>VXAY01007243.1:116960-207744 GCA_013399855.1 Oxyruncus cristatus | reverse complement strand
GTCAACAAAAAAAAAAAAAAAAAAATCAAATATCTTGCATGACCTACAGAAAACATCAAACAGTTTCCAGTGCCAGACACATGCAGCACATGCAGACATAATACGGAACAGAAGCAGCCAGGGGAAAATCAGATTCAGCTGAAATAACCACAGTATTCAGAAATCAGTTCTAAACCAAGAATCCTTCAATTACTTAATACAGCATATATGATGCTCAATTGCAGCATCCAGAATCACACATAACATGACTTTGGTCTTCCACGACCTACTGTACCTTTGGCCTCCAGGCACCAAAGAAGGTGCATTTCTGAATGCATATCAATACATGCACATGTGCTTGCACGCAAGCACATCTGCACTCTCCGAAATAACATACTCATTTTTGTGTGTTGGAAGGAAGAACAACTTTTACAGACCACTGTGCTGGGACTAGGATGTTCATGGCTCATTTTCTGACAGAATCCAGAAAGTGAACTTGGACAGCTGGCTATATTTACATGCAACAAGTCAGAAGAGCAGTACAATCGGCTGCAATGGCATCAAGCAGCAGGACCACAGACGGGTCACTTCATGAAACCAAGTTTCTGACTTCATGATCTGAAGAGAGTAAAAGATAACCTTCACTTCCTTGAAAGCTTCAGGTGGTGGAGACTATGTATGGCACAAGGTATTACCTATTATTAACCTATTTAAGAGTTATATGACAACCTGGTTAGGGTTTCTAAATACCTACAATCGCAATTCATGACAACGAGAAATAAATCAATGAGAGAGAGATCTCTTCATGAGCAGAAAAGTAAGTCAATGACCTTAAGAGAGAAGTCTGGCTGGACTAACCATTCCAGGCATTCTGCATGTGAACAGCTCAATGGAGACTCGTAGACACCAGTTTGCGCTGTTTGTTGGTTTACTTAACCCAACACAGTTATTTTGATGATGTAAATGTCTTCTACTATTAAGCCTTATGAAGAGTGGGGAATAACCCGAATTTATTTTCGCTGTATAATAACTATATCTACACTAGAAATGGAGGTTGCATTATTTTAGTAATGGTAATGAAGGTAAAGCACAAAGAACCTGTAACAAGCCCAAAGACAACATGAAGTACAATGCATAACACCTGGGTTTGGCTGAGCAACACAACTGGACTTTTTGAGTGAAAGTACAGTAAAACCACCTCCTGAAAAAGTCTGCATAAAGCCATTCACTTGAAACATCTGCCAAATGCATTTCAAGAAAGAAAAGAAACTCTTCAGAGCACAAACACTTTCCCAAACAGATGGTTATTTGATTTAAGAATAAAGGAATTGCATTGTGTGGAAAGATCTGACCTGCAATTTCATCACCAGGCTTTTCAAAATGTATTCTTTAATGCACTAGTGCACCGTCACTCTCCAAACCGTAGGGAAATAATTAGCTGTCACAAAGTATTTAAAACACATTTACCGTCTTGGCTTATGGGCATTTTTTAACGTCATGCTACAGAACTGCAAGCAGAAGGGAGGGGGTAATCTATACACCTAGCAATAAAACACTGAATAGAGAATCAGGACTGCAAACACATAGTGGCTGGCCAATTACAACATGTTAAAACTGATAAAGGCTGTCAAATTATTTTACCAAAGTACAATTTCAGACAACCACTTGCTTCTATGCCTAAACCAAACTCTTAGTTGGCACATTTGCTCAATCTTGGGAATCACCTAAACATGAGGATTTAAACAGGTATTTGGAGTTGCTCTTCATTATAATAATATTTCCTCTGAGCAGACACCTTTTCAACACTTTGGACAACCATTATGAAATAGGTATCTGCATAAAAGTAGAGGACATGCAGAGGACCTCAGGAATGACTGTTAGTTTTCCCAGTCACATACAAGAGTTCTGGTGCACTGCATATGTTTTTCCTTATTTCCCCAATATTTTCCATATTTTCCTACATCCCTTAAGTAAGACTTTCTGTGTGAAGACTTATAGATTAGGATATCAAAGCAACACTACTTGTTTCCTGTAAGGCATATAGTATATTTCTTCTCTTTATAGTCAAAACACACCTTTCTTGCACTCTCCTCCTGTAAGGTATACTCTGGGGAACTCAAGGAACTCAAGACAGCATATAGTAGGCAATATCCACATAACATTTCTGTACAAAGAATAAAGGAAATATATGTGCTGATTTTTAGACCTCAGAAATCAGGGAGATTAACAGCTGGAAGATCCAAGGCTGAGGTGGTATAAATTAAAATCCTTCCTAAATGCAGCAAAATAATCTTTGAAGACAGGATCTAAATAAATGCTAGGGAATTGTGATATTTGGATGATGTCAAGTTGCCCACAAAACAAAACCCACAAAAGAGATTATTCTGGAACTTGCCTATTAACTAAAAGTCAGGAATGTCAATGACACCTGGGTTTGAATAAAGCTTTCACCTGCTTTAGAGAGATCTTCCCAGATACCAGAAAATAAATATACCTTACATGAAACCTCAGCCCAAACTAAGCAGAAAGCGTTAATCTCAGACCCCTCTGACATTTTCTGTCTTTCAAACACTACTGTGAAGCACCTGTCAGTAACTTTTGAGAGAGTTCTGACTGGACTAACAGCCATCAATGAGTCAGACAGAAGAATGGAGCAGGGAATTGAATCCACTTCAGTTCCGCTCTAGTTCAGGCTCAGTTGTAAGTAAAGCTGTTCTGGCTTTGTTTCAGTTAGCAACAAAACTCACATCTAGGTTTTGTTCCAATTAAAAAAACCTCTACATAAAGACAACAACTACTGTTTATGAGTTTGACTTCAATTCAGCTCCCGGAGAAGAAAGGAGAAAGGCCTTCTTATCTGAAAGGCGAGCACATTAAATGTACTCTCCATTTGTACTCGTGATAGAAATTAATCCTCCATCAGGAAGGAAAACAGCTTGATTCAATATGCTGCAAATGGACAAACTGTACTTCGATGACACTTGCTGGAACTTTTAAGTAGCTTGCTGATGTGCAACACCAGTATCAGCGACAAGCCACAGTGCAGCAGCAGCAGAGAAGAAAAACTCCAATTAGTAAATTTTTACTCTTCTCCTTTACCAGTTTGATTTAGATATGAATGAGATCCCCTCCACCCACAACCCCCAGCTAAAGTGGTTGAAACTACATAGTATGCAGTTCAGATAGTCCTGGAGGTGTGCCCAGAGATGCCTTTGATCTCAGTAACTGCCTATGAATTACTAAGTTCTTTCCCTCAAATTTCCAGAAAACAAACAATATCTTATTTTAAGAAACACCTCTAGAAGCTATAAAAACTTGCCTGAAAATTCTCCAGTATCCAAGCTGCTCCTCCTGTGCAAAACCGTACTTTTAACATGACAAAATCCCTGACCTCCTTTGCAGTTTACCTTAGTGTACCTACCATTCATGACGTGTTGGCTGATATTCAACGTGTCAGCACTGCTGAGTGTCACTGAGTCACATAGTGACTGACTTGAGTTTTTGTTTCAAGTCTCACCTCGGCACTCAAGGCCAAAGAAGAAGGTTGCAGGGCTAAACTATTTGAATGACCCAGATGGTCAAATTACAGTGAAGTAGTGCCAAGGAGAAGCATCTCAATGGACTACCACAGGCAAGAAACAAAGAACACTACTTCAACCAGTTTGCACTGAAGAAAGACATAGAAAGACTGTAGAAATAACATAACACGGGGACAGAAATATCTTCCATTAAAAAACACACGGGAATAAGAAGAATAAAGGATGCAGGGAAGCAGACAATCATGTCATGCAGAGATGAAAATTACATATACAGCTCAGAAGTGGAATGCAGTTGTCACAAGGAAACAAAAGGAAGTTAAATAATATTTCAGAAAAAAGCCAAGCTAAAATTACTTGGAAAAAAATGCAAGATTTTCCTTTGGAAATATTTACCTCTTTTAACTCCATTCTTAAATCTGAGAACACTTCTCATTACTATTTCAGCTGTCCTGCTTTGTCAGAAGACCATGGCTTTATTCCAAACATAAGGGGTAACTTTTTAAAAAGTAATAAAGAAGTTTCAAACAGTTTTTAAATCAAGACACCAAAACCACGATGACTTACTCTATTATTCATCCAGGGAATGGAAAGCCTGTAATTTGTTAAAATACCTCTGTTTAGATATACTTGTAATTGATCATTTTTAATAAATCACATTTTTTTTTAATTGCATTTATCTCCTACTTTCCCATTTGGGTTCAGCACAGATACATCTCTACTTTCAAGGAAAGAAACTTAAAAGCAAAAAGAAAATAGTTACCTTATAGAATTACCTAAATTCAGGTTATAGAAAGGAGATTGCAAAAATATCACAAAAATATCGGTTTCCCAGTTAAAAAAAATTCCTTCACCAAGCACAAGGATGAAAGCATGAATGCACAAGCTTCAAGAATTACAAATTTATGTTTTCCTGCTAGGTCATGAAGATGAAAAAAAAAAGTATGTTCTACACAATATTCTCTATGACCTTTCATATATGTATCTGTAATGTGAGTTTCTTTACAACAAACACTGACATTACAATAAACGATCACTGTATGATATACAAACTACAATAGTTACACAGAATTGGCATCAAGTATTTAAACAAAAGAATCCTTTCTGAAAATATCTCTCCTACTTACAGCCTGCCAAGAATTGCACTGATTCAGAGACTTTGATCAAGTTAAGTTCTTAAGAAATTCAATTCCTCCAAAAAGGTAAATTCAAGAATAGCACCAAAACACTTAAGTTTCTTGAACAGAGTTGGTTAAAAATGCCTCAAAATCTGACAGAAAATGCAACCCCCAATGCTATCTTATGTGCCTTTCTAAAAAAATTGCCAGGGAACTAGCTTTTTTTACTTCCAGAAGAAAACATTGTTGGAAAATTCTCTCTTTGGTTTTCCTTTTCCCCCCATTTAGAAAGTATTACAATCAGATCTTTAGATAGGACTTAACGATGGGGGAGGTTTTGTGACATAGATTTTGTGTTGCTCTGATGATATTTTATCCTCTGTTTAATCATCAGCTTAGAAAGATTAATGAAGCTAATTCTGTTAACAAAATGGCTATCCTGAGGACTACAATTATCTGTGATTCACTTGGACTTCCTCTGCAGCTTTAGCCATAACAAACCCAGAGCAACTCTGAGACTCTTCAGATGTCAGCAGCAAAGCACTTTGTTAAAAGAACAGCTAAATAGAAAACTGATAAAGTCCATCCTACCCATGTTTAAATGCAAAAAAGAAATGCAAAAAGTAAAATAAAATTTAGTAGCTTGACACACACTGCCAGGCAACCTATACTCCATGAAAACAGACAGACCAGAATGTACCATCTTGAATACAGAGATTACAGAAAAGGAAATGGCAAAAATAGCCACTACTATTATTACTGTTCCTGAAAAGTTAAACGGCACAGTCCACCAGCCAGAAGTGGCACACCAGGAAAAGATACATCTTCAAAACTTCCTAAGAACAAACACATTCCCATCCCTCTGCCATTAACTGGCACTTTTCTTTAGCATTTATTTTCATTTACTGCAGTGTTTTAAATTGAATTACATATGGAGTTCTCACGCGTTAGAAATGAATCTGACGTGAACGATGACTGCTAAACCTTTTTAAAATCTCACTCTCTCAGACATACAGAAAACTTTCCAGTATTTCCTGGATTTAAGAAAAAAAAAAAATCTACAGAAAAATCCACCCTGAGACTTAGTCTGCCTTGTATTGTAGGAATCAGGTTGTTCCTCTTTTAGCCCATGAGGAAACAGGAAGAGCAGAGTCATTTACAGTTTTGTCCTTCAAAAAAACTGATTATAATTCAAACCCTTTCTTGGGGGGTGGGGAGGTTGGGGGTGGGACTATTTTTTGTTGTTGTGTTTGGGTTTTTTTGTTTGTTTGGTTTGTTTTGGATTTTGCGAGTTGTTTGTAGGTTGGTTTTTTGGGGGTTTTTTTGTTTGTTTGGTTTTTTTTCTTTGGGGGGGGGGGGTTACTACAAGAGTATTCGGGTTTGGGTTATTTCCTTGCAAAAGCTTAGGTTAGATTTCATAGGGCCATATAGTCAGGACTCCAGGAACTGGACTGAAGATAACTGAATAATTTTTGTTCACTTAGCTCTTAGAATTTAGCTCTAAAGGCATAAGAACCATTCAGTTCTGCTAATGGAGGGCAGAGCACACTGCCTACTTATTCCTGTATCGAACCAAATAACTAGAGCAAGGCTAACAAACACCTGTCTTCCTAGAAAGGCTTTCAGTCTTTCCTGAAAATGTCTAGGGATGAAGGATCCACTACATCCTTTCTTAACTGGTTTCATTAGTTTATCACTTTTAATGTGAAAGGAAATATGAGCTACAGTGTCCATTTTAATCTGTCTGGCTAGCCCTCAGTTCTTATTTTCCCCTTCTCAGATTAAAAAGTTCTTTATTTTTTTAATGATACTTTTACATACCCAAATTAAGTAACCTCCCATTGTTCCTTTTATTTAAAGCAAACCAGTGAGCTCAGAGTCTCTCCCTATATAGAATTTTCTCTAATATGTGAATGCTTTCAGAAATCCTACTGTGAGCTCTGCTATTGACCTGCTGGGTCACCTTGGGTAATAAACTTGATTAACCCTCCATGTGCCTATTTCACTTCCTATAATTAGTCTTCTTTAGAGTACAAATTTTAAAAAGTTCAGGCTCTCCTTAACACTTTTGTGCAATTAGGCCCTCATCTTTTTACCATTATCTGCACTGCATTTTGTGAGTTCTAAGCATGCTGCCACATTAATAATCTGACCTGCTAAACCAACTAGGAGTAATCAAATGTTTTTGTAGCCTATTGATAACCCTGCACATAAGTCTGTTAGGGTGCACCTCTCTCTTCCCAAAAAGCATGGAACCTTATCACTTGATTTCAAAAACATTTCCATTTGGGGATTATAGCATAAGGCTTTTCCATTCCAATTCCACACAGAGAGGGCAGAAAGAGGTCTTGCAGAAAGTCTCTTTGGCCTTCAATACACTTTTTTTCCCCTCAATTTCCAACCAGTTTATAAAATGTCGACCTCCCATAATCCTCCTATGTTCAGCCTACAGAAGAAGGAGGAATAATTTCACACCTGGGGGAAGTGTCATGAAAATTCTGTCAGCTGTAAGAAGGGTGGAGGCAGGCAGGATAGGCTTCTTCAGGAATACATCTAAGTTTTGGATACCCTTCTTCCTTATTCCTCCATGGTGGGCCTACGATTTCCATGAGCGCTATCCCACACAGCTTGCAGAAATCTCTGCCTTAGACAACCCTATAATCAAAACTTAGTTTGATCCAAGTTTGTTTCAAAACTCTCAAAGCAGTCTTATCTGAAAAAACACGTGATCTGAAATAGGAACTACATATTTACATTTTTTGCTAGAAGTATACAAACATCTCCCAAAGATTTGCTTGACCACAGTAACAGCCAACAGTCCAAAGACTTAAAGTACAGAAGAGGAAGTAAAGTTACCTTTGTACTGGGGAAGAAAGTTTTTGTGTGGGTTTGGGAGGGGCAGCGGTTGTTTGGTTTGGGGTTTTTTTGGGTTTGCCTCCCCTTACTCCTCCCACCTTTTTTTTTAATGCAGTGTGTTTTCCTAGCTGGTAAGTGAGATGAAAGTGATTCATGCACAAGTATGACCTTGTTAACTGTCCACGCAACCCCCCTTTAAGTAATAAGGCTCTTCTGGGGAATCCAATAGATCTTCATGATGTCTGTGTAATATTTCAGAGTAAGACAGTTGGACTGTTTCCAGTCCTGATTCTCTCACCCTGTCCAATCTCTCTTGCTTGTGGCTCAGTCAAATATGTTGCATTTTAACTTTTCCCAGGAGTCTACACAGGTTCTGGTTTGGGTTGTTTCAGATTTTGTTCTCTGCAAAGCCGCTGACTTTAGAAGTGCTTTCAGTTTATCCCACTACCAAACCACTCCCCCATTAAGGAGAAATGCTCCCTCTCCAAAAATTCAACATACGTATATATGTGTGTGCATGCTAATAATGTCGCTAACTATTGAATTTTGAGATGCAGTGGGATACAGTACAGATAAAAATGCTAGCATTCTTGGGATCTGGCTTAAATAGTAGCTGGTATTCAGCCATGGAGATGTGACTGATTCTAGGCAATTCAGTAATTTTTCTTATGCTGTCCTCAAAAAAAAAAAAAAGGGGGAGAGGGATTATGTAACTTTGGAATTGTGTTCAGAACCAAAGTAAAGCAATTTAGCAGCATTTTCCATACACCTGAGGAAATGCTAAGTAAAAAAATGGAAAAGTAAAAAGACTGTTAAAATTTTTTTAAGATCATTAGTTAATCTGATTTTTATTTTTTATTTTTTGAAAGCCTAATAAAAATCAGGTTAAATCTGAAGCTTGACCTGCAGAGTTTCTCTCATTTTTCTCTTAGGTAATTTTAAAAGAATTTTTTTTTTTTAACACCATGAACAGTCCCAATAGTAAACCTGAAAACATTACCAAGTATTTTAGAAATACTTTAATGACATTTTTTCCACTTTATGACAAAGCTGAACACCCTGTCTAATCTGGTGTTGAGGAGAGCTGTCACTCCTGAAACAGTCAGGATCCTACAGGATCCAAGTAACACCTGTGAAACAGGTATAGTCTAAACCACTACAAGCAAGCAGAAGGCATAACCTGCCAGCCACACTGGGCTCTCCTGATACTCCTCACCCCCTGTACCCTTCACTCCTCAGCAAATTGTAGATTTTAATGTAGACAATGGCATCTCTTCTGACTGCTACCATAGATTTACTACAAAGCAAGGGAACTTTTTACTTCACTTTTCTCTCACCCCTCAAACAAAATCAAAGGAAGGAACTGGACCTCTCTGACTCAAAGTATAAACTTAAGACCAGACTAGATTACTTGAATTTGTTACCATTTAAAGGAGATGATTTTTCCATCCTTCACTGGAATTTTGTTACAGGGTAAAAACACAAGCAGCAGCAAACATGCTAACATTAAAAACAACGGAGAGAGACTAGCTCTCCAACTGCATAGGCACATTGTACAGATCTCACAAGACCTAACAGGCAGTTTGGCAAGAAAGAACACTACTGGAATGAAAGACAATACAGACAAAAATGCAGCAGCATTTTGAGAATTGAAATTTTATCTATATGGTCATCAATTCTCAAGGAGTTTTTTCGGTACAAAATTAACAATGAATCAATCAATATGTCATTCAGAATTAGTTTCACACCATGTGGCTTTGATTTTATAACCATGAAGTAAGGCACATTTTAAAAACATGATTCTGTATCAGTTACATGCTGGAAATTACAGTTAATTCCGATAGTTTGAGAAACAGCAGTTCATTCTGGGACCCACAGACTAATTAAATTCTATTAGAGCAACAGCTACTTCAGATACCTCCTACTCTGACTCTTGAATTTTATGGCAGTTTTTCTAGAAATTTAAAGAGGTTATTTGAAAAGGTATTTTTATACCAAAATATTTCAGCAGCTAAGCATAAAAATCTATTACATTTAATTATCATGCTGTATTTGTAATTTTCTATAAAATTACTGAATATGAAACTTTCTGAGAGGTTTAAATCACTGTTATTTTTGTGCCATGTCAATAGTAGCGTTTTGTTTATGGAGTCATTAAAAATGATAATACAATATAAATAAAAACATGGCTTCATTTTCCTATGGCTAAGCAAGCAGAGCACAAGTTAAACTAAACTGTATGCTTTACTCTCACCCATTTATCCTCCTTGTACTTCCCCTTACTTTGTACATGAATCAGGCAAACTACTGAGTTCACACTGCAAAAATTTCTATAAAGAATCATGTTTAATGGCAGTGTAGGAGCTGTTGTGAAGGATCCTGCACTGAAACACTTCTAGCTTGCGGCAGTGTTGCCCTCCACACCAAATTTACCGTGAACCACCACCAACGAAGGAAAACTGAAAGCTACTGAAATGTTCACTCTGCAGACAGCAGGTCCTCCCAGGGAGCTTTGAAACACTATTTGCGGGTGAAAAGAAGCTTTTGGAGAACATGGTAGCAGCAGTGGGCTTACTTGGTGGCAGTCTGGAAGTGATGACTGAACAATCCTTAGTAATAAAACAACTTAACTTCAAAGATGTTTCAAAGATAACGAGCTGTCCAAAATCAGGAGGTAACCACCAAACCTCCTACCGGCTGCAATTTGTGTTAGACCGCTGTCAGTGACTCTGGGTCTTTCATACAGATGGCTCTAACAAACCAATGTTCAAAGAGTATCCAAAGATAAAAAAAAAAATAAATAATTTTTCAGGCCTCAAGGCTCCACATTTACTGGAAACATATTTGGGGAGACAGAAGGAAATTATAGCCTTACTGACATGGAACTTTATTTCTCTCCCCTAAATCACCTCCCTCTCATGACCACCTCTACTACTACAGAAATGTTCCACAAAAAGAGATGCAGCTGATAAAAGCAGAATAAAAGACTTTCTCTTTGAAAAATAAGACACACATAACAGCAAAATCACCTGGTTATCTGTCTTAGAGTTACTCTCCTTGAAAATATCTGCCACTGCAGAAATGGTTATGAGCATGCCCTTGCTTTTCTTCTGTCTTATTCCACTATTTGTGGTGCATTTATTTTACTAAGTATCACTAAACGGATGACACAAAAATAAAGATGCCCAAGCAATGATAGTCAGGGATACTTTTATCCCTCAAGTTTATTGCAAACCACACACGGTCATCTCTGGAAAGCAGCATCAGAAGAGTACAGAGTAGATTTCAAAAGAGGGGAACTTCAACAGGAATGCTGAATGAAGTTCTATTTTAAGCTCCACCACAAAATCTTTAATATCATTCCAGTGCCCCTGGGCTCAGATCTGTCAGGAAAAAAACCCAAACACTTATACTTTCAAATGTTGTAATTTTACCAAATTCAAAAAAGGAAGGTCTCAGTAGACCTGTGTTTGATTGTAGTGTTCCAAACCTAACGTTTAATCAATTCTCTTATTCATGCTACAGTTGTATTCATGCTGACAATAAAACACATGAAGCTAAAAATGAAATGAGATCGTAAGAAAATTTTGTAGACCAGTTTAAAAATGGGGATTCCTACTTGATACTTGAAGAAGGCAGAGATATACTGAGCAGAGATACAAGCTGTAGTTTGTACATACTGTATAAAAAAAAAACCACCCTCTAGTCAACAAATCTCTATCTGAAAAATTAATCCAGTTTTAGCTTATGGAAATTAATCCAGATTTAGCTTCTATTTCCTACTTTTAAAACAGTGTACACAAACATGATTTTTTTTTAACTCCTCAAAGTTCGATAAATATAAATAAAGCTCCCACATAGAATAATTTTCAGAAATAATTTCCAGTGTGAGAAAAAACTGTTACTCTACGGAAGACTAAGGACTGGAGAAGGGGAAACCACTCAAAAGCACAAGTAGTAGTATTATCCCACTTCACTGTTATTTTCCATTTTGCTCCCTTCTTGCAAATGCTTGTGCAGAGGGTAAAATAATTAATCCTTGACTTTTATGCCTACAAGAAACAGCTTTGCACACTGAATCACAAACCTTAACAGAGTATTACTGAGTTAGTAACACTAACTCAGTATTATCTGGGACCCAGGATGCGTCCTGAGGTGTTTCAGAGACCACTGGCAGCATCCATTTCGTAGCTCCTACTGATTAACTTGGCCATTCAGCGTTGCTACCAGATGCCTTTGTAGCCTGCACGCAGGGCGGAAAGGGCTTCTCATGAAGCTGTGTTAATCTCACAACACAAGTGCAAATTCATGGAGGACAGAGAATAACCAAATGAGTACCACAGATGGAAAAAAATTCTACCCCCTACAACTTCAAAGGACAGAGGAATATGGAACACCATGCACAAGCCAAGCCCCTACTCCCAATACATAAAATTCCTGAATCTGAGTGACATACAGAGATTTTTCTTTTCTTCTTTGCAACTTCAGTTGTGGCACATTTTTGCTGTTTGCCATTATGTAATTTCTATGCAATCTACCTGATATTTATAGGCTTTTGAGATCTCAGAACTATTATAAAAGTAATTCTAAATTTTGGACTCTAAGCACATGATAACATTACATCCATTAAGCCTCTCTTAAAAGAGCTCAGTCTTCATGTACCTACTAAATACACATTAGAAACGAATTAAGATGCAAATCTGCTTGAGCCTTATTTGGCAGATGTAGGACTAAAGAGTTGGCACTGCAGCCTCTGTGCCCACTGCATTCCTTTGTTTCTGAAATTTCAGAGGAGCAAAGAATTTTGCAGAATTTTACAAGCCAGAAGATTCAAGGAAGTTTAAGAATTTTTGGATGTTATAATTGAAGAGACATAAGACTAAGGCACTTCAAAATTGAATAAAACATGGAGAAATGCTTGCCTTCCCTCGGGAGAAAGCTGTGAAGGAGTCTCCTCTTACATGAAAAGAACACTCTGCACACTTCTATAGGAACTACATGATTTGATTCTTCCGACAGAAAACTTGTTACATTTCCTGGCCCACCAAAATAGACCCTGGTATACACAAAGTCTTTGATTTGTACACCTGGAACTGAGAATGTTCCCTTTACAAGAAGCCTGGTTTCCCCTAGGTTACATGTTCTTTCTTGATGAATTGCCATGGAATTACTTATTGCTTTTCAGAACATCTGTTATTGTTCCATCTCTCAGAATCACACACACATCCATTTCTACTTGTCACATACATGAAAAGTTTTGAAACTTGCCTGGTCAGAGCACATGTCAGGAACAAAAAAGGAAAGGAAATCTTGAAAATTTTATAATCATGCTTTGTCTTTGATATTGCCAGAACCTATCTACAACAAAGACAACAAAATTCCTCCTGAGACTATCATGGAGAATAAAAATACATGGAAGAGAAACAGCACTAATTTGGGCATACAGTCATCTCACAGGGTGTTACATCACATATTAATTAATTTGAACTCAAGTGCAAATTCAGCTGCTGAATTGTTCCTGCTGTTTCCACACCAACTGAGCAATTCTGTGTTTCAGTGTTGCAGTCCCAGGTTGAGTGTTCATTTAAAAAAAAAAAAAAAAAAAGGCACAACAGGTAGACTATAAAGAAAAGATTTCTTTATAAAGAAGTCAATTGAAGTTATCTAGACAACGAAGTTTTTTAAACATGTGACATGCTCCTTTATCACAGCCTTACTGACTAAACCTTCTTAATGTTTTAAAAGCAAACAAGTGTCTGAACCGTGATTTTCTTGCCCATAGTACACAACAGTAAATTATTTGTCTTTACTATCTATACAGAATAGTCACCCTAAAAAAGTCTAAAATTGATCAAAGACATTCATGTTATTTATAGTAAAAAGGAAAGCAAAGTAGGAGTAAAAAAGACACCTTACGCAGAACCTTCACTCTTCTACCACTTCTTGCCATAAAACACAGATCCTCATGTGAGATTTGACACTAGCCGAAAAGTCAGTGAGTCAGAACATTTGAGGAGGACTGTTCCAAGTGACAATAGCTGCAAAACGCGTATTATATATCACCAGATGGAAAAGACAAAGACCACGATATCCGAAGACAGCATCTAACACGCTACTCAGGCAACCCTTCAACCACTAGCAAGCTTGGATGAAATAAAATACAGAAGTTTGTCATTCATAAGCATTTACCTATCAGCTAATTTACCTACATTTGGACAATTTCCACTTGAAATTAACTGAGGTTAGGTTTTCAAAACATAACTTAAGGAACAAGCACTCAAAGTCTCCTGAACTGTGCCTTCAAATCCTCAACATACCTTTGAAAAAAAATAAACCCAGACCAGCACTGAGTACCTGGGACAGGAATATTGACCTTGTCATAAGCTGAATCAGATGCTTGAAGTATCAAGTCCAACTCTGCTGCCAACAGTGCTTTCAGCTCAGTAGAACAGCTCTGGCAAAACATTACAGGACAATGTAGGTTCTCAACAAGAGTAATGAATTGTTATTTCTGCAGCAGTAAAGCTGAAGGGTGCCTGTGAGAACTCTGAGTCCATGTAGCAGCTCCAGGATAAAAGACCCACCTCCTATTCTGGGTAACTTCAAGGAATAACAATCTTGTTTGGCATTCTAAATAAACGCTTTTGTTCCTTTCCTTGGACACCATTCACAGGTTTCTGTTGCTTTGTTTCCTTAGGTTTACAGTATAAGGATTTATTAATTCCTGCTGATGAATTACTCAAATTTGATTTTAGACATGGTATGAGAAAACAAACAGGAAACCTGTGAGAGGAGAAATCCGTAGAATATGTACTTTATCTTAAAAGGAAACAGGAGAAATTATTAAATGCTTTTTACCAGGAAACCAAGGAGGTACCCAAACCAGCATGAAAAAATACAGCATTTTTCCCCTGTTCTCTTTTGAAGACCAAATTCATAGCATATTAGACTGCAAATCTATTTTACTACTTACATGCTTAATGTGAATTGGTTTTATCCATTTGTACTGCTTCCTCATCATGCAAACTAGCCCAAGCCTGTTAAAGCTGAAAAACTAAAATGCTGTGATTTCAACTGAAGAAAGCTTGTAACATCATATTCAGTAATATGATGTAAACTTGCTACCAAAATTTCCTGAACTGAATGATACCTGGTCCTTTTTTACCCATCTCTACAACCTGCAGAGGCACTCCAACTTGTAGTAGAATTCAAAAACATTTTTTTTTTCCCATTTTTATCTCTCATGGAAGAGCAGCAGGATTTTTGAACATACTGAGACAGTTTCTTAAAGACTCTCTGCTTGGAAAAACAGACATATGCAGTAAGCAGACTATACATGCACTCCAGAAAATAACTGCTGACTCTTATTTTATGAATAAATAATATTGACGTGAGCCATTTGACAGTAACACTTGCTAACTAATAACTAAAAAAGCCCTCACAATCTTACAAGTTTGTTCTGTGTCCAAACACAAAACTTCAGAACGCTCTCAGTGTTTTAATTTTAAAATCTTGATTAAGATTATACTTTCAACACAGTTTAGCAGTAATCTATGGAAAAAATAGTTATGAGTAGATGAAAAACTCATTTGCATATTATCAACATAACAGTAATTGCTAAAGACAAAAGGAAATATTTCATGATTTTCTAATCTTTTTTTTTTTTTTTCCTAAATCCTAATCCATTATAATGATTCAGAACAAAGAATATTTGGAGCATACATGAGCTTTTGAAGGATGGTTAAGTACTGACATCATCTTGATAGATCCTCATGTGTCTGTCATGTCCTGGGCTAATAATTAAAGAAAAAGGTTAAGAGAGTAAGGAAAAAAAAAAAAAAAACCAAAAAACCAAAAAGAACATAAAAAACAAACCCAAGAAAAATCTCCAACTTCTATGAGCTCTATGAACTTCCCTTAGTTCCTTCCCTATAACTGATCCAAATTACTAATCTAAGAGGTGAAAAAAATGATACAATCTTTTTACAGTGATGCAACACTCCAGTGCATTTCCAGATTTTCAAGAGCCTTGTTTACATTTGCTGGACAGTCTTTGCACCACAACAGCTACGTCCTTCATCCTTCAGCCATGTGGCTCTTTGACAGAAGGTTTTTCCCAGTTTCACTGGATGACAAAGGGTTAAAAGAGGTTTTGAGAGCAGTTGGCTGATTTTGTGATGTTCTCCAGCAGTCTGAACAAACAGGAAGCCCGGAAATGAGTGATAATTGTTAAATAAGAGCTCTTAAAACACCTGCTTAGCTCTAACTGCTAACTATTAAACCATTATAGCAAGTTAAAAACAAAATCCCCCAGAGAGATTTCCACCTGTTTTCTCCATCTATTTTCTTAATTTATACAAGAAGACATTCAGAAACATCCAGTGGGATCTGGAAGCAACCCCTCCTTGAGCAAGCTCAACCTGGAAGGACATCACACTCAAACACCCTCCCAAGGTGATACAGACACTCACATCTCTTTGCTTTTCAGAGAAATGTGTGTTTTTAGTCAACTTGGTGTTTCTGAAGCTTCCACCTGAAGGTTTTTTTTTTTTCCAAACACGACTGGCTATACAGACTCTTTCCAGGAGAAAAATACACATTCATCCTACACGATGAGGAAGCGGTTTTGCAGGAGTAGGCCATTTTGTAAGGCAATTAAGAAAGAAGGAAAGGATTTTCAGGTCCAAGCTGGAAAGGCGTGGACCCTCCCTGACATTAAACTTGGTGGAAAGGCTTTCTGTATTGTTATAGTCAGGAATACTGGCAGAATCACAACTACGTAGTTTTTTAAACTCCACAAAATTGAAAACAAAACAACTACCCCCAGCCCCCCCCCAAAACCACACAGAAAAACCAGTCATTAATAAAATCTGTCTTTTTTGGATAAAGGAGTACAAGCATGAAAAAAAAATCATATCCATTCAGACTGGTGCCACGAGTGTTACTTACGTCCATGCTAACTACCCTCCTTCTAGGGCAGTGCCTTTTCTGAGAAGACAAAAATAAAAGAAGAAAACTTCTTTATGATTTGCATGTCTGTATATATCTTGTACCATAAATAACTTTAACAAACCAATTCTGAGGATTAAAAAGAAAATTATCCTCCCAAATTTCAAAAAAAATAAACAGATAAATAAATAAGAAGCTAAAGGAAAAGGCAGCAATTCATCCACTTTAAAGAATACTTGCAATTCTATTTTCAAAAAGTATCTCATTTACAACAAACAGGGCCTCAATACACACAAGGTTGTTTACTCCAACCAGAAGTCAGATTTTTTTTGTAACTACATTGGTTTTCAACAAAAAAAAGAGTTAAAATTTTATTTCCTTTTTTCCCCAACAAACAAACTTGTGGAAAGACAAAATGGAACAGAAAGCAGCGGATTCAAAAAAAAAATGTAATCAGCTCATCAGGACTTGACCATCAGTAGCAAACTGGTCATTATCTAAAAAGTTATAAATTGATAACTTTTCAATAATTCAACATGACTCAATATCTGATTTAAAAGTTAGAATTTAAAGTAGATGTAGGTTTGAAAAGAAAATCATGTCTGTTACTACAGCAACTTGGAAACACTCTATTAAACATTTGTGCTGTTAGTCTAAATAGAACAACTTAAGCTACAACTCCGTTCCAAAATCCTGTTGGCCCTGTCAAAGGTCAATATGAGACTAACACATCCAAGACTTACCCTTCCCAGAAACAAAATAACTGAAAGCTTTCCTAGTTTTAGTTTCATGCACTTTGTTACACACAAAGCAAATCAAAAAAAGCTAATATGAACAGTTCTAGTCTACAAACACAGAACAGTATAAAAATTATAAATGGGTTATTATCTGCTCAACTTTTTTACTAAAATGAGTTTTACTTTAAAATCCTTATTTTCTTCCATGATTTTGTATAATCCTTCCCATTAGGAACATCTACAGCAGAAATCAGATTTAAGAAGAAAACACACAAAATAAAGAAGTCCAAAATCACTGGTCTAAATACACATCTAATTCTACACGCCACTGTAGAAAACCAAACATTTTGGTTCTATCCTAACAAATTAGACTTTGAAATGCCCAGCATACCCAACTGCTGCACGGTGCTGTATTTCTTAGTAGGCTGATGTAGGACAGAAAGCCTCAGACACAAAAGACACAAGAGAAGAAATTAAAGTTGAATGTGAATGCTATTGCTCTACACAGTATCGTCCAATGGCTTTCCTTTCTCACCTTCTGCCACGGGAGAAGAAACTCTTTGGGACTCATGTTTGTCCCAGGTCTTCAGGCTTTGACTTCCCACACGATCTGCAGTGGTGCTTCGCAGTTTTGCAAGGGAAGCGCTGCTGGGCCTCCAGCTTTTGTAACAGCAGCACCCATGGGTGGCTCTGGGTCCCTGTGCTGCCTAACCACAGAAACCCAGCTGAGGTGAGGGAACGCTGTGGCATTCAGCACTCATCACTGAGGTGTGAGCCCTGCACAGTGCACAGATCACAGGCACCTCTCTTTCCCCACCACTATCACCCACAGAGCAGGAGTCCCAGCAGCAACTCAGCACAACCATGGCTGGCGCTCCACATGAGGCTGGAAGCCCACTACTGTCCAGAGAACTACAGCTACAAGGGAGAAGCACAGCTGCACAGCCTAGAGCTACTACGAGAAAGCAGATCAAGGGCTGTGAGAGATATCAAGGACCAAAGCACAGGATTTCACTGATGAACCCCATCAGGTGCCTAAAAGCCTATCTCAGCTCTCATGGGCACGGACTCTGGCACAGCCTGCCCCTCAAGCAGGTGAGGCAGCTGGCAGCCAGGGACCTACACCTCACAGTTAATGTTTCTTTCTTCGAAAGCCTTCCTTCAGCCAGCAGAGGTCATTACCACCTTGTATAGAGGTACTGCTGCACACTGGACACTAACTACTCCAACCTACCTTGTTTACTTCTCTGCTTGTACCACCAACTCCACACCAAACCTCTGCCTCCTCATGGTTTATGTCCTCCAGCCACTAAGAGTGAAGTGCATGGTGCCAATTAGCCTTGTTAGCAACCTCCACACTGCAAGAAACTCCCACTGCTCTATTAAGCTGTATTGTTGGATTGCTGGCAGCAGCTGTGGGTGTCTGACAGCTGGGGACGAGGCTTAACTCCTCACCTCCTAGGTGCCATATAGGGCCAATCCACCCTACCATTAGTAAGAAATGGTAACATAAAAAACTTGAACAAAACTCCAAAATTAAAATTCCCCCTCCCAAAAAAGGCCTGGAAAATCTCCTTGAAAGCCTGAACAGACACACAAGCAAGGCTGGAGCAGGCAAAGAATGCTTAGTAATTAAAATTGGCTACCACTTCTATAACATTATCTGATGCTCTATACTCTTTTCTGCATTCTCTCAAAATTTTATGGGGTAAATCAGTCATGACAAACACAAATATCTCTACTTTCTTTTAGCTGCAACAACTGACATATTTATATATATATTTGATACTTTACAGCCACTGGAATATTTCTAATTTTTTGCTGTTCCAGTAAAGCATTCTCTGGCTTATTATGTAGCAATAACGTTTTTCAACCCAATTTTCATTTCATTGAAGATCTGCCTAGAGAAGGACAGACACTTTTAAAATTGCAGCTTAACTCCTACAAGCCTGGCTATTTCAACAGTGCCCACTGATTCCTACTCAGCTAAAACTCATGTGAGGCCACATAAACCCTGCTAAAATGTAGCACCAAACCCAACCTCAAGGAACAAAAGAAGTGGACACTATAACCCTGTGTCTGCAGAGTGTCCATCAGTGAGTTATCTCATCTTTACTTATTACAGTGCTAATTCATCTCTTCATTCTTCAATTTCTTCTTCATTATGCTCTGTAATTTTTATATTTACAACTGACTGGCTTGGGGAACTTCTCAAAAGACAAAAAAGATGACAGGATGCTTTTGTGCGTGTGATATCAAACGGTTTTCAGTATCATATTAACACTAAATGGATATTTCTCACATTATTCAAAGTAAATTCAATAACATTTTACAGGAATACCAGTATGAATATATAAATAAAAACTGCTGCAGTGGGAAGTAACCAGGTCAGAATTTTAATGCACTAACTGCTCTGCATTTTGCTTATGACTTGAAATTGCAGTCATCTCATTTTTGATTAAAAAATTATTTATTGCCTTTTTCAAACTGCCATCTCCATTATGTGAGAAACAGAAGTTTCTTAAGAAGTTTGACTCTGCGGAAGAACTTTCACACTCAAAGTTTAGAAAGCTTTTATAGTTCATGTCACTAAATACTTCCTAGAGGACAAAAAAAATACATTATTGATTATTCCTCAGAACTTGTGATTAAAAACAGGATGGATTGCTACGGCACAGAGAATTCCATAGAAGGATGTAATCCTTTGGAAAATTGTATAAAAGATAGAATTACTCTGTGATAATAAAATCCCTGAATATTTCCTACTTCTGTGCTGTACACATCTCTAAATCTCTACTAGATTTTTGTCATGTCTCAGTACCATCTCCAGAGCTCCAGAACTCCACTGCGATCAAACCACATGACATAGGATGGTCAAATTTAAATAAAAATTATGATGTATCACCTTTCCCAACCAATAATTGGCACTCTTAGAAATAATAATGGGATATTACTTCTTGCAATTCACCAAAAGAAAAAAATATCCCAGTTGGGCATTCTCAGGGTGGCAAGGCTGCTTCTTATTAGAAGAGAAATTATTCCTACTCCCATCCACACTGTTCAATTCCATTATATGTTGTTATGATCTAATGTGGAGAAAATGTTAACAGTATTTTGTTTATAAGGTTAAACTCTGACCTAATTTTAAAAATAAAACATCAGTGATATTCACGTGATTTCAGCTCAGGAATTTTTGCAGTAGCACCTACCCCAACCTGGTTCACAAACTATTCTCCAAGTCCATCAATCAGAAACAGAACATGAATTTTGCAAACTGGCAGGCAGGTTATCGGGCCGGGTTAACCCCACCTTGACAGCAAGCATTCATGAAGTCCTTATCTCTGCTTTTAGCACTGGTATAGAACAGCATTCCTTTTCAACCCTCCCCCCACAGCACTATCCCTCTAATTGCCAGTGCTGTACTTATTTTCAGCTGGAAGAGAAAAACTGCTCAATCTAGTACTCTTATACAA
This sequence comes from Oxyruncus cristatus, assembly GCA_013399855.1. Lineage (NCBI taxonomy): Eukaryota > Metazoa > Chordata > Aves > Passeriformes > Cotingidae > Oxyruncus > Oxyruncus cristatus. The sequence goes on along the minus strand of VXAY01007243.1, from coordinate 187,096 downwards.
AGGAGTGGCATCTTACATTAAGTTCCTTGCTGTGCTAGTGACAGATGTTTGGCAGGGGGAGAGAGTTCCGCTTAAAACCATCAAACATACCCACTGTTAGGAAAACACGGTTCTCGCCACCCTGTTGGTGAGTGCTCATGGAGACTACCGACAGTCTTAGTCCAGATACTACTTAGCATGTGAGCCTGTGTCACATAACTCATCTTACAACATACTACTTGTCACTTTTACTGGAAATTTCACAGGAGAGATACTGCTGTTTTGTTAAGGTTAACCTTAAGGTTATCAGGGGCCATGCAGCATTAGACCTAAAAGCACTAGTAAAAATACCAATGAAAGGCCGGCTACTGAGAGTAAGAAGAGGGTAAAAGGTCTTCAGTTCAGAAGGTCATTTTCTGACTAAAAAGTTGAAGGATATTTGGTCTACAACCAGTTGAGCAAGGATACAAATCCAGACTGGTGAGATGAGGCAGAAAGCTGCTTGCTGGCGGGCAGGCAGAAGTTCTTTTAGTTAGGGCAAAGTATTTAAGTAAGTTAGTTGTCAGCGGGAAGGGACTGGATACCTGCTAGCAGAAAGTCTCAGGGCTCTTGTGCTCAGAGCTTCTGAGCCCAAGAAATTCTGAGGGCAGTGGCAGAAATGGCTCTCCCGCTGTAGTTGCCACTGTAGAAAAGCCATGAAAGTCTACTACATTCTTTTTAGATTTTTTTTTCTCTGTTTGTTAAGTCCTAAAAATGGAAGCAATGCTTAATTTACAATCCCTACACTTTTTCCAGTCGGTAGTCAAAAATCTGCCTTCAAATACATTTAAAAAACAAACTGTTTCTTTCATAGAATTAGGAAGCTTTACATAAAGTCACAAGTGTTAAATTCCTTCCTGTCCTTCTCTTCAATATATTTACTGATTTTACAGACCAAATCCTTCCCTTGCTGCTTCATTATTCATAGAAGAGACAGAGGATGCTCCTTGCCATTTATTTCTGCTGAACTGCAAATATTGTGTTGGTTTTGAAACAGGTCCATGGGAGCAATAACAAGAAAAAGCCAATCGCTGAAAGCAGAAAAATAAGTGAAAGATAAAAGGGCCATTATTCCAAAATCAATAGCACTGCTCCCTAAAAGGTGTTCTACACTGAGGTAATCACATTTGCCGTGGTCGAGCTGCAGCAGCTGCACTGTCTAGAGGGATTGCAGACAGGTGCTGGTGCAGGTCAGCACCGTGTGCAGGAAGCAGTGGGCGAGTGTAAGGAGGCTGAAGCAGGGTAGAACAGACTCCACTGCCAGTGTCTCCGGTAGGTTTGCTCACCCAAACGCTACCTGTACTGCACAGATGAAACTCCCTGGCAGAAACTTTTGGAAAGGTACTTTGCAAGCTTGTAACCTATGGGATCACATTTTTTTTTTTCTAATTCAGCTCTTGCTGTGAATCCTTATATTTGAAAACACCACTGAAATTACTCCTTGGAGTTGAGATTCCTCTAAGTTTCCGTGTACTTTTCATTTAATCTAGATAGATTTACAAGGTATATCATACTCCCATTAAATGCTTTCTGGAAATAGGAACCTATGGGTATCCTATTCATGACACCATGACAAATATACCAATACCAAGGAAAATTATTTTTGCAAATTCTGCAGAATCAGACTTTTTGATAATGTAACAGTTTCCCAGAACCACATGAGATGGTTAGAGGATTCAGCTATTGCTACAGGAATTATTGATCCTACCTAATAGAAGGCTGTATGTACAAACTGCTTGAAATAGTTCCAGAAACAACCTTCACAATGTGTAAGAGTGTAGAGAAGGGAAAGCAGCTGGCAGGCGTTTTCAGCTTTTTCGGTGAGCCACAGAAGAGCCAAGTGAGACAGGGAGAATTTGGAGTATTTTCTCCACAACAACCCTAGGCATATGAAGTCTGGTGGATATCTGTGGTGAAGTCTGTGGTACCTGTGGTGATTCTGTGGGCCTGATTCTGAGCCAGACCATGGGGGGAAAAAAGACCACTTTCCTTACTTTGCAGTTGAACTAAAATTAATTCAATACAACTAAATAAAGACAGCTTTTTTTGTTTCACAATACTTACTGACAGGTGTTGCAATGTAACAAACTTCAGAAGACAAGTCCAAAATAACAAGGAAACCAATAAACATGCACACACAAACAATACTAAGAAAGACAGTCCAGGCTTGCAAATGGCACTTCAAACCATCTATGAAAATAAAGGCCATTCTCCATACTACGTGTTGTGAACAACATATACTTCTTAAGACTCTAGGATTAGTATAAACTTTAGACTTAACAGAAGCGAGTAAAGCTTCAGGCTGACTCCCTCAAAATTTTCCTGATCCCAGAACTTTGTTCTTGAGGTTCCTGCTAGCTCTGGCTTTTGGAAGTTCTCTCCTCTGATGGACACGCATCCAGCCTTCAATTTGCACATCAGTAATAATTATTCTCATATCTTGGAAAAATACGTTCTCCGACTTCCCACTGAGGGAATTTTCTGAGATTGAAGTAGAAATTTTAACTGATTAAAGAACACATAGGCAGTGGTGGAGTCAGTTTTTCGCTTGGTTATAATTAAATTTAAGCAACAAGACAAAGATGGAAAGTTCCTAGAAATTACGAGGCAAAAGGGAATAGTCATTAACAGGGAAAGTGGGGGGGAAGGCAGAGAAAAAGAAGTCGTTTTACCTCAGAACAGCTCACAAATAGAAGAGAAGTGGGAGCTCATGAATTTTCACAAAAAGGAAATGGAAGAACGGGATTACTATTATTATTTCAGAAGGTAATTATTTATGTGCATGGTAGCTACAGTATACAGATCTTTGTAATTCCAGAATTTAATGTCATAGTGGAATCTACTCACAGTGAAACCCTTAATATACTGAATGTTCCCTGTTACCCAGTTTCCTTTCCCTGTATTTCAGTGGAACAAAAATTTTGTAGACAGTAGGCTAACTTGGCAATGTACATTTGAAGAAATATGGACAAAGTTTCCAATACATCATATTCTACTAAACAGCACAAAAACGGAAACACACAAATGCACAGTAAATAAGAGAACAGATTCAAAGTTGCATAATATTTCCTGGCTTTTTTTCAAAACAATCCCGCATTGACCTAAAATAAATTTTCATTTTATTCTCCCAGGTTCAATAACAAACCTCAAGACTAAAAAACTGTCTGGATCAAAAGTCAATATTGCAAATTTTTCATGTAGTTGTTCTACAATTACATCTCCAGGCAGGAATCTAAGACTTCTCTATTGTTTACTAATTATCTCCAAGAGATAAAATTCTGCCCTGCTTAGAAGTTCCTCTCCTGTAATCAAAGACAAATGTTCTCTGTTGTACTATTTCTGCATTCCAGGTGTTCTACTGGAGTTGTTTCTTGGCACGTGACATGGCTTTCTAGCTCCTTTACAGAGATGATCACAACAGACCAGGACATATTTTAATTTAGATTTTTCCCTCTCACTTTCAGGTCTACCAGTGAAAGGGAACCCACACGACAAGTGGAAGGTAGCTCCTGCGGTAGCTTTAAATGTTCAACTGATGGACTTTGTCAAAAGAAAGCATTTGGGCAACATGACACATGCAGAAGCAGGAGTACCAATGTCTTGCTGAGCTCGCCAGGAGTTCGGTGCCTTCCACATTTCCTTCTGAAGCTGAATGTACCAGTATCAGTACATAAAATCAAGAAAGGAGAAAGATATTTTTTTAAAGGCTTTGCATATCATCAAGGCCAAAATCTCTAATACATAACATAGATGACAATTTCCAGCACAGCTGATCAGTGCTCTCTTCTGCACCAGACAACAGCGGATAGGTACAATTTAAAGGAACTATTCAGTGAGAGTATGGGTGACAGAATTAAGGTCTTGAGAAATTAAAAGGATTGCATAGGAAATGTACTTATAATTAGATATCAAATAGGATGTATCATAAAATACATGAAGTGCAATACAATTAGCCATTCCAAAGCTGCAGTAATTTTTCCTGTTTATATTGTTTATTTCTGAATCTTGCATTACACGTTATTATTCAGGTCATTCAGTTGCTGTCTTAACTATCTAATACATGTCCTTGCAGACATACAACAAGCAGCAAGAGGGCAACTCTATATGAATAGTAATGAGCTGTGGAGAAATGATCGGGGAAGACAAATTTCAGAAAAGAGGGAGGGAGGGAGGATCTTTGAATAGCTAATATACCTGGAAAACACATGCTCAAGAAATCAAGGTCTTGGTTTCTCAAGCTATAAAATAAGGTAATTAAAGTAGATATGCAATCCTATTTTCCCTTAGAATCAAAAAAAGGTACTTCGGGATAAAAGAAAACCACACTACCAACAAACAGAAAAAATGTCTCTTATCTCAATTTTTAGTAGCAGGTAAGAGGAAATGAGATATTTGAGTTGCAGATGTTACTAAGTTCTTGATGACAAAACATTCAACCTGGGAAAGGAGGTTATGAATAGGAAAAATACCCTAGTACACCGCTATTCCTAGTCTAAGGGATATTATATATCCCTTATAATAACTTCTGGCATATTTATTTGCATATGCAAAATCTCTCTAAAGAAAAAAAAAAGGAAAAACAAGCTCAAGTAACGTTAGCAATGTAGCTCTAAAAGCATAGAGTGTAGGATGGATTGGAAAACCTGCAGGAAAATTAAAAGGAAAACTTTGGCAGATGGTCTGAGCTAAATTTTGTTCTCTCTCAAAGAAGTTTTTTTCAGAACAATCAAGGCAGTAATTTCAAGATACCCATGTCCTCTTTGAGAAGGAAGAGAAAAGAAGGCAGATAGAAATTATTCTTACTGCAACATATCCATAAATTTTGGGATTTTGCCACATTTTTTGGGAATAGCTCCTCAGAAATCCAGAAGGATTTGAAATAGAGATTGAAAAACCACTCCTCCTTTTATCAAGCCAGTTATTCTCTTTGATACAGTTTTAATGCAATAAAGGGTCTGTTTAAAAGATGCTGACAAAGAAAAATATGGCAAACAAACACACACAGAAATGCAATCACATACTACTCTTCACACAAAACACTTTTCACATATAAAAAGCAGAGGGAAATGAGATAATACTAGTAAGAGAAATTTAGAAAAATTCAAACCACTTTGATCCTTTTTTCCCAAATTATGCAAAAGCTAAAAACTGTAAGTATTTTTGTCAGTTCTCTTCTCTATCTTAATAACGTAACAGCACTTACTGATTAATTCTAATTACCTTTTATCTCCTTAAAAATTATTTACTTTAACAAAGACCATGGCAGCTGACTAATTTATTTTCACACTCCTTATCAGCTTTGTTCTCTTTTCTCTTGGTTGCAGAGTGGTATTAAATACACTATTTTAGCATTAAAAAGTTTTGTACTAGGAGACACAGAAGGATGAAGAGAATATGGTTTAGAAACCAGGACAATATTTCAGAAACATTGTTCTGGGAATAAGAATCTGTTTCCAGCAGTAGTACTACTTCTGAAACATAAACCAATGTGATCACCCAAACTAGAGCACATCATCATCTATCAAGCCTGGATGACAACTGACAGTAAATGAGATACAGCCTTCACTGTCTTTGTCCAGAAGAAGTTACAGTCTGCAAACAATAAAATCACAAGAAACACTGGAAAAGGTATCCAAAGAAATAATATGAAGGTTCTAGGGTCATTATGAAAAGGAACACAGCCTGTGAGAAGGCTTAAGGTTACCAGAGTATTACCAGGAGTTTCATCCCCAACTACAGGACAACCTGATTCTGCAGGGCTAGACAAACAAATGGAAAATGACAGACACCTGAATTCTGAATGCCACCTAAATGGATTAAGCTGAAAGGTGGCGAGTACACAGTTTTCACCTGTATCCAACACTGATGCAGTCATTTATGTCATCTGCATACTTCAGCACTTGAATGCCAGCCTTCTTCTTACTCCTCCTCTGTTGCAGACATTATGGATACCATGTCCAAGTTTTTTCTTACCTTATCTTTCACACACTACAAGTAAAATGTGAGCAGTATTACCACTATAACAAATATTGACCTACAATAAATATCTTCTGATTACTCAGAAGTCCTGTTCCAAATAAAGGAAGCAAACCATACAGTGCTTCTTATGAGCAAGCTGGATCTGAGACATTCATCCCAAGCCAACTCAATACTTTGAACTTAAAAATTTTCTCTATCCAAAACCCCAACCTTCCCAAAATACAATATAAATGCCTCACCAAAATACAAACAGTAAGACAGGGCATCAACAGTGACACAGCATTGAGCACTAAAAAACCCCAGCTTTGCAGTACCAATTGGATTGATGAAAAACAGACTAATACCCTCAAGCTAAGAAAGATAATTAGGAGTCAAGAGTACTGAATATCATGAAAACACATGGATTGGCATCTTTTATGGATTGTATAGGTTTTCAGAAAGACAGGTAGCAATTTGCTTGACAAGAGATATGTAAAGCACTCTAGACTGAATTCAGTTCATTGCTGGAGGACTGGGGAAAAAAATGGAAAGAGAAGAAAGAGTGGTAACAGTGACACTGTCATAACTATCACTCTGCTGCTGTTCTGTGCTTTACAAGCAGAGCGAGCTAGAACGTGTGTTAGTGATTTCTCTTTTCGCACTTGATTCAAAACCACAATGATTGGGCATGAGAATTAAATAAAATCATCACTATAATGCATTTAGAAGTAATGCTTAGGTTCTTAGGACCCTGCATTGCTAAGCTGCAGACTGATGACTAAAGCAGGGAGATTATTAAATGCTATGATTAAATCCAAGAAAAAAACCTGCTACTTAGCTGATTCTAGCCAGCTACAGTTTCAGAAGAAAAAGTGTAACAAGGCAATAAAAGCCGAATATAGTGTTACAAAGCAACCAGAAAATTAATTTAATCCGGTGTTACCCTATCTCCATTTTTATGAACTCCTAGTGGGCCCCGATCTGAAACAAGGCGGGGAGAAAGGGAGAAAAAACATCTTGGAAATCAATTTATCCCAAAGCTCCAGCCAAATCCTACCTTCTGCTCTGTTTCACTGAACATTTTCAATGTTTTTGCACATATACCCAAGAACGCTATAAACATATTTTTCCACAAAGGCTTGAAAAGAGATGTATTTTTCTGATAGCCTTTACGGATATCAGAAAATTAGCACGTTTGAAGGCTTAAATTCGTCTGCATATTGCAGAGGCACTGACACAGTAACATTACCCACACAGGCTGTAGCATAGAAACTTGTTCTTCCTTCGACAAGGTACTTTAGAAGGCACCTTGTAAAGAGCCACATTTGGCTCTCTACACCTGCAAAATATTTCTGATTATCCAGCAATGCATGCAAGAGTAACTTCGGCAATAAAATAATGAGGCTTTCCCCACAGTTTGGGGAAAGAGAAGAACTGCTGTACATGCAATAGAAACATATGATATGCCTCCAAGAGAACTGCTGGATAACAGTCATCTAGAGGGAGGAGCATGACAGGTCAAAATCTTCACTCCCACTAGATGGCAATATTGGTTTTTTTGCAAGTGCAGAATACGCTCTCATCAAAAGGAAACAGCAACATTTTTCATGGTTTCCAAAGCTGCATTTTCTGTTAAAAAAAAAAATAATACAAACCAAGCTTTAGTGATCACAGGAGTGGGGAAAAAAGAGTTTATAATACACACAAGTTAGCTAACATATGCATTAAAATGTAAATAAAGTACCTCAAAAATGCACTAAATGAGTAATAAATGCAATATTCGCTCTTAAGGCTACTAAGCTTATAATTAGACTCACATCAAATTAGATCTTCAATTTAATCCTTAACTATATCAGCACATTTAAATCCTGCAGGAGAGCATCTCAATTTACTCTCAAACAACCTCCCATGACATTAAGCAGGAGCTTAGAGCAGTATTAAAGAAGCTCCAAATTAAAGAGAGCTCCAGTTGTAGCCCTCATGATCTGAGAAAGGGTCACAATGACACTAGGCCTAGAAAGAGCACCCTCATTAATTAAAAAATAGTAATAATAAAAAAAACAAGCTAAGAAGTAAAACCTCCCAGCTTTTGAAAGAAACGAAATGACTGCATGCACACACATGAACCAAAATGTGTGAAGACATGTTTCTTGAAATCGTTTCACAAACAACAATTTTGGAAGTTTTTATGTTACCCTTAAACATATTCGAGTAAAACTAGAGCTAACATAGGAACCTAGTGAAATCATCACTCAAGCAAAAAAAAAAAAAAAGACCCCATGCTCTTTCAAAAATGCTACAGCTTAAAAAAGAAAATGAATTTTCCATTCTGAGCAGTTAAAAAGTAATAGCCAGATGTCAGTCATCTTGTTAATCCCTATGTTTAACTCTGCCCTCTAGCATTCGCTGAAGGAGCAGGGTACAGACACATTCAGAACACAGGCTGCAATGTGCAGAGGGTGGCAGAAAGGCCCGGTGACACGGACACATGCAGCCCCCCAGATGAGGGATGACATCTGGGGATTACAAACCCAGGACTCGGAAGAATCAAGTCCAAGGTTACACTGACTTGCATTCCTGTGCTCAGCAATGGCCCTTACTTACAAACTGGAAGGTGACGAAGAATGGGGACGAAGCTTGGAAAATAAAAGTTCTATGAGGTGATCATACACTACAACAGGGGACATATTAAAATACTAATGCCAGTTACACAGCACTAGGTGCAAGAGACCCGTTTCTGGTATAGTAGGATGCTGCTACAGTCTAGAGTTTAATCACTCGCAGAAAGCTTATGCTCTTGTTACAAATAAAACCACCAGCTCACAACTTCAGATAAGTCCTGACTTCTGGACTGAAGCTATTTCAGAACATGAGACAGACAGTCATTTAAGTTCTATTCATAATTTATTACTCTGCTGTGCCAGTAATCTCATTACACAACTTTCACACAACTGAATGAAGCCTGATACAAAACCATTGCTCCAGGTTACTTCCCAGATACTTTCCAGTATGCCCAGTCCTGAATAAGGCCTTGAAAAAAAAGTGAAAACCTCTTGGATCCTTTAAACAGTGCCAAAAAAAAAAATAATAAAAAAAAAAGAGAAACGTTTAGTAGCAGTTAACTGGTTCAATCTCAGAAAGGCTTACTTAAAGGTTTTGGAAAGCATTTTGCACATTATCAAAGTATCTTCAAATTGCAACTTAACTTATGTTCTGGTAGTGATAAATTGGTTTCCAGAAAAAAGTAATCTGTGATCAAAATCTTGTTTAAGAAATTGACTTTTCCCCTTCCCTTCCCCATCCTTTTTTCCTCTCTTCTCGTCTGGTTTATATTTGCTTAGCATATGAGAGACACAGAAAAAATGCTCTCCTCTAGGAGCAAGTAATACTGTCACACTACTTCCAAACAGCAATCCAGACAGGGAGCAGAAATTACATGCAGGGTAACTGAAAATTGCTCTCCCTTTGGGCAATCTAACTCCAACCCAATATCCGTCCACACAAACCTACATGCACATACACATGTCTAATTTACTGTGTTATAAACAGAATTTAAGAATACTGTACAACTTCCCAAGTATTCTTAGAAGGTATTAAAATTTTCCTGAAGCTAGGTTTTATGTGAAAGAAAAATGTTTATATTTGAGGAAGCTTCCATTTAGTGCTCCCTCCCAAATTCCCCATTATCTGCAAAAGATGCCCAAATCCTACAAGGTTGGCTTCACAGCTTTTAAATACTAATGCCAAAGGCAGTTCAGGAATCCATAACTGACAGCATCAGTCTGCTCCCTAATAGCAATGGTGTCACAGAGATCTGTGTTGAGGATCCTCTCCAGGCTGAGGATCTCCTTCAACAGAATCAACATAAGTCCCTTCATAAAGGCATGCAGTATTTTACAACAGACATAACTTCAAGACCATATTATATACAACAAAAAGGAAATGGCCTTGTCTCCAGCCCTGTATTTTCCATCAGCCGGTGGTGCTACTGAAGATCCTGCTCCAGTAAAGCACAGGGGCACTAAGATACTTTATGAAAGCAAGCTTTGTTAATGCTTGTGAAAATGAGAATCATCATCAATAACACTACTGGGCCACAATACGCCATCTGAAACGTGAATGTCATTCTGGACTGCAGTCAGACTAAGGGTAAAGTATTCAGAAATGAATGAAGGTGACTCCAACGTATCCACGCAGATAAAAAAAGCTCAAATGCCTTCCTATGTAACACTGACTTTCCTCATTTCCCAAGGAGAGGATTCTGCAGGAGCTGTCAGCACTCTGCACAATGAAGTCGTAAGTGATACTGCTTATGCTGCTGTCACACAGCATTGCCCATTCGATGCTGTGCCATGCAGATATTTCAAATCAGTCCATCTCCAATTAACCAATCAATACTCTTCTGCTGCTTTTCAGTTGCATAAATCTCTTCTTCCTTGAAACCCGACGGTATCAATGGACTAAGACACTCGTGAGTATTTTGGATGATATCAAACACCAGGCACAGCCCGACGCTTGCAGAACTTTTAGGTTTAGAATCCAAACCCATTGTTCTGCCATGCTTGACTCAAACATATCATGGAGATCAGTCCATTCTGAGTATATCAACTGTTGCATACTGCCCTAGATTTACAATCTGTCCTCTTTCTTACCATGTAGAAACCATGTAGAATACCCACCCTCAGCTCACAGAGTCATTGCTACCACCTCTTCATAACATGTTAATAACACATTGCTCTCTTTGTTTGGTGATTAAGGCTTAGAGTCGAAACCCAGGCACTTGATAGTTGTGCCAAATATGTGATAATTTTGTTTTAAAGGCTAAGAACACCCACTGTGAATTGACTGAATTTGCCAAAATTAATATTTTATTCTCACAATAGCCATATGCTATTCATTTCTACCTTAGCCTGAAAACAGCCATTATAAATATAAAGATCTCAGTAAAAACATTTTCCAGCAAATTAAAACAATTTATTGCACTAATAGAGAAGGGCAGGACAGAACCTGAGAGTTCAAAGAAAGTCACTAAGCTTTACTTTAGAAAATTCAACAGAAAAAAAAAATTATCAAAAGTATTCCAAAGCCAAAACAAGAGCTTGCAAGCAAATCAGAAGGAATGTAGGTGAGTAAGTCACTTGGATCAACTGGGTTGCAAAGAAAACAATCTTATCATACAGAGCTAAGACAGATTGGTCAGCATAAGGATAGAACACTGCACATGAGAGTCAAGTTTAAAACACCGCTGTGTTAGGTTTTATTGTATCGATACAGAAAAGTAAATGCAAATATTGTCCAGACCCTTAAAGAGCAGGCAAATCTAAACAGTCTGCCTTCCTTTCTTGAGCAAATGTAAACATTTAAGGCAGAACCTGCTTCAGCTAATAGCCAGCAATCTTTCCTCCTATGTTTTCCTTCCTTGCTCTCCACAGAAAATCCCAGAGACAGAGAGTGCATGGGAGGTGGGAGGGAGACTTATGAAGCAGAGTGGAGAGCACAGGGTAGGGAAAAAAAGTTAATTCTCTACAGATAGCCCAGCCCCAAAAATCCTTCCATACAGTCGCTTCTTGAGCTGAAAGGAGAGACCAGTCCTCCCACTGTCTGCGTCCCTGCACCTCCCACACGTCAAGAACGGAGAAGGACAGAAGGGTAGAAGCAAGAATTCCAGTGTTACCACTGCTAGACTCAGCAGTAAAAAACTCATTAACTTCAGCAAGGCCAGGATTTTATGCCAGATTCACAAACAGGTCATTTATAAAACTCCAGAACAGGTCCCCAAACTATCTGTCAAAGAAAAGCAAGAATCTGATGAGATATATTCCCCCAAGTCTGCTCTTTCTGTAAGAGGTTTTATTTTATTTGGCTCTAGCTGTAATGTATTGCTAAATGTCATTGTAAAACACAAAAAATATTCATTCATAAATATTCAGTAACATACTGAACTTACAATGAACTACACTGGCTGCAGCAGCGAATTTAACTCACAACACACAGAATCCTAGAAACCACACAACTAGATCTAATTTATTTAGCTGCTGATATGACAACAGTTGAACAAAATAAAGTGGATTCTTGCTTTTAGAACTACATAGCACATACTAGTACAACAGGCTGGTTGCCAAACTACAAGGAAGGAATGCCACTAACCTTCAAGACCTGAAGCTGTTGCCATAAACAATATTGGCTCTTTTACAGAAGTATCTCTCCAACAGACTCCCCCTCTACCTTCACAGCCCCTCACTTTGCTTTCTCTCCCAATCATACACAAAAAGTCCAGGCTGTTTATGAGGCAAGGGATCTTGTAAAGGCAAACACACCTTTATAATGATGTAGTGATGTTCATTTGGGGAGCGATTGTAAACATATACCTGACATATGCAGTACATTCTCTGTTGCAGTTCTTTGCCTGGAAGGCCTCATGTGTGCAGGAATCAGTTCAACTGCTGTAGAAAAACAGCCTTTGGGTGTGAAACATCAGGAGCCTGAGGACACAGAACTAAGGTTTGAAGAGGGAAGTGAATCACATCACAGAAAACTAAAATGAAAAGTTTGTTACTCAGTGAGTTCCTTATGAGGCGTGGGCCTCCTTCTAGTCCAACACTACGGACTGCCTGGATGTTTGCAGGAAAAAGAGATGCACCATCTCAAAACAGGGAGATTCATACTCTGAAAACAACGTAAAATTCACATTTCTATCATGTAAAATGAGGCCAACAAACAAAACCACAAAAAACAAAGCTCTTCCCATTTATGTTCCAATCACAAGAGAGTACTTCCAACTACCATCTCCTCTAAGCCCAGGCTGAAAAACTTGTACTGGAAGCAATACAGGGAAGTCTTGCTCACAGGAATACTAACATCTATTCTAGTAACTGGAAAGTTTACGTTTGCAGCCTATCAATTTGAGATAGATGTTCTGGTGGCTTCTAAAACAGTCATAACAAGGTTTCAGGGATTCCACTCTACCAGAAACTACTGAAGAAGATATTTTTATTGATGTTCTTATTTTGATACTCTTGAAAGTATTCAACTTCTTGCAGCTGACAATGAAAACTGAAGTTAGTGATAACAAAGATTCAGGCATAACAATGCCTGAACAATGAATTTACTGCAAAACAAAAGAAAGATCACTTTGCTTCTTAGTTGAGGAATTTTCAGCTCTGCATTTCTGTTGCATCAGTAATATTTTGGAAAGATGAGATTCACACCAGGTATAAATCAGTGCAACTCTAGCAAATTCCAATGGAATTGCACCAAACTCCACATACCATAAGCCATTCTGTGAAGTTGCCAAAAAGGAGAGAATGGAATTCGGCTACAGAGCAGTTTGGCTCACGTTGCCCTCATGGGGAAGAAAAAGTCCATGTACACTCCTCTTCAAACCCAGGCTAAAAAGGCAGGACAGAGAATGTTTGAAAGGCTGAGCCCAGTTTACTGAACAGTGACGATTAAGGAGTTTCTGAACTTGTGAAAAGGAAAGACACTGGATTTATAATTGTAAACGCTAGAAGTGGCAATGTCTCTATTACTAACAGATTCTACGTGAAAATAAACATAATGCACAGGAAAATAGCAGCAGCAATCATTATAAAGCCCCTAAAGAAAGCAGGGAAGCACTTCCTTCTCAGCAGTTACCATTCAAATGCAGAACACCTTTAGCAGCAATTTTTCCAAGAACAATTTTTCAGTTGTCTTACCCTACTTCACACATAGCCAAATCCCAGCCCCTAGTGAGAGTGCAGATGGCAAAACTGAGGACTTAGGAAGGAAAAGAAAAATGGTAGAGAAAGAAATTTTTGAGTCATAGCCCAACTTTTACATAAAAGGTTTTTAATTTCCTTGTTTTTCTGATTCAGTAGAATAGTTGGTTGCCCACCTGCAATCATTTTATATACAGTATGTTTATTTTCAAAGGTAAGTGAATAGGAAGTTGGATTTTTAGAAATAAAACCCAAAATTCTCCTTCATACAGGCAGATTCAGCAGATTGGGTGTAAGGCTGAGGTTGCTGGAGGGAGGGCAGAGGGAGGAAGTGTACAACCACAAACTTAGCAAGGCTGAAAGAGCATTTGCTGTATGCAGCAGTGGTAGATAAAATAAGAAAGACAAAGGGACTTCTGCTTCTGCTAGTAAGCACGTTCAGTTTACTACAAGAATACATAATCACAAAAAAGTTTCTCCCACTTTCATTTGACTGATAAGGCAAAAAAGCACCTCTGCTTTTAAAAAGACTGCTCTTGAGTGTGTTCTGTCCCAAAACAAGGCAAGTGAGCCTCAGAATAGAACTGACCAAGCCACCTTGAAGGAGATACACCCCTTCAAAGAAAGGCTCAAACAAACAGCCCAAATCTTCTATTTAAAATTCCGTATCTTTGATCTTCTCCAGGCTAACAGTGCTGTAATATATGCGGCCCCGCTGCAGAACAGGAACACCTGGCAAGATATCTGCAGAGAGGAGAACCTGACACCGAAGGCAAAGTAGCTGTCAGACCACACTGAGTTCCACTCCATGCCTTGCAGTGCACTCACAGTGACAGGAGGAAGGCCTGTCTGAAGGCTGCAGGATCATCACTAGCAACAGCTTAACAGAGTTAAAGGAATCCCTTGATCAAAGTGAAGGCAAGTACACTGAAACTTTACCTTCTTTTGGGGCGTCTGCTAACTGCATTTTATGTAGAAAGCTATTTATTATTTTGCAATATGTATTGCTTTTCAGTTTAGTTGGCTACCTCAAACTTCAGGAGAGAAAATATTTCTGTATTCTAAACAAGTAATTTACTCATCTACATAAATGATCCTATTAACTGACAGTGAGATGCACGGCTGTTACGTTCATGGTTAGACTTGACCCTAATTTCAGCAACACAGGCAAATCATCAGGAACAAATACGCTGCAATACGTGAACCACTATGAAAATTCATGAGAGAAAGTCCTACTTGTATCTTTTGGCCAGTTCCAAATAATTATGCACCACTGACTTTTGCTCTGTAAATACTTATCCTATTACTTGAATGTCTTCTGTGAGGAACTCTGTCAAAATTTAACTAAATGTGTAAATTGTATCATCCTCTTAACTTACAATATTTGCTTATCCAAAGCTCTTCATTAAACTGGAAAACTCAGTTTTCCTCTGCACAAAACATAGTGATTTGACTTACAGTTACGTCTGCTTAGGCATTAGAGAAAATTATTCAGCTGACTCCATCCAGACTCAGTATTGCAGTTACTTCTGATTGAGGGCATTTGGACTTACCAAATAGCAATTCCAGTTAACTCAGTATGTCTTCTGCAATATACGCTTTCTAAAGAAAGAAGAAGCTGGAAGGCAATGCTTTAAAGGGGCTATGGGCACAAAAATGCTTTTTCACTTAGTTGGCTCCATCTGCTTGACAAGTTATGAACAGATGCTCCATATCTTTCCAAATGTATTTTACCCGTGACCAAAAAAGTCAATTTTTCAGCAGACAAAACATCAGCATCCAGAAGTGGAGACCAACCTCTTTTAGAACTGTTCCCCTTTGAACTCGAACAGTTTGTACAAAAACAGATGCAACATTCACAGACAGAAATATGGACCATTAAAATAAATGGAGGCTATTTTTCTTTCATCTGGAGAAGGAGTTCGAAAGGAAAGGACACAGAAATGAGGAAGGAACAGGAAACATCAGAAAATAGTTTTAGGAGAAAGGGGGACAAAGGATTTGCTGTTCAGTGACGGAGCAAAATACGTTTGTGACTATCAGCTATTCTCTGCTTGCTGGCCCAGCATATGGGCCCCATTTATCTTATTTTGGTTCTATGAGGAACAGTCCCCATCAGATCACCACTTCTCTACTCCTACAAACAAAAAAGAAAGGAGAACAGAATCATAGAATATCCTGAGTTGGAGGGGACCCATAAGGATCATCAAAATCCAACTACTGGCCAAACACAGGAGAGCCCCATGTGCCTGAGAGTATTGTTCAAATGCTTCTTGAACACTGGCAGCCTTGGTGCTGTGACCACTGCCCTGGGAGCCTGTTTCAGTGCCCAACCACCCTCTGGGTGAAGAACATTTTTATAATATCCAANTTCTTTTCTCCTCATGAGGAAGTTGTAGGCTGCAATGAGGTCTCCTCTCAGTCTCCTCTTCTGCAGGCTGAACAGACCAAGTGACCCCAGCCACTCCTCATATGGTTTCCCCTCATACAGTTTCCCCTCAAGGCACTTCACCACATTCGTTGCCCTCCTTTGGACACTCTCTAGCAGCTTAATATCTTTCTTTTATTGTGCTGACCTAAACTGCACACAGTATTTAAGGTGAGGCCGCACCAGGGCAGAGCAGAGCGCGACAAACCCCTCCCTCGACCGTCTGGTGATGCTGAAGAACACAGGGCCCAAGATGGAGCCCTGTGGAACCCCACTAGGGACAGGTCACCAGTCTTATGTCACCCCAGTCACTATTACCCTCTGCGCTCAACCCGTGAGGCAATTGCTCACCCACCACATGATGTGTTTATCCAGCTGTGTGCTGGACATTTTGTCCAGAGGGATCCTACAAGAGACAGTATCAAAAGCTTCACTGAAATCTAAAAAGATTACATCAACTGGCTTCCCTTGATCAGCTAGGTGAGTTAGCTTGTCATAGAAGGAAATCAGGTTGGATAAGCAGGAGTTTCCTCTCATGAAGCCGTGCTGGCTGTGACCAAGGACTGCGCTGTCCTTCAGGTGTTATTCAGTAACTCCCAGAATAATCTTCTCCATAACTTTACCAGGCACTGAAGTGAGACTGACAGGCCTGTAGTTCCCAGAGTCCTCCTTCTTGCCCTTCTTGAAAATCAGGACAATGTTTGCCAGCTTCCAGTCAACTGGAAGTTGGACAGATTCCCAAGAACATTCAAAAATCATTGAGAGAGGCCTCATGATGACATCAGCCAGCGCTTTAAGCATTCTCAGACAAATCCCATCAGGCCTCATAGATTTACAGAGATCCAGCTGAAGCAGGAGATCCCTCACAACTTCAAGGTCATCTAAGAGTTTATTTTGCAGCCATGGGCCTCCAGCTCAGGCCACTGGGACTCCCTTAGCCCATCATGAGTGCTGAAGACAGAGGCAAAGAAAGCACGAAATATCTCTGCTTGTCTATATCCCTGTTTGTGAGGTGACCATCTTCATCCTCTGATGTAATTTCTGCACTGCCTTTTGCCTTTAAAGAATTTAATTTAGTCATAAATAAAGTTGATGTGCATGTCTCTGCCAATACCTCTATCTTGCATGGCTCCTCTTAAAGCAAAAACAAATCCCGCTTGTGCTGCTCTCCCCCACCCCAACCAAACAGTGCCAAACAACTTCTTTTCCAAACTGAGTGCCCACCTATAATAAAACACGCCAGTCCACTTATAATAAAACATGCCAGTTATCCAGCCCTCTTCCTACCTGGAGATCCACTGTTTTCTCCAAAGTCCTATGATCTTTCATGAGAACATGCACCTCAAATGTTCTTAACTTGCTATCCAGTGGTTAAATTGCACCTGTAACGCTCAGTCTTTTTGGTCAAGCTTGCTGTTTGATTCACCGCGGCCCCAGAGGCAGGATAAGGTCCCACGGTTGGGACCAAGGCAAGCCAAGGATTTGTTCCAGGATTATCCCACACCTACAGGAAACCATATCTGCTCCACACAAGCAGAGGCACACCAAGTACAGTTGGGAGGCCCCAGAAGCCAGCAGTGGCCCAGTTGTGCTATCCCTGGAGTGAATGAGGAGCAAGCTTCCCATCGTACAGAGTCAGGGTATATAATGGGCTAACACAAAACAGTATTAACTGCGTCCTTAGCTACCAGGTGTTAACAGGTAAACTCTACATTCAAGATCCAGACAACTAGAACTCACAGGTAATAAACAACAGTGATGATTTTTTTTTTTTTTACCATTATCGTCCTCTAACAGTGAAAGAAAAAAATCTGTTAAACCTACAGAGATTACACTTGGAGTCTCATCTGCAGTTTCTTCTACAGCAAATAAACTCTGCATGTGTCCCATTAGAGACTATGAAACACAGCTCAAGGTTAAGAAAGCAAAGGTACAGTGAAGAAAAGACCAAAGCAATTTAAAAGGTAATTTCTCTGGACCTCAAAAGGTTAGGAAAACAGCCAGAAAACTGCTTAAGTCCAATTCAGCATTCTCTCTCCTACTGCCTTTCCCAGCACTAATTCAGATCCCTCATAAAGACAACCCATACAGAATGAAGCATTTTTCAGAGAGGGCAGATTTATGAGAGCAGCCTCTCAGGGTTGTCACTGTCCTGACAGCAATATGCAGAGATTACTGCAGTCATGCTTCAGCCTGAAAAGGTGTTTTTTCATTAGGCTGAGCAAGACTTCAGTCTCAGCCTAACAGAACTAGACGGATATCACGAAGTGTGGTCATGCTCATTGGTCTGCCCCACCTTGCAACATAATCTTTTCTTTGGTAGTAGTGGGTTTTCAGGAGTATCTGTTATCTGAGAGGTTCTTCAAAATTTGATAGGGGAAAAGGAGAGAGACTGAAGATGGTAGCAGAGGAGATACAGTGAGGTAAACTGTAATACCTCCCAAAGTGCAAGCGAGAGAACGTCTGACTGTTAGACTAAAGCAAGATTTGAAAGGACATGCAGACAGGGTGAGACACAGCTGTCTTAACAGAGGGTAATCCTTCACGTCCAAATGAAATTTTCTTTAGTCGCTTCTACTGTGTTAATATCTTCCATTGCAAATTTCAGTTTGGAGATTTTCCCAGTTCTCAGTACGAACCATGAGCCAAATTATTCACATTTCCAGGCTACTGCAGTAACTGGACTCCTACAGAATATCAAACCCTGCAATTATTAAGGATACCTGTTGCTCTAGCCCCACTGATCAAATTCAGAGCTAAGGAGACAGTCAGTCAGCCATTCCTGCTAGTGTTTGAAACTGAAAAAATCTTTTCTTAAAAACGTAACTTTTATGCCACTGTCTTCTGAAAGCAAAAGTGAACACAAAAGCACAAACAAAAAAATCATGTTAAAGCAGTGACCAAAGGAACAGAACTTTGATCAGTGGTTTGAAACAACTTTCTGTGGTTGCTGCACGTGTAGCCACAGCAAACACAACAGTGGCTGAGGTTTCTAGTGGTCAAAAGCAAAACACAACCAATGACAAGAGTTTTTACATGGGAGCTGGGCACAAAATTGAGGGTGCTTGGTAGCAGCTACATGATAGTCTATGTTCCACAAAAAAAGGCTCCCATCAAACTGAAGTAACAGGCTGTAAGACACACCTTACTTGTGTATTTTAGATTATTTTATTTTAAAGCTTGTAAAACTTCAGAATGCAACATTTCTTTGTTTATCTTGTGCAACTGGTTGCTCTATACACAATGCTGATACTATGAGGTCCATGAAAAACTGAATTAAAAAAGTAGAGTGTTATGCCTTTGTCTTCCAGCAAGCCCAGTTTTAATGCACCTTCGGTCTGATTTGGTATGAGGAAAAAAGACTCATACTCTGTTTGTTGTCAATACCCAGCAGCATGGAGCAGCACCAGTGAAACAATTTAATAAACCCTCTTCTAATCCCTAATTCAGACGAGTGAGATAGATAAATATTTTGTACCTGCATTAACAGCTGCTTCTCTGTCTTCTTTTCTCCCATACCTGCTCGCTGTTTGTACACTGTGAAAAGTAAGGTATGCAGCCTTTCTGCCCACAATCAAGTGCAATATATATTTGAATAGGGCCACAAGGGACCAGTCAGTACACTAAAAAAAAAAAAAGGTATCATCTCTAGCTAAACCATCCTACGGGTAATTGACTTAACCGGAAACTAAAAAACCTGCAGACAAGAAATTCAGTCAGATCTGCTACAAAGATGTGAGTTACGTTGTTACTGTAACACAGCGGTCAGTCAGAGACTATTTCCTATTTCCCAAGGATTTCTGCATAAACTACAGAGCCTGCACTCTAGGGAGTTATGCAATATATACAGCTGTGATGAAATCTCCCAGCTTGGCCTGAAGAGTTTAATTCAAAGATTCAAAACCATTTAATGAAGATGACATACAAAGTGCATCTTTTAATAAGCCTTTAGAAAGTACAATGCAATCCCAGCCTACAAGCTGGTTGGTCGGCGACCTTGCTAAGCAATAGATAAATTTTGTGTTGATTTAATTCTCCAAACGCCAATTGCAATAGTTTTACACTAAAAGATTTAGAGCCTTGAAGACATCATTAGAAAGGTTGCTCTGCTTTCAGAAGACACCGAGGACTCCTGCGATGCTGAGCTCTAAAAGAACGGCTGTGATTCTCACCTGAGCAGGCAGCAGGTTCGGCAATTCATTGCCCTCTCTGTGTAAACCAGGTGCCAAAGTTAATTCTATCGAAGTCAATATAGTGGTACGGATAACAAACAGACCCTAAAATTTCCAATAAAAACTGCTTTCATGTGGTACAAGAGATCTGGCTGTAAAATTCACACAGCAATTACTTCACATCACACATTAAGCAGACTGGTGGTCTATTCCATAATATACCCAGGCGGTTGCTAGTAACAACTGCCTTTCTAAAGAAGGCACCTTTTTTAGGAACAATCACAATATAACCTTAATGCAAGAGGGCTAAATTCCTCTTAACACTAGGTCCTTGGCAATGGATTTACATTAATTAGCATTCCTATTTCACGTTTGCTCTGTATGGAGGAATGGGGTGGGGGGAAATTTTCCCCATTCCATTTACCACTGAACATCAAACATCTGGCATAGTGCAGGAAAAGAAAATCAACATGTCTGCAGTAAAAACAAAGGATAACAAAGGTGGTGTAAAAGATATTTCATGAAAGAGGCACATTAGAAGCCTAAAAATGCTCTTCGTGTGTACTCTTTCAGTCCCAGTTTTGAGCATCAGGGTGGGTGAAATTAGACAGGCCTTCACTAAAAGAGACTAGTACATATATTTGTTCACTGTCTCTGTTACAGAAAAATCCAATCATATTCTTAAACACAAAAATAATGCCCTGACTGGACTCATAATCTTGTTTTCACAGAAGAGCAAATAACTACAACAGTTATTCAATGAAATCATTATAAGGCATAAATACTTCACGGGATGCACATTGTCTTCCTTGTGACTATGGCAACATATACTCCAGGATAATATTCAGACAGTCTTCTTTAGACATCTAAATTTGGGTGCCTGTGTTATGCACCTACTTTCTCTGTGAAACTGGTTTAGAGACAGACACCACTTCTCTGAGCTGTTCTGCAAAGACACACTTCAACTTACTGGCTCCACAGAAAACTTAACTATCACAGTTTAGCTCCTTTACGAAGAAATTCTGAATACCTCTCCTGGCTGAATACCTGCATTCCCGCCTCTGATACAAAAGCTGGTCCTCTTTACGTCAGTGCAGTTTAAAAAGAACTGAATCTTTTTTCAACAACTGCAACTGGAAGAAAATAATACCCAGAATTACAGTACCTTGTTGAACATACCTCCTCCTGCAGTCTTAAAAATTTAGTTTGAATCTTTCTCCTTGGCAACAGAGACTCAGGCTGTAGATGGTGAACACAACTTCGAAAACCTTCACCATTCACATTTGACTAGTATATTACCACTTCTTTAAGAGCCAAGAAATGCATTACTTGCCTAACATCAGTAAAAATGTTTTCCATTCATTTTATTCAGAAGCTATCACAACTGATGAAGAAGATACAGAAACATACAGATAAGGCTCACATGAAAGGCCTTATCTTTTCCTTTAGTCAAGGTTCAGGTTCCTTTGATAGGATAATAGAATATTTTTTGGTTATCTGCACTTCAGCTCCATCAGCCCAAAGGATAAACTCCATTGTTTTATTTGAGGCTATCAATAAAAAAGGTCACGCAGAACAAAGCTTGCACATTTTTAAAAGGATGCTCAACGTTTAGACAATCCTCTTCTGTTTTCCTCCACAGGGTTTAATGCCCCTTGTTAATCTATATATACTTTTATGTGTGTTCATCCTCATGGTACCTGAACATTGTACTAAATCAGAGACATAGACAGCGCAGCTTCCTATGGTGTAGCTACAACACTCAACGCTTGAGTTGGTCGGGAAAGCCACTGAATTAAAGATGTATTCTGCTTATCTATGAGCTATTTTGGTCAGCTACGTTTATTACTTTACTGCCTGTATTACAGCAATCCTAAGCAGACTCGCTTAATGTTGTACAACCTCACATTGTATGTCAGCTGGTGGGTTCCACCTCACTTCATGAAGTTCTCATTTTCACACCAAAGTTTGCAGCAGTATGCTACAAACAACCCACATCCCAGTCTGAGTATCTCTCAATAAGTGGGACTCCTACACAAAAGAAGGACTGGCAGCATTGCACATACTAGATAGCAATCTCTCCCCCACTTCTCTAATTTTTGCCCTCTAGAGTATCTGCTTCCCAGATCCCCTTCCTCTGTTTCTAGTGTAGTGCCAAGGCCTAGATATTACCAATGAAAAAGCCACCATTTTTCCACTTGCCAACACCAGTTTTTACCAGAATAGTCGAAGACTCACCACAGAAGGAAAGCATCATGAGGAAAGGGAGCTTCCTCTGTAAGCCATCCAATCTGATCCAGTTTCACTGAAACTGTTGATATTATAAATCTCGTAACAAGTCATAACTGCAA
The DNA here is from genome assembly GCA_013399855.1 of Oxyruncus cristatus. Classification (NCBI taxonomy): domain Eukaryota; kingdom Metazoa; phylum Chordata; class Aves; order Passeriformes; family Cotingidae; genus Oxyruncus; species Oxyruncus cristatus. The sequence goes on along the minus strand of VXAY01007243.1, from coordinate 164,469 downwards.
TACAAATCCTCTTTGCTCTAGGGATGAGACTTGCATAAACTGTGTTTACAGATGTCATAGGAATTTGCAAATGTCCCCAGAGAAAACTAAGACCCAATTTCCAGAATTTGTATCAAATAAAATTTTTCAGCATGTACTGTTAAGAGCGTCACCTAAATTTACCTTCCATAGAGAGTCAAAACTACTTGCTTCCTATGGTAGAAAAATATAGTCCCAATATATAAACACTGAAATAGATCTAAGAGTCGCTGCAGAATAGAGTCCCTGTTTACATAACAATCTGGGTTACTTCAGGGATTGGGGAATCTGGGAAAGAATGATGGTTACAAATACTGAAGAAAGTCCTGAAACAAGGATTTTCACCGGCCTGAAATACAAAGGTATAAATTAACTAGTCTGCCAACTGGCTCTGAGGTTGACATGTTGGTAAATGCAATAATGAGGATTTGTTTTTTCCATTCAACGTATTTGTACTCTTGTATATTTCCAGGCATTGTATCATAATTCATCTGGATGTTTAAAGTTTTAGTCAGCTTTAATAATTAAATTAGATGATTTTTTCCTCATTTTACAATTATCAGTTTCTGATGCCCCTACCCAAGTCACTTTAAAATTAGAATAAGTGCTAGAAATGCAACTTCTTTTACCCATCTTCTTCAATTTCTATTTTATTTCTGTCATTCATATCCTACCTCACTTTTTCATAATCCATTACAATACAATTATTATACACCTGGCTAATCCACTCATCCTAACCTACAACTTTCTCAATTCATAGCAGGAGTTAAAACAGCTACAAAGCAATGGAAAAAGAAAGTCAGTCTTAGACAAATTCACGGTAGAAAACTTTTGCTAGGTTTTGTGCATTTTGGTGTTTACATGATTTCATTTGTAAGTAAAACTTGAAAATACTAAAAGTCTCTATGAATGACCCATGGAGGAAATGCAGTAAGAGGACTAATCGCACTTACTTAGAAAAGGCAAAAGGAAAAGAATGAACCAACTGTCATACAGAGGTTGGGTTTAAGGCATGTCCTTTTCAACCTGCCAACTTTCTTCTTAACAAAGAATCTCAACTCCATGTGTTTTGCATTCAGCATTCTTACTTCCCAAAACACTCAGATCAGGAAGATTCTGTCACCTTTTTATAATATCTGCTCTTCACAGCCACTGTCTCTGCCTGGAAAGAAAAAGCAATGCAAAGCTACACTGATTTCCTCTGCTCACTGCGTGTGCAGGATACCAGATACCACCACTGCCAGGAGAATACTCTTCAGAGAAAAAATATTGTAGGTGCCTCTCACTTGCATCTACATTAGCTTCATGCTCAGGTTTAATGAATTTACATATATTTTATCAAAAAGTCTACCATGGAGGATTCTTAAACTGTACTGCATCATCAAGTAAATGCTTGATCTGTCTCTATTTTCTTAATAAACTTGGTTTGCTCTTTTTCAGCCTGCAAAATTACGAAGTGCTAAGACACCATGGTGATGGGAAAAACAGAAAACACCAAAACAGACAGATTCTGTTCTCTGTAACTGAAATGCAAATCCTTGTTTCACACAGGAAATTTTAGTCAGAATGACTACGTAGACACAAATCTTCCCAAAGGTAAGTCTTGTGAATGAACAGTTATGTAACATAAAGTCAAGCCTTTTCCCCCAGATGCAAAGACAAAATAAAGAAAGAAAGGGGATGTAGGAAAAAAAAAAAAAAAAGAAAGAAAATTCTCTATAAAAATAAACTGGGATCAGGTCATATTAATCTATGCAATCAAATAAGGTAACAGAAATACAAAGTGTTCTGAAAATTATGGTTGTAGAGCCATCACGGATTGTACTCAGTGAATCATTTTTTTCTCCAAAACTGCTGGAGGTCAGTCCTATTGGTAACTTTGATGAGCATTTTAAAGGAATGGCAAAACAAGCAACACGCCTCAAACATCTGCCTTTAAAGTGACACAGCTACAACACAGGCACAAAAAGCACCATGCAGACAAATCAAGTGTCATTACTTGGGAGAAAGTTCAAAGATCAATTCAGCATTGCTTCATTTGTGGGATTTTTTAAAATGCTTTGGTCCACACAAGCTACATGGAAATTTCAGCTTTCACTTGTATATTCTTTTTTTAAGTTTCTACCCTTCAAGCTCCTGCCAGGAAGACCAAAGTTTTAAAACACAAGAAAGAGAAGCCTTAAAAAGTCTTAAAAAACTAGAAGACACATTAAAACTCTCCTAATTATTTAAAACTTACAGTGTTTAGGGTCATCACACATTCTTTGCAGTCTTGACTTCAAATTTGAGAATACAGACTAAAAGCAATATTAACATTAGTTGTAACATTAGCAGTAATTAACAACATAGTGCAAGCAAAATTGTCACCCTTCATGACACAACATTCATCCAGCAACCATACATACGGTCTTCAATAGATACAAAAGCCAAATTCCTTCTTTATATTTCCCCTGAACAAACAGGCAGCTGGAATAAGCAAAATTAGACAAACACAGGCCATGAAGGAAAAGAATTGTCACTGCAAATTACTGAAAGCTCAGAGCTGCAGGAGCCTCTGGTGCCATCACCCTCCTTTATATGGAAAACTTTCTTGTTCCACCCATTCAAATCCAGTGTTATTGCCATACTCTAACATGAAGTCTCTCACACAATGTTTTGCGTGCTGGCTCAGGATTTCTCTAAATAGCTCCATACACAAAATAGTTGAGCCATCTCATACCCTGTAGGTGGTAAATTATTAAGAACTTAAATATATTGCAAGTCATGTCCAATATTGGTTTACTCCCAGCTTAGCAATGAAGCTGTCAGTAGACAAGCCACCAAGTTTGCACCTCTGTTGCTGCATTTGTAACTGTGTCAACCAGCATCTACTAACAAGTTTAGACCCCTTAAGAAGGATTTAAAATATTTTATCACATGAATCGAGCATTTTATCATGTGGATTTCAGAGTAATACTCCTTTTGATTTGCACACAGCTTGAAAACATGTCAAGACATTTCTTTCAAAATTTCTTGCCAACAAGCTATGAAAAATGGATTGTAATTCAGGCATTGTGGACTGTTGCTGACAATAGAACAGTGTTTCAGCCTGCTCTAAGAGTTTCCAGGATCCCAGGCTTATCTCTCAATCTCCACACTTCTCGTTCCCTAGCAGCTTGTGCAACTCACCATTTCTCAGCATAGGCTGTGATACATTTCTCAGCATAGGCTGTCAGTTCTGTACCCATCCGCAGTGGCGTTTTCAAGTCACTAACAAGATGACCTGATCAGCATCTGTTCTTGCTATGCCTGTGTGCTGCCATGACATTTATTTCTTCTTACCATGAATTTTTTTTTCACTTGCAAAATGATGTTAGGAAGTTCTAATGTAACAGACAAAAAGGCAGTTTTTTCAGAAGTAATATCCTAAAATGGTTTCAGTGACTTCCAAATTTTTTGTATACTTCACTTGTCACTATGAACAACAGGCTAAGTGCTTGTTTTACTTTTGATCCTTTATTTTTACTCCTCCTTTTTCAAGAGAAGCTCTGCTGTATATATAGCATGCTACTACAATTGGTTTTCCCATGCTATTATGAACAATTCTGGACATATTTGCATTTTTAGCTCATCTGTACACTGGGTCAAAATTAATTTAGGGGATTTATTTTTTCTGTACATAAAGCCTAAGATAATCTTTGAAATGGATTTCAATTCCAGGATGAACTGTACATGCTGATGATAGAAAGCAAAAGACAGACAATGTTTACAAGAAGCCAAGAAGATGCTGACATGCAAGAAGTAGGAGGAACACACTCGGGAAAATACCACGAGAGAACACAGATGATGGTAAGCCAACAGATGCAGAAAAGGCAAATCTTACATGGTATTTACAATAATCTGTTGTACACAACTATCACTGCAAATGCACAGGAGAAGACAGCGGATCAGAGCCTGCATCAAGGACAGGGCAGGAAAAGGTACTGCACTGCACATCACTGTAGGCATGGCTAGCCTTCCAAAGTACAGCATGATCTCCCCTGCGTCACTGAGGCCCACTAGCTGGTATCAAAGAGGAGGAAGAGGAAGATAACAACCCACCAACCACCTGTCCCCTCTGAAGCATCTGGTGCCAGTATTTTAAGAGAGCCTTGAATTCAAACCCCCAACCATACAGGCAGATCGTCTCCTTACTCTCAACCACCCATTCAGAACTATCTCTGCCTTTGTTTGAATCCTTAGAATCTACATCTGGCAGCAGGGACTCAGGTAATTCAGAAACATAACATATCTTTCTTTTTCTTTGCTTCAGAGGGGGTGTGTGCAATATTACCCCATTATAACACATACAAAATGTTCTCTTTTGGTTGTACCCTGTAAACAAAGCCCCCCTTAAGCCAGCTCATACAATGGTAAGTGCACTGCAAACTCATAAGACAAAGAAATAAAAAAGTTACCCGCACCTCTATCTCATCAAGCACTGAATGCAAAAGCATATTCCGTAACTTCAACACCGTAACCACATATTCCTACAACCAGCAGAGCACAGCGATCAGCTCAAATCCTTGCAATGCAGTCGTATCATGATATATTTGCATTGAATGTCATGTTCCAAAGTGGAACTGGCAAGCATCTTAGCCGCATACAACAATGCCATATGGAGTTACATCTGATACAGCTCGAGCAGAACTCCCTTCCTATCCAGAATACATCAAACAGTGCCACAGATATGATATGGCATTTAAATAGTAATAATGCAGAAGTGAGGGCTAAATTGAAAAATGCGTTGCACATTAGAAACCATTTGTGGACCAAGTTAAAAAAAGGAATTCGCTGGCTTTTGGCAGCAGTGTTTACAGATACGTAAATAACCATTTTACTTACCTATATGTCAGCTTTCTGAGAGGAACAATTATCGGTCTAAAGATGCATCAACAATATTAGCACAGAGAAAATAAGCTCAACGAGCAACAAAGATTTTGCTGCAAGTGGATAAAAGAGGAGCTGAGCATTAGAAGTTGTGCATCCAGTCAGAACAGGATGCAGGGCCGGCTGTCAGAAATGGCAGCTCCACTTCAGCCACTGCTTTAAAACTCTACAGATGTGAGGTTTGTGTTTATGCAAATCAGGTTCATGGCTCATGTCTTCCACTTGCACAAAGAACAGCTGAGAAGCGTGTGTTCCCACCAACCAGTGTCACTCAAAGGGAAAGAAAAGTAGTTCAAATCCCCAATGTTACTGCTTCTGCAGAAGCCATAGTTAATACAGTGGCAGTGCACTGTTGCTCTCAGCACAGTTCAACCACTTGCTGTCAAGAAAATTAAAGTATTATCAGTTATAACCCATTGCAAGGATTTTGTCTTTCAAACACCAGATCACTTGCCCAATTCACATCTAGACCAGACAGCCATCAGGCAGAACAACTCATCACTATCTAGAACAGAACTGGAGAGCTATTATGTCACTGGAGTCCTGTTACCAAGTGACTGGGCTGCCCACCATTTCTGGGGAAATTGTTTTTCAGTGGAGGTTACCATTCAAAGCTCCGGTGTTGAACAACAGAACTAAAAAACACAGTCTCCCACTTTTACGAAGGAGCAGATTACTCCAGAAAGCCAGACAAATAAGGTTTTGTCCCAGGATCATTTAAGCATCTTTTGGGATTTTTTCAAATTAGTATGTACATCACAGATACTTCAAAAATGTGAAAACGACTAAGTACCTGATGGGTCAAGCCCTGAAGGTTTTTCTTCAGCTCAGACAGACTCACTAAGGAATACATTGGGAATGCAGGTTGAGTGAAAACAACAGGATTCCTTGAATAGTTTTCACTTCCCGGAGCACACTGCTAACTAGTATTTGCAACCTGTTTACTCTGAAAGTCTTCAAAGGTCAGAGGACTTCCAAGATGTCCTCTTCTACCAACACAGACATAGACATTCCTCAGCCCTTGAACAAGGTGATGAGCTGCCTCAGCCTCTACCCGCTCTGCAGTAACACCAGCCTTCAAGCACAGCAAAACTGATTCTGCTGCTTGTTTTCAGAGGTCCTCAGTTAATGCACTGATGAGACAACTGTGCGAAGTTTAGCAAAAGCTACAAAGAACCAAAAAAAAAATCTTTAAATTACTTCCCAATTGTCATTAATGCTATAGCTTCAGGTATTCAAGCCATTCAGAGCATCCAGAAAACACAAATATTATATTTTGCAAAGCACAGCATGTCCATGCCTGCCAAGCCCTGAGTTCTCACAGTGAAGCACAGAAACTGGCTCTGAGGCATACTCCCGGGGCCCAACCAACCAGACCCATCAGCCAAAAAGCCAAACTATAATAGCAAATTACAATACATTTTCAGTAACTTCATTCATGTCATCAAAGGTACTGAGTACCTGGGTCACTTCTAAGCAGCAACCCAGGGGCAGCAGTCGACATAGCTCAGATGCACTTTGGCCATGCCACTCACCAGCGCAGGGATCAGTGCAGGGATCAGTGCAGGAACCCCTCAAGACAAGTCTACAAGAATATAAGCCTTGAATGCCCCAGAATCCAGAACTCTCACAGCTCCTTTCCCACGTGCTCTATCACAGCAGTTGGTTTCTGGGAGAACCATCCTGCTGCCTGTAATCAGGCTTGCATTTTTCAGGGCACCCAAGTGACTCCACTGTGCCTGATGAGTATCCGCAGTGGAGGCAGCCTCAGCTCCAGTGGCTGATCTTTCATGCTGGTCAGTTCATCATCAACACTGTGCAATTTCGATTTTTTTTTTTTTTTTTTCCACTTGGGGACTCAAGAAATACACAGGAGATAGCAGTTTTCTGCACTTGTGCTGCTTGGAGACAATTTCTCATTTTTGAACAGTTCTCATCACATGCAGCCAGAAAACACAAAACAGTGTAATATTAAAATCCAACCTTCCAAGGATGTTATTCTGACTTGGAATAGTAGTCAATACTTTCTGTGTATGAGGATAGTTCACTGTGAACTATGGGTGTGTTCAAGATTGTAAAAGCATTATAACATAATTTGTGTAAGAACTTCCAGCAAGAAAGGATTCCCATGAAGCAAAATAGTAGAAAGAAATTCCAATTTCCATGGGAATGTGAGCCAGATGTAAAACAAAAATGTGCCAAGTACAAGAAGGTGCCAGCATACAAAGTTTATCAGGTGATCATTTTCACACATTTAGGAACTAATTGCATCATAAAATATGTATTAAATATAACTTGTCTGTGCAGGAAACCCTTTTGACATTTGAGTAGTTATCATCGAACCATACCTCCTTGTACAAATTTTAACCTAACTTCACTTATGTTTAATAACAGTTCTATGAAAGTAAACGCAATCTGTAAATCTCACAGAAGTTTTGCTTTAAAATACCAAGTCTTTGCTGCTGAATTGCTTTAGACTAGATGTGACATCTCCAGTTTTGCTGACTGATGCAAAGACCAGATAGCTATATGCTAAATCAACAAAATTATATTAAAGTATGTTTGCTTGTATCTGCTGCTACATGAAAAGACAATATTTGTACTTGCTGGTTATAAATAACCAGACATTTCCTAACCTTCAAATGCTGGTAGGTCAAAATTACAATATTCTGGCACTGCCAGCAGTATATACAAACTAAGGAAAACAGAAAAAGGACCTAATGGTCAAATTCTAACTTGTAACAGTCTATTATAAGCAAGTAACAGCAAGTCAGGAGTTTTATGCGCCGTGTAAAACCCTACTATCCTCAGGCAAGCTGGGTAAGCTTTTCAAAAGTAGCTAATGGTTTGGGATGGCTCATATACTGGCAACCTACAGGAGGAACTGAAATGGGCTTGATTTTCAGAACATGAACATTTACAACATCCTGAAAGATGTCCCAGTTTGCCAGTCAAGCTTTGGTCTACTAGTCACAAATTCCTGCAGCTCAGGAGCAGTTAGCTAATCACTACCACTCCCAGTCCCGTCAAGCACAGGCGTTAAATACGCATATCCAGAAGAAAGTTCAACTCCAGACAAGAGATTTTGCTTTCCCTCTTCCCTCCTCAGTGGTTTCAAAAGACTCAGAAGTCCCTAGCAATACTCCTGTGTGAATTTTTAAAAGCAGATGAACTAACATGAGCTACATTGGGAACTGCAGTCCAGAAACACCAGTAACTGGCACTTTTCAGTGCAGCTCTCATTTATCTCTCAGATTAAATCATAAAGTTTCCCAAATCTAGAATTTTAGTCACATAAATTTCAGAAACCTTGTAAACTTTTCATCCATTAGTCATCTTCATCCTTCTTTCAATCAATAAATCATCATTTAATTTTATACACAATATTAGCATATGTAATAAACTTATCCCGGAAATTTTAAATTGCTGATTTCACTTTCTTCTGTTGCATTTCATAACTTCATCTGCTATGCTACTAGTATAGTAGCATATTTATAAACCAATTAATTTTTCAAGAATGCAGAAGTGACTTAGATGTCTAAGTCCTATTTTCTAAAAGAAACAAGTAGAGTGAACAGGACATATGAATCCCTAGATGATGAACTTCTCTTGCAGATCTTACCCACAATTATCCTAAAAAGTTTTTCTTCTCTGCTCAGCCTTGCTTCTGTTTCTAAAAATCCTATGTAATACTTTTCCTCCATTTCTTATCCTTTCATTAGTAGGCTACTTGTATTAGTGCTTGACCTAGAGGCTCAAACCAAGCTTGAGAGTTTCATCGGACTGTGTACGTGTTTGTACAGTGTTTAGAAATAGGTAAAGGAAGCCATATCCTCTCTGCATCACAGAAATCAGGCCCAAAACCCTATAAAAAACACCTACAAAATTAAACAGGCAAGGTGCATTTGAGAAATCATAAAAGTTATCTCTGGACGTTGCAGGAATTAAACTCAAGTTGTTAGTTTCTCAACTTGTTGCCATAAATACTTTTGATTGCCATTCTCATGTACTATTTTCACTTAAGCATACATAAATCTTGGCGAAAGCCCTCAACATAATAATGACACGGTGAAAAGCTGTCTGCAAATTCCCTGCATCTTCCCCTACAACCTGCTTGTCCTTAAAGAGAGATGACAATCTCACCTTTATCGAACACAACAGCCCAAGGAAAAACCGAATCAAAAAGTTTTAAAAAATCACAGGATCTCACCTACTTAATTTATACCTCTTTTATTAAGCAACATCTGGTCCTCTTTGTTTTGAGTTTACATTAACTAAAAAAGAAATTCTAAAAGCTGCATCTAACTACGACTGGTTTAGTATCAGCACACACATATCCACAACACTTTGCTAACGAAGATGGTCAAAGCCTTGGTCTCATTCCCAAATGAAAAGTAAAACCGTTTGAGTGAAATATTCTCATCAAAAAGAGGGTAGCTGCTCAGTTCCTTATTAAGAAGATAATGGCTAAACAAGCAGGTAGGATTAAGCTGTGCAGAATCTGTTGTTCTATTTTTAGAGTCTGCAGCCCCAGGCTGAATGCTGAGGTACTGGGAATTACGTGAATTATGCTAACATGCTCCACAGTTGCTTACTAGGCATGCTTCCTATTATCTAGACAGGATAAGAGTCTAAAAGAACATCTGTACAGGCTGAATGAGAGCCAAGACCTCAGTGGATGATCCAGTTAACATCAACTTTTTGTTAAAATTATCAGGACTAGACATGCTGTAAGAAAACTAACAATTTGGGGGATGTTTCTTCTCAAAAGAAATTAGTTTAAAAGATAGTTTAGAAATGCCAATAAACAAACAAATGGCATTCTGTTCACTTTTGGCAGGATGTAAAAGATAAATAATCTGATCATGTGGAAAAGGAGCTGACTTCCAGTATAAATACATATTCTAATCCCTTTGTGTTATAAAAGGAGAAAACGAATAGGATTTAGGTCATATCCTCTACATTGCAGAGAATACTGAGAGATAGGCTCTGCATCTGACTTCCACCACAGCCTCTCGCCGTGACTGTAAATGGGCCCACAGTCACCTCAGATCTCTGCGCTTCTCAGAGCGTAAGACTGGTGATGCCACCACTTCTCCCATAGATGCTTTTTCATTTCAGAATTCAGAGCAATGCTCATCACTGGACACCTCTACTCAGATCACTCAGGATATGATTGTTACACCTCAAGTTCGGACATAGAGTGGAAAAAGTTTCTGAAAAAACTTGCAGAACACAGTAGGGCCTATACGAACTCTGGTAGGAGAGAGGAAGTTCAGTTTGGTGGCACCTGGAAGAAGCCTTGGAAGAAGACCATGGGAAGCAAAAAAACAACTGTTGTCAGCAAGGACTAGGAAAGCATCTATCATCTCTAGCAAACAGGCAGTAAGAAAAATACAGACAAAAAGAGCACAGAAAAGAAAAGAAACTTTCACTCTACATAACCATCAGGTTACATAAGGGAACAGACAAGTTTGGTAAGCTGAACGAAGTTCATTTGATTCCCAATGAATTGCCATCTCTACTTGCAGGCACAGAAAAATATAAAATAATTCTTTTCTTCCACAGTGGCTTCACAATACAATTTATTTATATGAAAATGGTAAACTCCAGAGATGGTTATTTTCATCTGTTGCGTATGGGAACTCCTCCAAAAATACAAGCAAGTTCCTCTGAGCAACTTCACACCCTTTTCCAACATTGCAAATGATGCAGCTGATCCAAGACTTAAATTTTTAATACCATAAAGCCAACTCTTCACTGAGCTGGATTTGCAACAAATCCTTCACATCCAGAGGTAGAAGTTCAGGACAACATTTTGTAACATTTGCAACCAGGAATCATATCCGCAATATCTATATCCAATTCTTACATTAATTCCCGTCTGTTTAGATGGCATGGTGCCTACTTTGAAGTCTGCTGAACCTGGTCTCCAGGACACAGACGCCAAGAAGTTATACATGATTTTCATGGCAACACTGTGGAGACCATACAGATTGCAGAAAGGCCCTTTCTCCTTCTCATTTACATGGAAGCAATGTTGCTAAAGAAGCTCAACTGCACTTCTTGAAAAGACAGAAAAAAATGAGTGAAAGGTGACAGAAAGACTAACTTCATGGGCTTCTGGCTGCCAATTAGACCATTCTGCTGCAGCTATAATGAAAAGATAATACAATACAAACTACCAGTCGCTGTCCTCCTCACCCTGCAAGTGGGCATGAGATGTAAAGGCAGAGGTGAAGGGCTCACTAGCTATTATAGAAGAAGATAGTTGACAGAGCCCTGAACATACATCAAAGCGCCAGCTCCAAGGAATTGGTATTCAAAAGAAATGCATTTCATAGGGCTTTTTATGTCTGGCACTGCTTCTTGCAATCTGTTAACAAACATGATACAAGGGAAAAACACACACACTTATGAGAGATTGCTTTTCAAGAACGATTTTCAGCTTATGAATATGGAAAATTCTTAGCATAGTGAAATGGAGACAAGACCACGGTCTCCACATTATGTTAACTGATCCAAGCTAGAGTAGCAGCATCTGAAATCCCAGACTTGAGGAATACTAAATGCAAGTGCACACAGTGGTTCACAGTACAGACTGGCTAAGGAAGCTAAGGGAAGATTTGGCTGAAAGCAAAGATTATGCCACAGCAATGTGGGAATTCTAAAGCACACTGGAAAAAAAAAAAAAAGAATAAAATCTGTTAAATATTAAGGACATGTTTCAAGTAGGAATTTTAACAGTGAACAGAAGAAAAACACGTCTCTCTGCATGAAATTCATTGGTCTTGTCAGATACACACAACAACAGCATCTGTGTCATCCTGTGAAATCACTCCTTTTAAATGGCATTTTGCAGATGAAACACAATTTTTGGCTACAGTCCTATGTAGTTTTGAACTGAACTTTATATCCACTCATATTTCCACACACACAAAGGACTGACTAAAGCACTAATTGAATTTCATGCAATATGTGCATCAAATTAAAAATAAAAACTAGTATTCCAGCTGAATTCAAGAACTGAGCAGAGACGTACTGACACTTAGGTAGCAGCAGAGATAAGATGGATTCTCGGGCACATGGTGTGACTCTTGGGGATGGTCCTGTGTGCTGAGCTAAGGGTTGGACTTGATGATCCCTGTGAGTCCCTTCCAACTCAGCATATCCTGTGATTCTATGATTCTGCAGATCACTTTGATCCTCTTCAGATAAAACACATGGTAGTCCTTCGCCTATTTGTCTGAGCATCCTCTTTCATTTAGTAGAAATCTGTAGGATAAAGTATTTTCAAGAAGGTGATAAAAAATAGATTGAAATTTTGCAAAACCAACACCTCTGAAGTACAAAAGACAGACTCCAGAGAGATGGAGGGAATCAGAGATAGCCTGAATATCTGTGAAAGACTAGACAGGTTTAAAAAAAAAAAACAACCAAAACCAAACCCAAATCTCCCATCCTGGATGATCATGAACTAGATCATATCCCTGCAAGTACAGTCAGGGCTAAAAACACTTCCCAGCCTCAGAAACATCAATCAGTTTAACAGGTAGCATATACATATGGTACAAATAAACAGTCTGAATGACTTAAACAGCTCACCCATAGCCTGGGTACTGTGTGTTTTTAACTGTGATATCTGTCAAAACTTAGGAAAGGCTAAAAAAAAAGTCAGAAGCAAAAATAAGTTTCAGAGATTAAAAGATTTTTGTTCCAGCTTTCAGAGGCGACCACCAGAAGCCAAACAACACATGATTCATATAATTAGGCAAGGATGGAAACAAAACCAGTACCCTCTTTCAACGACACTGAGAGACATCAATACATAAAAGAGCCAAGAATTTTCTACATCCTGGAATTTTACTATCTTGGTTGAAAAAAATTATTACTTTTCATGTCCAAAACAACCCTTCCATCTTGCCACACTATCAGATCAAAAACACCGTTCCTTACCTTCCCTCCTTATGTGACTGGAAGCTTCTTTCTAACTTGCAATATTAATTTTATTCACAACTACAATAAAACTTGCATGTGATGACATTATACTCTTTCTTTGATAACCAAGGCGGGCTAAGGACCAACATTATTTAAGGCACGGAGAATGCAGTTATCCAAGAAAGTGTTGTGCTTAACCCCATGTCTCCACCACTCACATGTGCACTGCACGCTGACCAGTATAGAACTGTTTTGACTGGCAATGGGCTTTGGTGCAGATTCAAAAGGAGCTTGAATTCATTACTCTGGATTTGATATACTTCTGCAGTCACAAAGGCAGACTAAAGTCCTGCTCTTTTTACAGTAGAAAATTTCCAACTTCGGTTGGGATTTTGCTTGCAAATTTGCCACTTAAACAATTCTTGTGTATCCAAAATCACGTATTTATTTGAGCTATATAAATTTGCCTCTCTGTTGAAACTTTTCAGATGAGAATGACAAATACCTAAATTTGCAAACAATTCTGTTTGTTCCAGCATGGCTTGAGATCAAGTTCTGTTCAAGGCCTTTAATTTCTTCCAATGATGTTTAACACCATCTTATGTGATTAATTACAAATAAATAGCTTCTTGCTGTATTTTAAGGCTTAAATCTATTTCAGCTAATTACAAAAATATTCTATTAATTGAGACTTAAGGAAGAACTTTATTTTACAGATGCTTGACATTCAAAAACTACAGGACAGTCATTTAGCTTTCATCATTTGAAGAAGCTTGATTAGCAAACGCCTTAAGAAGTAGAAGCCAAAGAAACCTCCTTCAGGATTATAATTTTTTCAGGAGAAGAATCCTGTAAAATGTTTCAAACAGGCAGCTTAATTGTCAAAGGTACAGACTCATAGTATCAGACCCTACTTATGAATATGGCTCTCATTCATATTGTTTTCATTCAAGTTGTACTTTCCAAAATGCAGAATACTTTATGAAAATTTTCTGCACTCATGATTTAAACAACTTGTGTAAAACCAATGCTATGATCTAAAAGAAAAATAAGCTGAATTTTTATTTCAAGAAAAAAAGCTTTTTGTTAATTTTGAAGGTTAAGTAAATTAAAATATATAAGTATACAAAAATGTTTGTGGTTTATGTCCTGACCTAGACAGAATAATAATTATTCTAGCTTGAAATTTTCCTTAACCTGTGTTCTCTTCAAAGAACAAAGGACTTTTCCACAAGGACCAAGAGCTTTGAATTATCTTCCTTCCAGCTAGAAGTTTCACACATACAGAGGTGTGAAAGTGACTGAAAATATCAAAAAAAGAGCTCATTGTCCAGCTGATACCAAATGTGCCAAGAGCTTGAAAGCCCTTTCTATAATATGCTAAGATACACTGTGCCACCTCAAATTCTTCAAAGCATGCAGAATCACTCCCTTTGAAGGAGATGGCCATCATCAATTTGTTTAAGATGTACTATTCATCTTGGTTTCCCATACTAAAGATGTCTCAGAAATGTGCTTTTTGAGTAGTACAGTTGTCTCTCATAATTTTCATGAAAAACCCTTTAAAAGATGGCATGTATAGTAATCATTGGGCTGTTACTGAAAACATCAGAAGCTGAAACAGCAACTACTTTTATACGGCAAAGAAGCACCCTACATATTGTTGTATAACCTTCCAAAAGACACTGTAATTTTCTATTAAAGACTTTTACTAAAAACCTAAGCTTTTAGTGAAATAATTTCGTACTGGCAAAATTTGCCACGAGAGTATTATTGTATTACCTTGCACAGTATTACGTCTTCCTACATTCCAGTCCATATTGGCTTTTGCATTCTGCACCACTGTACTGAATCTCTACCAATTAAGCCAATGAGAATATTGCTGCTGGGATTTACAAACATTTGATTTTTGCACCCAAATATGTACAATATAATAGTTACATAATAAGGTACAAATGTGACAATTCAACATACCAACAAATGTAATTTCTACTCTAAGTACTTCTTCCACATTGTGTTAATGTGCTGTTACAGTTGGGCACTACTGCAATAAGATACTAATTGAATCCCACATATTTTCACAATATTACAAATATTATTCTCTTACCTTAATTCAACAAGTCATCGGAAGTCAGCAAGCCACACAAATACAGATGGACTCCGAAAGAACTAGTATGATGACCTATGCTGGCATTCCTCAGAAAATGATGATGTTAACCAATAATTTTCTCTTATATTACAAGCCAGTGGTAACAAGAGTGTGTTTGACATATCATGCTGCATGTAACTACTTTGGTTAGAAATGCTTGAAAACTTCCAAAGAAAATTAATAATCTAATTAAGTTACATATTGTATCATTACAGTGAGAGAAACCCAGAAAGGTGCTTCCAGAATCTGTATTGTAGGATAAATAGGTTCGACACAACAGTTTCTTTTTGGAGAGTGACTTTTATGTAACTGTTACATTCACCAAGCCAGGTTATATGAACTATATACCTGGACTACAAAAGAATCCAACAATTCCATACAACTGACCAGTATTTATTAAGACTTTTGCTTATGCAAATAACTGTTACTGTATTGTTTTATCCTAATAAGGTATTAAAAAGATTAAACAGAAGAAATGTTAACACACTGCATAGCTCTATGAATCTATTTTCTTATCAACCCAAGTTTTCCAGAGTGCACCAAAAGTGTCCCAAAGTCCCAGAAAATAGATGTTAAAATTAGTCTACTGAGATACCTCTTTGCTACCTACCTATCTTGCACATTCGAAACGGAATTTCAAGCACCAGTTTCTACACATTGCCTTGCTTAATATGCTGGCTTAAAACAGCCGAAAAGTAGTTCAGCTGTTATTTGAGTAAGCATAATCTTAGACAAAGGAGCTGCAATACTCAAACTTGTGATAGCAAAGAATGCACAAATCATCTACCTTTTGAAACACTTCTGCAATGGCCACAGGATTACTAGTGAACAAAATGGGATTGCCCTTCTCTCTTCGCACTGCCAGCAGAAAGGCAGAAACCTTCAGCCTATGTGTGCTAACCACGCTATGAGGCAGTCACTGGTTTTAACCTCTCAGTCAGCACACACAAGGCTCTATGTGCAAAAAATATGTCAGGGAAACAAATTCATTAAAACTTTCAGTTTAGAGGGCTATTTTAGCGACATTACAATTGGAACTGATTGTAATCTGCTGGGTTGGTATAAACCCAAGGTCTTCACTGCAAGCCAGTATAAACACTACACTATTTTTTGGCACCACTTTGTGGACTCCTACTCTGATTCCTCCTTGCTGCAGTCGACAACCTTCTTTTAAGATATGCAGCACAGCTCTTTTTCAAGGAGGTTAAGAAAAACTTGTTATTGATTTTAATTGTCATGGTTTATTTCTTGAAGGGTGACTCCTGTATCTCCACTAAAGCCAGCAGGAATATTTCCACAGGTTCATTCTACTCAACATAATTTGACATGGAAAATATTAATTTAATTTATTCATAAGGATTTATTTAATGAATTATTGACACGGCCCTTCTGTCTTGAGAAAAAGATCTGGGACAGAAACAACAAGCTACCTGCCAATGCATCAAATTTATTAGCTCAGTGATGCTGAGTGCACAGTTCCCTCCAATTCTGCAAATTAGACCATTTTTAGTCATAGGCGTGCAGGCAAACCTCACAGCTGTGAAGCGTTCCTAACTCAAGTCAAGAATGTCTAGACCTAGCTACATTTTAAGTATAAAAAACTGGTATGTGAAATGACAGTAAGGGTGCTAAGCCACCCAAGCCAAATCTGATCTTGGGTATAGAGTAGAAAAAAAAAAAAAATCGACAGAACAATCCCTGAAAGAGCAATACAAAGGACTGCTATGGCAGCAGCTTTCAGCTCCTGCACAGCTGCCACGTTGGCTTCCCAAAGAACCACCAGTTCAGACTGATGCAGGGAATCCAGGGGACAAAAGCACAACCCCCAAAATCTTTTTGTTTCTGCTTTGCTTAGTTAAAACACACAGACAACAGAAGCAACTTGTAACAGAGAGTTTTTGTTTCCGGGATCCATTATTTCATGTTTACCTCTCGTACTTTCTCATATGAAATTCTGCAGTTCCTAAAAACTCTGTGGAAATTACAAATAGATTTCACTGACTACTATGCTACTGCAGATGTTACTTTTCAGAAGAATAAAAAGTCTGATATCCGTAATAATTAAAGTTCTCATTTGTTTGTGTTGGCAGGACTTGGATGATGTTCTTTGACATTAAGGGGAAATAGCTGAAGAACTGTGCTTAAAGAATCTCACGTAAGTTTTAAGACAGAAAATAAGGAGTATTTCAAAAAATTATTCTATATATGTATGTGAGCTACTCAGTTTTACCTTCTAGAACAACAAAAAAAGGTATCTCACCAATATCTCAGCGTATCTAGTAACAAAGAATCATTATGGAATCCTTCAACATGAAAAGCGGTAAAAATGAAGAGTGAAATCATGGTTCCACTGAAGTTCAGGCAAACTGCCACTAATCAAAGGAACTCCTCAAAACTTTACTACTCATTTCATTGAAAACAGAATTTCACTCAATATTTTTCCTTAAAAAAAAAAGTGAAATTCATATTAATATCCATGAAGCTGTTTTGGGGTTTTTTTGAAGTTTCTGCCAAAATAGTTCAGAATACAACAACAGTATTTTTCAATTCCTACCTCATCAGGAATTTAGAACCTGCATTTACAGCTTTACCATCCCAAAGGTTTAACACAATTCTGCATGGATGCATCCCACATCACATGTTCTATGGGCTATCTCTTGCAGCGTACACACTTTTGCAAGCTCTGCTCCTCACAGACCAGCTTCACAAAAAACCCTGAAGAAAGGAAAAGTATTTTAGCGTAGTTTGGGAACACAGCAACAGAGGTTTAGCTGGAACACAGTGAAACAGGGAAGAAGAGGTGAATGCAAAACAAAAGAAGCAGAAGCAGCTTACAAGCAGTGCACTTGGTCCAAGCATAGAATGAAACAGGAGACAAACGTGAACACTGGTCTAGGAACACAGGAAATAACACATGCTTTATACAGTGTTCCTAACAAATAACTTCCCTTTGAAGAAATACTATGGTATCTGGTTGCAGTGCTCTTAGCAGTTGCTTTCTATGGACAAGATTATCATATGATTTAACTGAACCCAAAACCTGCTATGCATGTGCAGTAGGGAAGCTTAGGCATGTTATTTATCATTCTGAGTCATGTCAAAATTCTGAATCAGTCTATTTTCTGAACATTACGTGTGCATTTATGCTTGCTATTATCATTACACACTACTGCTTAATAACAAAATCCATAATATGTGTGAACATCAGAGTCATCACCTGGAATCTTAAATGAAACCAGGAAAAAACTCACAATCACAGGCTGGGCATCAAGCAATACAACTCAGGTTCTCAAGGTGAACAGATGGTGTTATCCTTTCACATGCCAGCGACAGTGTTGGAGATTCCCTTCATTGTTAAAAGATGCAAATTGAAGAAGAAATTAACCCAAGCTCTAGTGTGAACAACACTATCTTAAAAGATGGCATTTGGCTTCCAAAAAAAAAAAAATTGTATCAAGAAGTTGAGTCACACCTATAAAAAGAACTAGACTGGCAGCCTCAAAATTATTCAGAATCTTAAATTATTTAAGCATGCAACAAACTTCTAAAAAGGTCATTGTTTTCTTAAAGTATATTCTTTTAGCATGCAAATATGGGACGCCAGCAACATGAAAAAACTGCTTAATGTAAAAATAATTACTTCTAGGTTAAATGCAAAATTAGGTAAAGAGTTACATATAGAAGCCTAAATCAGAGGACAAATACCTTTCTCCTGCATTTCATTATAGCGATTCATGTCTGCTCATTTTGCTATTTTAAAAGAAGATCTGATTAACTTAACTTCAACATAAGTACAAAGGATTATTCATAAGACATCCCTTTTCTGCAGGCATTATGCCTATGACCATTGGTGTTTTTCTGTAGAAACTTCTCTTAGTAAGAATATCCAAAATCCAAAGCCTCAACTAGAACCTCTTAAGAAGCAGCCCCGATAAGGTTACAATGTGTATGTTACAATACTAATAAGAAAGGTTCAGATATCTGACTCTGCTGCTGGAAATTTATAATGATTTCCCCTAGTTTGGTGTTAGTATATCTGCCCCAGGAAACATTGCACTGCTGCACAAGTAACCCAGCTCTAGGTATATGCGTCGAAGAAATTAATCTTCTTCCCTCTTTCAAGCAAGTTTTACACCAGCTAGTAAAAGCTGTGCAGAACTTGGAAATGGGTCCTTCCCTAGAGGAAGCACCCCTAGAGTTTCAAGTGCCTAAAATCAAAGACTGCACATGTTACAGTGTGTAAGATTATGCTCAGTCATCATGGCCACACCCTTGAAATGACTGAATTCAAACAGACTAAATTAAAGACGCTGTGTAAACATGAACAGAAACTTGCGTTGTGTGGGTCTAGGTAAGTCTGAAAGACTTACCAGTCACAGAACATCTGCATAGTTCTTTCTATCATCTTATCAGCTACAGCAAACTAAGAGGCAGTATCAAACAGCATAAATGCTTGTATTGATACATAATCCAGAAGAATACAGGTTTGCCTGTAGCACTCAATGAAAACCTTGCCAATGAGTGTAATATCTGGCTTTCTGATGTAAGGCTCTGTCCTCTACCTCACACGCAGACATCTGACTTCTGTGCAAAAAGCTAAAGCCACCTCAAAACTCAGCTGAACCTGCTGTCCTAGACATGGTTGTGTCCACCACAGACAAGAGAGTTATTTAAGCAAGAACTGTAAATTGTTACTGCTTGCATAACACCAAGGTAACGTATTTTTGGCCCCCAGACCACAACATCACTCATACAAATAACAGTAAAAATTGCAGTACTCGACATCTTGGAATTCAATAATGTCTTCTTTCCTTAAATCACTAGGGATGAGTAAACCTCAGACAGGAGCCAATTAGACATTCCAGTTCATAAGACTAAAAGCATCACATCGGTCACTTCTAGAACCTGAAGAGAATTTCTGATACTTTGTTCTGAAGGGAAACATCCCATCTTCCTTCTTCTTTACAGTTACTCCACCCACCTTTGTCGTTTCTTTTTCCACTTCTTGTCTTCTGCATACTCCGATGTCAGAGAAGTTGATCTATCTCACACCACAGAGGAAGCTGAGAATGAATGCATATCATCTAATGCAATAAAATGGATCTTTTCTTTGCTAGTATGTGTTTGGAGCAGATCAGAGTGATCAAGGACACGCGAAACCTGTGTACTACTCAACTATTATAAATTAATCTCTTCCTCCACTCCCTTTCAAGTTAAACTATTTACCAGAAAAAATATGGGCAACATCTCATTTGTTCTTTGAGGCAGCAATTTTATTTTTTTTTTTTGGTGTGAAACGCCTATTAAAACAATTCGGGGTTTATTGTTTTGGGGGTTTTTTTTGCTTATATATTACATCCATGGCACTAACTGCTGCACAGAGCTGGTCAGAAAATGGCTTCCCTCCTTCATCCTGTTAAAATTTCAAACTTTTTCTACTGTGCATTAAAATGAAACCAGTTGTCCTTGGGAAGAGAAGAGAGATTTGCCCCTGAACAGTAACATGGTCAGGCTACTCAGATGTGACACAGAACCCCACAGTCGGCAAGGAAACAGGGCCTTGAAAGTGCTCTGCTGCATGCCATTGAACCGCTCCCATCACGAGCTGCTGGCTGGGAGTGGTAATTCCACCCAGGACCTCATAAATATTTCTCCTGTGTAAATTACGTGAAAACAGGCACTCTACTGAAAAAACTGCAACAGATCAGTATTTCCAAAATAAGAACTGGATTAAGAAAAAAGTCCTCACCAGATGGAATAAAGAGGATAGGTTGGAGGTCTCCAGTTTGCTGATCTGGCTTTCTCCTGAACTTGGGAATGCAAATCATCAGCCTTGCTTTTTGGCACAGTAGCAGATCTGAAGTAACAAAGCAAGCTACCTTTATACTAGCAACCTTTATATTAGTCTCCAGGTATCCCTGGCTGCCAAGGAATTTATAGCTTCATTCCATGGACAATGGAAACTACACTAATGATTTATCAAGCTATCATCCAGGCAAAGTTCATCTTTGGCACATGCACCAACACCCACAAGCGTTTGACCAGCTATACAGCATGACACGTGTATGGCATTTTATATGTGAATCAAAGTGCGTCAGAAAAACTGACAAGGATTCCCACACCTCTGTAGGGTACTGACAACAGAGGAATTCTGCACACTAGCATCTAACCACAACTGCTAAACCACCTGACCCAGAAAGGATTTGTCTCTCTCTACTCTCCAGCTAAAGAAAAAAATGTTAGAGAAATACAGTACCATGCATGGAAATACTCAAGTCGGTTGGATACTGTCTGTATGTTTTAATCAAAACAGCACACACTGTACATAAATTTCATATCTTACAGGCAATTGGACCCATACAGCATATACATTGGGAGCTTGGTCACATTGGTTGGGCTCACTGAACAGGGGTTACATTGGTAATACTATGCTGGAATGTGGTATAAGGTTTTCTAGGCACAATTTTAGGATGGCTACATTAAAAGGAACAAAGACAGGAATCAACTAAAATTGTTACCCTTCAAAAACAGTATCAGTGCTACACTACCAATATTTTTCAACCCAAACAAACATTAATCAATAATATATAGGTCTGTGTAATAACAAAAGCATCAAATACATCAACACATTGCTATTTGGGCCTTGCAAATCAAGGAATCTACTCCTTCCAGTTTCACATTGCTAGAATCTTTAAAAAGCTAAAACAGTTCTTGGCAGAAATGAAGCAGTGGAAAGAAGCAGAGCATTAGCATTCACGTGAACCAGTCAAAGCCACACAACACATAAAATTCTATAGAGTGTGCTATTTGGCTTAGAAATTTGTTATACATAGAAAATATGTATCTTTGTTCATTTAGTGATTAAACATTTTCATTTTTAAAAAGTGTATTGGTCAGTCCCCTTCTCCTAGGTTCCTAAGACTTTTTCAAAATCTGAAGTTAACACTGATGCAGTGATTGTTACAATGAAAAATACAAATAAATGTGTCTGCTAATATGTTGCTCAAATTCTATTGGTAGTTTTTTAATGAAAATCAGTTCTTATTTGCCAAAGAACAACAAATACAACTTTATAAGGCTTATTTTTCAATTGTCTTCACTTTTTGAAAAAGCGGCCATTGCAAAGAGTTGTTCCAGGAATGCTTTGAACAAAAGTGCAACTGATACTTAAAACTCATCCATCTCCAACAAAAGCAAATTTGGAAAGCTAAATGGCAAAAAGGTTCATCTTCAAGAAATCACACGTCCCCATAAACAGGTGCTCTCACAAAGACAACCAGTCAGGAAGGAGGGAGGGCAGGCTGTATAGTTCCCCAACAACCACCATCAAGTTGGAGCATAATACTAAAATGTCCATTACCATAAGAAGTTCCAGACAGCTCTGCAGGCTGTATGTCCTGAAATGGCCTCTCGCTCTCCTATCTTTCCCCACGATTTCGCTCTCCACAGCCAAAAAGGGACCAAGGGATAGGTTTACTATCATGCCCCACTGCCAGATAATTGTACTGTGTCTTCCTAAAGACCATGAGAGATGGGAGCTGCTTCCTCACTGCATTAGTTCCCAGTCGTGATTTGCAGCAAGCGTATTTCTGACTGCAGCCCCGCCGTGTTTCCTCTCACCGGTTTCCTATGGGACGGATTCAGCAGCACCTACCACGGCAAGACTTCCTCTCAGAGTTCCTCTAAACCCTTATAAAGGAAGAAATCGTGCTGCAGTCAGAGGAAGAGTCTGTTTGGCAGCACTCAGGTTGCACCTTCAAAGCCTAAACCAGCTTTGTTTTGAGTCACTGTAACTATTAACCCATTTTCAAATGGGGTTTTAATACAATTCCTTATTTTCCACCAACCAGCAACTAATTCTCATGGAAAGATACTAAACAAAATATAACATTACCTGCCTCCAAGTAAACCAACAAGAACCAGTATAGCTTCATGTTCAGTAAGAAATTTACATTTTTTTGTGCCAAGATAGAATACCAAGAGGTGAATTCACCATCACACAAAAATAACACAAGTAGTGCTCAACTTATTTCTCTTCCATCTATATTCAGCCTTTCCATGCTAAAAAATATAACACAAGATGAAAGTAACAGGCACAACTAATTCCAATATAGCTATGCTTTATTCCTCTTAAACCTCTGGCTATGGATGAGTAGCACTGAGAGGCATTTTAAATTCCCCTGCTACCTCTGCACACCTGATTTGCTAACCCTACGGCATAAAGTTGGCATCATTTTTAGAGGATTTGTTATTACTGTTATCCCACAATAAAATTATTTAAAATAGAGAAAAAAAGGAGATCGGATGGGGAAAGATATATATAAACAAATCTCACTGCACTAAAGAGTAAAATACTATTTGACAGACCATATGGCTGGCACAGTATTCTCCTTGGAAGAAAATCCTCAAAATACCTCAGAAGCCTTAGACAGGCTGAATGCCCATCAACCTTCCCCACGCCTCCTTCCCTTTCTTCTCACACATGAGAAAAAACCCATAGGAAAAATAAAATCCTCAGCTAGGCATAAAAACAAATATTTAGCTGGACATCCAAATAAAGCAAATAAAACAAAGAAAAAGTGCAAAATTTGTAGCTTGTGCGCCTATCAATCAGCACAACCCTCCTACAGCCAAACACCTGGGGGATCATGTACTCCTGCTGTGTGTAAATCTCTGTATGCCTGGCCAATGCCACCTCCTCCAGCCTGCCAAGCAATTCCCCCAAGCCCCTGGGCATGGCCAGAAGGTAGTCCCCCTTCTGAGAAATGGAACACCTTTCCCTTCTACAAATCTTTCTAAAAGCTCCAGCTCTCTTCCAGTAGCTCTACTCACTTTGGTACTCAAGTGGCAGCAACTCTTCCCAGCCACCAGACCATATCAGCCAACATCTCTGTCTACTTGCAACAGTGGCGCCTCAACTGCGGTGGCATTTAAACCAACTTTAGTCTCTGCCTTGTACAGACAAGCCAGATGAAGATTCTGGTTTCAAAGCTGTAGCTTCAGAGTAGTTCCACCAGGTTTTAAGACACACGTACATGCAATTGCTGAGCTAAGGGGAATGAACAACAGTCAGCATCTTACAGAGCCAGGCCGTATATGGCTGTTCTTAATATGGTACTTTGTACTTTGTTACTAGAGACACATAAATATTTTATTTTTGGATTACAAGGGCTGCAAACAAGGTATGCCAACTAATGTCAAACAGAATAGATTTACAAATTCCAGGAAAGTTACGCGCAACGTTTAGACAACACATACCCAACAACAGGCTTATTCGTAGTTACAGTAATAAGAGACGAGACATATACTCAAAATAAATGACCCCATTGGAAAATTCGAGGCACATTACTATAATTAAGCTAGAACATTTTCTGCAAAGTCATATTACGTAGACTTTTTAAAGTAAGGTTTATATCCGTTAATAAATTTTGGTATTGAGACACCATAAACTTTATTTTTCCAACATTTTAAAATACTATTCAGCTCTGTTTCTCAACCGATTCATTTTTAATTACTTTTAAAAACAATCTGGGTAAAACTAACTGTCAGAAGTTTATTAACTACAATGACATAATACTGAACTCATATGAGCAAAACTTCAGTACCTAAAAATGAGTACTGTCTTACGCTATGCCTGCACACCTCTCAGAGGGCATAGCACTGTCTCTCCAGGTATATGATTGTCCAAGCACTGACTTTGATTCATACTTTGATACTTCATCCCCAGTCTGTGAGTGAAGGTAAAAATTGGCCTATGATCAAAGATCTCTAGTGATGGATCTGCACTGTTACTGCATGCAAGTGTCAGCATCTACTATGATACCTATGTCACGCTCCCTTCTCCTAATATACCTGCCGGATTTTCAGTTTCACTACATTAGGGCTTATCAGTTACATTTATTTGGATCCACTTCATTCACTTGTTTTTGAAAAATAGTTTTCCTTAGAGGAAAAATTTCTTATATATTTATCACATCCTATAGATCAAAATAATACAGGTTTTACAATTAGCAGCTGCAGTACATCTGACTTATAAAACTATTATTTATTCATTTTCTTACTCAAACAATGGAATGTTGCTCTGTGATCTGTCACTGGCATGCTTTAAAATTAAACATTAGAAATACATTGCCTCAGGTTAAATAAAATAATCCAGCAAACAAAACAAAAGCAAAAGCAAAAACAGAGCAATCTCAGCAACATATCCCATCTTCATCCTTATCTAGCTTTAGCCAACACCCACTTCGACAAAGAACCAGAAGAAAAAAGTAGGCCTTGCTGTATGTCCTGGAGGTTAGCAAATCCGGGCTGTTAAACAGCAGGAACTGGCAAATTCTTGAAGTGCAGAGTCCTAAAAAAGGAGCCTGCCAGATACTTCCCTCTCCTGCTCCAAAGAGGTTTCAATTCAATGCCTTCCACAGTCTGTGTATTTGGCAAAAAGGTTGTATTTCTGCATGCATTTAACAGCAGTAATATTCAGTATCTGCACAAAATTGTTAGTGCTAATTCACTCCACCACAGGCTGAGCATGGCATCATACCTGCTAGAATCATGAAAACATCTTTAACTAGTTCTCAAACCTGCCAGATACTAAGTGTTCTTTCACTGTCTTTAAACTGAAGGCAGAGAGAGAGAGCACACACCAAAGAAAACGGATAAAAAAAGTGAAAGCAAACATATACAAAAAGTGCCTGCAGAGCCAAATTTTTTTCACTGTGGAGTTTCAAATATTCACCACTCAAAATTCAAACCAGATTTTCAAAAAACCTAAGCCCCAGTAGTTTCTATTGTCATATTTATTATTCAATAGTTAAGTAGATTTTAACAATCTGATCAGTTATTTAGTTAACATTTATTTGCATACAAAATATTTCAGCAAAAACTCATGTTATGTATTTTGCAAGCCCTTGCTATTTATTTTAGAAAATCTGATAAAATCTCTCAGAGTTGGGCTTTTTTTTTTCCACAATATGTCACTTTCCTCACAGCTGTGAGAGGATGAATTGTGGCAGTGAAGTTCATGGTAAGGATGAGATTTTGAGTAGAGGAATTCCTGTTCACTGAAGGTCATGCGTCAGAAATACCCTTTTCAATATATCAGGCTTTAAAAGGACAACACCTCACTTCCTGGTCTGAGCTGAATCTGCTGTGAATTTTCAAAATAACATTGATGCGTTTTAGCGGTTCAATTTGTAATGGCTAAATCTGCAGTTAAAAACCCCCAAAGCCCAACAACAACAAAAACAAGGCTATCATCCTGTAGCTGGCTGCACTTAGTCTCTCTGCTTGTGGTTTACTTGCAGAAAACTTCAGTAACGGAGGGATTGCTTTATTTTAAGGAGCAGGGCAAAAGTAATATTTGCCCAATACAATCTGTTCCTATTTATCTTCACACAAACTCTGTGAGGAGGGAATATAAAGTACTTTTTAGTTTTAATATTTGGTTTATTTGCAAACCATTTCATTCTGTGCTTGAGCACAGAGAGCAGAAAACAAAACAAACTCAGAGAGAAAAGGGAGCTATGACTATATTTTCTCCACCCCTTGCCAAAAACACTACAAAGAATGGAAAAACAATGTCTCATTTTAAAACCCAGAACTGGTTAATCAAAGCAGTCAATGATCACACACCACAGCTGGGAAAGAATAGTTTTCTATCCATACTGTACTTATAACTGCTACCTCTGGCAGCCGCAGACAGAAAACAGGAACCACCATGCTCCTGTCAGAGGTTTGCAGAGTGAGGAAATCTTCCAGCAACCCCCACAAAACACACTGAATCAAGGTGCAAGAAACCTCCTAGTGGGCAACTACTGAATGGCCAGAGCAGCAAGGGCAGGGCAATGGCCTAACCCCTGCTCAGCCTCTATCTGGCCCATATTTGGACACATCATCACCTAAGGATGAGGTATGGATTGGGACTGAAGGTATCAGAAGAGCCTACACAATTTTGTAGTTAACATACTAAGGCCTTGGTGTCCAAGATTCAGTCCTCTATACAAGCAAATTTTATAAATCATCAGTGTGGAATAATTTTGGTATAACCAAATAACCTTCCAGTACATCTTGTGAGTGTAGTCTTTTAGCCCAGGTTACAGGATCACACTCACACAGATTGGTTCGTTAAAACGCCAGTGGTTTGTACATGGCCTGTGATGATAAGCTTATCATAAGTATTTTCACAACAATACCAAGGCTCATTTATCAGGGACATGCATTTCCCTGGGGTAATACTTAGGTATTTCAGATGTTATGTATTTTTTTTGATGTTGCAATTATGATTCCAGCTTTCCTCTTCCTCCTCTCCCTACTCAGGCAACACTATCTAGCAAGACCAACAGCCTGGACAGCTTTTATTCACATTCTCCATTAGAAAACAAGGCAGTGAGGAAAGAAGGAGGAGGGAGCTTTACCCATTTGAGAGGAGAAGCACTCAGTTCCCAGTCAGATCTCTAGATAAGCACATAGGTTTTAAAAAAATCTCCAAACAGTCCACCCTTGTGCTTTATGTTACCTTGCAGGAGATTTTCTCCCATGTGAAACCTTCCCACAAGGCCTCCAACTGCTCTGTCTCCCAGACAGGGGCTTTGGAGCCACCAGAGTGACCCAGTCCAAACTAACTGAGTTATCACTATTTACTGAATAATCATCTTCCTGAGCTAAAAGAGAAGTAAGAGTTGCAGAGTGTACCTCTTCATCTATCCTTTATTCCACAGATGCTATGGAAAAGGAGAATATGTACCTGGCTCTCTTTATTCTTTAAAACACGGCGGGGGGAAACAACAGGAACATGTAGCCCTAACTTTCAAAACCAACAAAGATACTTTTAAAGCTCTAGAGCTGATAGTCTGCAAGCCAAAAATATCACACAGTTACTTATTCACTTTATTGGTAAACAAACAAACCAGATCTTTCCCAACTTTTGATGCCTACAGGCCTGGCTGCAGGAAAGGTACTTGTATCATCTGTTTCAAAACTGTTCATTTATAGTCATATCATTTTGACCTGATGTGTACAGGGAAGAGAAAGATTTTGTCTGGTCTTCTCTCAGAGTAGGCAGTCTCAAGCACATTTATTTTTACACTGAGAACCAAGAGATTCAAAGGACAGCCTGCAAATGTTTCAGAGGAAGTTACCCTTATCAGTACTTTTCAGGGAAGTCCTGTACACTACATACTCGGGATCAAGAAGATATAACAGGCAGTCTATAACCTAAACGAGGTTAGAAATGCAATTACCAGCATAGCTCCCCTTTCAGCACTGCTTTTCAGTTTTAAGATCATCCTTTAACCTAAAGGTGAGAAAAACTGGCTACAAAATACTGATTTATCCCACATGGTGATGTCACGATTATGAAATATTGTCCTTTAAAGATTACTGTATATTAAAGAATATGCTTTATTTCCCAGGCTTGTCCCTTGCATAATTTCCCCGATGATTTGCATCATTACTCAATGGGAAAGAGGGCTCCCCACACTTGAGAGGTGACTGCCTCCCCCCACAAAGAAGTAACTTCCTTTCTTGCTCATTAAATTTGGTATAGACTCCCTGTGACCTCCCATAAGGTGTCACCATGCACCAGGTAAAAAAATCTGCCCTAGAAAACAATCCCCTGGCCCAAAGAATCATAGCTCAGGACCTGTACTTTAGATATTTCATGGGTACTGTCGGTCCAGGGGCAGGGAGGCAATCTTTCTCTGGAGCATAAGAAAGGCTCTGAATCCTAGTGATTAATTAAGCATGGTCAGCTTGACTCTCCTCAGGAGGAATGAGGAAACAGAGGTAGAAGAACCTGTTTGATGAAACTTTGAGCATTGAAGCCTGAGGCAGCAGCTTTGGTAGAATTAAGCACTGTTTCTTTTTTCTCCCCTTTGCCTCTGTTTATAACCCATATACTGGCAGGGTCAATGAACACACAAGTTCTATTCAAGTCACAGAAAACAGAGCAACACACGACCCTTGGGAAAGATATAATATAATCAAAATTCCGTTGATTCAAGGTGGTCCAAGCTTTCTAAACAAGATTAGTACAGATTTAATATTTCAGAAAAAAAAAGGCAAAAGGAACTGTCATATCTGTCATGCCATTAAAAACTTCAGTATCATTTCAGGCTAGAGTTCGATTTCTACATGCTACAATAACCAGATGCAAAAATTTTAGCCACTTGCTAATCATAACAGCAACAAATTATGAGAGGACTGAATCAGTCTGACTATTGTATGTGCCTTTCTCTCTGCTTAGAGAATACAGATTTCCTTGTGTAACTTCTAAAAAATACTGTAAAGAAACAGTTTTCCCCTTAAGCATGACTAGCAGTAAAGTCTCATTACACCCACCCTTAGTTCAAATAATGCCAACAATGACTGCAGTCATTGGTAGCACATTAACCTCATAGGGACAGCAAAGTATCTACTAGTGGGAAAGGAGTCGTATAATTCCAACATCCAAAGCTCTGAATCTCCATGCATGACATGGTGTTTTGAGATACCAATACAACATGAATGGCTCCAATGGAAGTCAACAATGTGAAGGGCTTTGCAATTCACCTGAAAGTGAAGGACTACAACAGTACGTGCTTCCCTATCCGAAGGTCTTGACTGAATATTCAATACATTCATGGAATCGATATCCGCTTAGGAATTA
This sequence comes from Oxyruncus cristatus, assembly GCA_013399855.1. Classification (NCBI taxonomy): domain Eukaryota; kingdom Metazoa; phylum Chordata; class Aves; order Passeriformes; family Cotingidae; genus Oxyruncus; species Oxyruncus cristatus. Next base: position 134,812 of record VXAY01007243.1, on the reverse strand, counting down.
ATCGATGTAAAGTGCGACACAATTTTGGCATTATTTTATTCTACATAGGGAAAACACGTAAAAATGCTCCTAAGCATGACAGCAAAACTGAAAAAAGGGTCTTCCTTTTGCTGGTAAGCATCTGGTATTTTGCTTCACCTTCTTGATGCCTCATTTTCATATCAGAGTTCTAATTAGTAAGGCAAACAAACAATGAAAATGTAGAAGTGACACAGTCCCTGTAGATCAGCTTCTATCTTTACTCAAGTGCTGTACATGTCCGTGTACATACAGAGCACTGATGAGATGCACTGCAAGCAATATTGGCAGTTAAAAAAAGCTGACAGCAGTAACCTAATTTTACTTCAGAGAGTAAATCTAATCTTAGGACCTGATCCTGACAGGAACCAAGAACCATAAACTTACTGGAACTCAAGCAAGCTCAGCATTTCACTGGAGACACTCAGCACCTCGCTGGTTCAAATCCATACTTTTTAAAAGTCACTTCCTATTTGTCCTTTGTTTACCCTGGCTTATCCTGAACAGCAAGGCTTTCCGACAAAGAGATAACTTTGGAAATGATTACTCTCATATTCTTTGATGATTTCAAAAGGCAGGAAAGAATCTCTCCCCTTTCTGAGGGCCACCCAGCTGAAGCAAAGAACATTATTTTTCTCAGGCATGTTAATAAGAGCCAGTAATAACTCAACTGTCCTTGAAATACCTGACAAAACTTGCTTTTGTTCTTTCTTAGTAACATATTTTGCATCTATATCTGCTGTCACACAGTTATCTTTCAGAAAACCCTAAAAGGGGAGGTTGCCCAACATCTTTCAATCAACATAACCTCTTTCTATGATATATATGCACTGCCTTAATGTGTTTTATCCATCATACCTGTCTCACATTTAGATGGAGCCACTGGGAAACACTGTAGCAAAGTAGGTCTTCAAATTAAGCTTTCCAGTGATTAAATATGTTAACTGTAACTAAAGCTGCTACCAGTCTCACTTTCTCCAGGGGAAAAAAGAGATCAAGAGAATACACAGGTGGTGGAGAACGGCATCTCCTTTCCTGATTCCTAACAGGAAAGAAAATCCAGAATGAGTTGGACATATATACCCAAATAAAAGAAGAAAAATTGTTTCAACTCTTTGCTTTCTCATGTATTCCAGTCATTCTGAGCCAAAACCTTTTATTTAATTTTATTTTTTTTAAATCAGGCTTGGAGATCTGATAAATGCAGTCTGTCACCATGACTTTTAAATTCTGCCAGGAGCAGAAGTGAGGTACTTCTCAACCAAGGAGATGCTAAGAGCAACCAATGAGAAAGTGATTACAAGTACCACTGGGAGAGTAATGTACAAGAGAGAAGGGGAACTGGAAAAGCAGTATCCCTTAGAATAGTAGGGTTAAATAGCATTGAGCCTATGGGTTTGAAAATGCAAGCCCTGGGATGTGAGATGAGAGTTTTGGGGCAGATGGCATTTTGAGGCACAAAGGAGGTATATACCCAAGTTCTTTGATTACAGCTCTTATCAGGAACTTAGTTTGTAAGCAAGGGTACTTTCAGGACTTATTTGCACAAGGCTGGGTACCCCTCCCATATGCTCTCTCTTCTGCTGCCGAAATATGTCAGACTTGAGATGAATATCTAACATGCTACATGCATATTTTTAAGAAGTGAGGATACAAATGTTAACTTTATGCTGAAGTGATGATGACTGATCGCACATTGTACAGTGGACCTGCCCACAATATTAATAAACAAAACTGTATTTATCTAGTATTCATCCAATTCCAATATATATTCAAACATTCTGTCTTTAAAAAAGTTCATCCTTAATCAATGTTACTTAACCAGGAAACTTAAGACATCAGGAAAATTTGAAGAGAACTGGTTGTATCTGGGCACCATGTCTTTTCATATTTCCTAAGCAAGAAATTTGTAGCTTCTCTACAGTCAAAGGTGTCACAGTATTATAAGCCTCCAGCAGGAAATAGAGCTATTAACATACTCTCTTAAGCCGCTACTCTAATTGAATTCATAAGCCACATACATCTGAAAAATGAAGCAAATCCATAAGAATATTCTAAGGGCACTGGTCTTCTGCAGTAGATCACTGTGACCAGTGTACTGGAAAGTCATTACTAAATTTTGGATAGCCACATAGAAATGCGTAAGTTGCAAGTTTAAAGTATGTTCTCATAAACAGATGAAAACTCTAAGTAACTGGAGCCTTAAGTTCACCACCTTTGCACTCCAATGCCTTCAGCTTCAAGTAATACCACATTCCCATCACTGGATACTTTTAGTATGATTGGCCTTAGCAATCCACATTTTAATACTCTTCCTGTAGCATCTGCACAATAACTTTCAGATGAAAAAACTGGAAGTAAAAAGCTTTATTACACTTACAGCTATTAAATTTACAGTGATCAGGGAGCTCAATACTATACACAATATCAAGCAACCAAACAGAATGTCACTTCTTCACTGTGCCAGGATGGCAACGGGTATGCTGCATCCTTACTCCACTTCATTTGAGCTCCAAACACAATAAATAATGAATAATTTTGCAAAGCAACTCTGTTAGCTAAACTAACACCTTTTAATTTCCCCAGAATCTCTCTTCCTCAATTTCATAAAGACCCAGTTTCTATAATCTGCACCAAATTTATTCCACCCAGGATCAATCCTGAAGCACACCATGTCAACCCCAAGCCACGTGTGCATATCCAGTGTAGTGAATCTGTGGCTTTTTCAAAACCAGGGACAACCCTGTGTAAACCACTGGCCAGTAGTTTGCCAGTCAGGCAACACCAATACAATCTCACTGCTTACGTTTTATAAACACGCTCAGGTGTTGCGCTATAAGGCTTTGCTGCACTGCACAGCTGTTCCACAGCACACACCAGCTGCACTTACTCCCTCTTCACACCACTCTAGCTGTAGGATCCTAAGCCTTTCCACAAAGACAAGGCTCTAAAAAATGTTAAATTAAATGTTCTGTTTCTTCGAATGATTAACCCAAATGGAAGTCCCCTTTCCTCTGAATTTAATGCATGAACAATCAAAAAATAAATGCTTTGACTTTACATTTCGTTTGCTGTTATCTTCTACCACATTAACTGCAGCTATGGGATTACATAAAATTATAAGTTAGGATGGCAGCTTTCAAAGGTGCTCGAAACAATTCATTCTACATTTCGAAGGATTTGCACATCCAACTCTTCTGCCCCTTTGACAGCCTACATTCATTCACACCAAGGTAGGCTCAATACCGGAGGAGCTCCAAGTACATGTGCACAGGATTATCTCTCAATGGTAATTTTTTCACTGAAAGCTGATGCTGCCCTCAACTAGTCATCCAGAGAAGCAGCTACTGACTATGTTCTGACAGTCTGGAAGCCTGCTTTTATAGATCCATACCTCTACAGAGAAAGCTCCAGTGTGAAGAAGGAAGCAAAATGGAGGCCCTTTCTGTTTGTTTACTGAAGGAAACCATTCTCACAATAAAGTGGGTGCAGAATTAAAACTGAAAAAAAACCAACCCAACCAAACCATAAACCAAATAGCCTGCAAAAGCTAGCCTACGAGGAGGAAAAAGAAATGTGATGGTGAGAATCCTTGTTTTACAAAAGTAAGAAGAGTGACTGAAAGACAAGGAAGAAGCTGCAAGACAGACATATAAAGGGTATCAGGTAGACACCTTATTTCAGTAGTCTAGATCTCAGCCCGTCTTCTCTCTGTAAAAACGAAAATACTGATACTTCCACTGCAAAGCTGAGAGAGCAAGACAATAATTCTTGTGTCATACTTCTGGGTAACATGGAGAAATACTGTTTCTCCATCCATTACATTTCCTCTTAGGAATGCTGTGAAGATGACTATATTCAAGATTCTCTGGATTCAGATATTTTGCTAATGAGTTTCATTACTACCTGAGACAGATAAGATCTATGCATCACTACATGAAAACCTAAAGCAGACAAAGGCCTCTTCTAGAATCACTGATATAAAAGGCTGGATTATTCATTTTATAAGATTTTATACCTTATTATGAGATGTTCACTCATTATTATGAGTGAATGCCCATCCCATCATTTCCATCACTGATACACTCATTTGTTTGAAGGAATTATGTGAAGGGAAATCAAGGCAATAATTACAGAAGAAAGAGGAGATAACATGCTATATCACAAAGATGCAGAGCAACTAAGTATGTAAAAACTTGTCTGACCAGTTCACAGCACGCAAGATTATAAGGAAGTTATTACACATTATCTCACAGCTCACTAAAACTTCAGACCATAATGCAACCATAATCAGGAACACTTTGTGCACTGTGAAAATTAATTCACCAACCTTACCTGTTACCATAAACACTAAGGAAAACCAAGCAATGCTGATGGTGGCTATTTTTTTGTTGTGACCTGTTATGACATTCTGAAATTTCTATTTAAATAAAGCCTGCTGCAAAAATTATCTTCCTTATTTGTATGAACTGGCCTATTACAAAGTGGCTCCACTCTGTTGACCATCTGTCATATTTACATGTTCCTTGGTGTGACACACAAGCTTCAGCCTCTTTCTCTGCTGACTCATGTGAACAAAAACACTCTCCCTTAACTACTCAGTTAGAAAACTGCTACCTCCCCAAGGGCCACCAAATACATTTTTTCAAAGTTGCAATAAGATGTAATTTATTTACTTTGCATACTTCTGTCCTGAAAAGTATTTTTTTTTATTTTATTATGCATTTCCATGGCTTTTGCAGGCCACTTCTATTTTGATACACACATCATCCCACTCCAAAAGTTAGATAACTTTTCTTATGTTACAGCATAAGCTCCTCCAGGAATAAACTATGAACTTTCTGTTTCTACACAGCCTAACACAATGTGAGTGTTATCAAACTAATAACTCTACATTCAAAACTGTCACCCTGCCAGAATGCATCTGACAAGGTTTCAGCACTTCACTCCTGTCTTACTGGGATATCACTAGCATCAAGTACATCTTCAAAGGTGCATAAAATGCTTCCAAGATGTCATATTTTTTGCATCATAAAGCTGATTAACTGTGCATGAATCTTATATACAGGGGTTCTGCAGACCAGCGCGTTGCTGCTGCGAAGCGCATTTTACTTTTGAGTCTACAAACAGGGTGCAGGGCTGATTCACAGTTGCTGGAAGAGCTGCAAACTTTTTGGCAGTTCTACAAAACATTTGGCCTGTAATTTATCTTGCTGATCACTGCCACAATTATGTCCAGGTCCCAAAGAGAAGAAACCCATACAGTCCAGCAGGACACTGCTGTAGGGATAAAAGGCTTCACCAGAGCTGCCCCAAGTCCTCACTCTGCCTCCCTTCCATTTCAGTCAGATGCTTTTTTTTGATCTTAGTCTTCCAGAAAAAGCATGAAAGAGAAAATTACATTCTCACACTTAACATCTGATTTAAATCTAATTTTAAAAAGGCTAAACTTTAGAATACACTAAGGATTTTGAAAGCTTTATGGTATTGATAACACTGTTACAGCAAAACAGTGCTTGGTCAGAGAATGCACACATTTTAAACCAAATATAATAGTTGTAACATGTCAGAGACTGTCAGTTCGATGTCCAGAGTATATTCAAATAAGGCTAGAGATCAGTTTCATTTTATTTGTTCAAATATCCAATGATTTACTACAGTTTTATTAAGGAAGTATTGGGGGGGGAGAAGCCAAAATGTTACGGCTTGGGGGTGTTTTTTGTAGTTTAAAAACACTGAACAATACGACTTCCAAAACAACGCACACATACCAAACTGAAGAGAAGGCTTGTTGGTCAGAGCCAACACTTCTGACCAACATGTTCACAAGCAGTTCACAATACAGTCACAAACTCATTCATACACAGTGCAGAAGATGAGTTGACTACAGATATGACACCGAAATAACCACTGACGAAAAAACAGTTGGATAACACTTTCAAAAGGCTACTGAATCATGAGCCTAAATTCTTCATGTAACTTTCACATATCTGAAATATTTACAGTAAGTCTCAATTCTGAGAAATACAAGTTCAGTATTAAACATGGAAGGAATTCAATTGATGGTGATGTAACTAGCTAGTAGTACAGATGAATCACTATGTATGCAACTAAATGATACACATACTCCCAACAGTTTCAGCAACAGAGAATGTTACTCAAAGAACTTCCCATTAAAATCGATATAGGAACATCAGCTTTGAACCTGTGTGCAAGACAACTGCTCTGTCTGCCCTCCAGTCATTAGTGGACAGCACTCACTACAGAAATACAATTTTTATTTGTTTGTTCAAGGCATATTGATTTTTGCTTATTCACACATGTACTTACCAACAAACCTACACAGACAAGTTTCTGAGTTATTTGCACTGCTCTGGGCTATGATGAACAGAGGTCAACCGCACATGACTTATTTTTTATACCATACTACTGTAGTAAAGTGAACACCTTTTGAAAACAGGACCCCACCTTTCTACTAAATGATATATCCAAGAAGGTAATGCGCTATCCCCTACCCAAGGCACCTCGCAACTAAGGGCCAAAGCAGGCGCGAAGAATGAGCATGAACTGGCAAGAAAAGAGCACTTAAGAGATCACAGGAACTTGTCTAGGTCGTGTTGTCTGGGTTGCTAATGCACCACAGAATTGTTAAAAATAAGTTTAGCTGAATTTTTATTTTAAAACTTTTTACATGGCCTTATAAAAATGCATACGCAAAACTACCTCCCAAATATGACCAGTAAAGTAATATTCTTCTTAAAGTTCCATATATATATATTATTGTATAAAAGTCATCAGAAAGATCTACAAGGTTTGGCTCTTTCGGTGAAAAGGGCTGTTGCTTGCTCCTGATTCAATGGATAACAATTCTATAAAATCAGTATGAGGTTTTAACAAGATCCTTTTTTCCTCTTTCTTCCTCTCAGACCCTTGACATGGCTCTGAGAACTTGCCGGCTCAAGGAGTGTGGGATAAAACTTAACAAAGCTTATCTCAGCCCAGTGACATTAGTACATATTATTATCCCTAGATATTCTGTCTGAATTTGATTACTGTACTGGTAGTGTTCTAGCCCACCTATTGAGAAAGAAAAAAGCTCTAATGTAATAATACAATTAATACCAGCTTTCATGGAATTATACAGAAAAATCTTGTAGTTCCCTAAAAGTGGGCAATCCCAAACATTCTTAAAGCTATATGGAATACTCAGAAACAACTCAAAATTTGGGAACCATGGATCATAAGGGCTGTCCATCTAAACCTGCCAACTCCTTGAAGAGAAACATCACTATATGCAATGCAAAAAGATCTTCAAGTATCTCCAGCAGATTTTCCACTATTGCCTCTTCCCTTGAGATTTTGAGTGACAGACAGCAAGCAAAGCTGAGTTCATAAGCTGCTGTTAAACTACTGCTATAGCCTTTCACATTGGTAAACATCTTCCTAATATTTCTTTTGGCTTCCCCAATCTGCCTTTTTGTCTTGTGCTTGGACTGCAATTTGTTGAATACAGAAACCCTAATTTCTCTTTATATAAATCAAAAATACCAAACAATACTAGGTATTTTCCATGATTAGGAGTTCCTGAAAATCCCAACAGTCATTACCAACTAAATTTTTTTAACAGTGTTTCCATTGCTGGGAGAGTCCAGTTTTCAGGGATAGATCATGTTCCTTCAGCACCCCACTGAGTCTGCTAAAACCACTTTGCCTGAAGTTCAAAGCTACCATATTACATTTATTCCTTCAAATGTTTCTGTAGTATAACTGACTGGAAACTCCGTGCATCACTCCTGACTGAAAATAAGCACTCTGACAGCAACCAGCATAATCAGCTCCCTGCTGCTTGCTGAGAAGCACAGCAGGGACATGCTCTGGGTGACAGCGGCTGGGCAAATGCCATAGAGCTTCACACACTGGAGATGCTTCTGAGTCCTACAGACATGAAGAGCTTACTGGTCCACCAGAGTCACAAAAAACGGGAAAGAATCAGACTGGTGGCAAGTAATAACAAGAAAAAAATGAAGGAAAAGTTACATCAGACAGCTGGCACTTGAGTACAAGGCGATAGCAGTAGATTAAGGAGAAAAGTGGGCTGTGAGGTCAAACGTTCAAGAGGTGTCAAGGCACTATGGGGTTACAAGGAAGGAAAAAGCAATGAAACTCAGAGGAAAAGAAGAGGAAAAAAAAACATTCCTCAATAAATCTGACTAGGACCACTTAAGAAAGAAAAAAGGTGGCATGAATGACTTTTAGCCTTTCCTTTGCCAACACATTCTCAGACATCGTTTTCAAAGACAGTTGATCAGTCTCACCTTGAAATACAGAGAAGTTGACAGATGCCTCAAAGACTTATGCAATGAATAAATTCGGTCCCAGCAAGAAAACTGTACTTGCAATAGATCTCTACAGAGATCTATAGCAGGACATTTCATTCACACAGCCTGCTAGCATTGTCAACATCAAAATCTTATGCAATATTGTAAAGGCCACCCTATCATTTCTTTACTATCTTGAAGCCAGAATAGGTAAAGATGGAGAACGGCAGCATAAAGACAGAACAGATGACAAAGAGGAGACTGAAAGAAAACAGGGAAGAAGAAAACACTACTGTCTTCCTGGATTTTAATCTGTGAAATAAAGAAAGGCAATTCCAGCCATTTCCTCACCATCTATGCAAAGTATGCATCCGTCTTTCCTTCATGTTTGCACCCCCATTGCATCTGCTGCATTGCTGCCATATCACTCTCTAAATACAAATATTAACATTGACAAAGCCATTTATCTTTTAATAATATTAGAAAGGCCAATGTACCTAAGAATGAAGACTTCTAAAGTGCATAAGAAATCCTGGTCCCCCATGATAAGAGGCTTGTAACATACTTATACTCTCAAATACTGAAAGATACTAAGCTGGAAACACTAAGTATTAAGTTTCCCTACTCTTCATTCAAGATACAGAGATACAATGGTGGCTTGCTGTTCAAACAATGCAGACGTGAAATTTATTTGGTAGCATCTAGCCATTATTCATGCTTTTTGGTTCCTGCCTGTGATGAAACTGCCCAGCAGGACACCAGAAACAAGTAAAATGACTCTATTGTCTGGAACAATTAAATCAGCTCAAGTTAGCTGATATAAGGCAGAAATGGCTGCCTGCAAGCTTCTGATCGAATCAAACTTTGCCTTTTTTGATTCTAAAAGCAATGGTCTTTCTTTATTTCTGTTCTTCAACAATTCAAGCCCTACAGAGTTCAGTGGGGAAAACCTCTAAGAACTGTAGCATTTCTCAAACACTGCTTCCAATAAAATAAACATTAAAACTCCTGTTCTATTTAATGGGAACATGCCAATATCTCCAGGTTTTTTAACTGTGCTGTTCAGAAATATGTGAAATCCTGGCTTCTGTAACTTCTGTTAAATCACAGCAACAGTAATGTAAGATTTTTTAACTCTTGGAGGAATGTGAGAGGACACTCAGAAATCCACTTTACTAGCAATGCAAGCTAGTGACTGTGAATAATGATCAGAGCAGATGTTTTTACATTCTGCAGATGTTTTTACATCATATTCATTTGCATTTTCTTCACTAAAATATAGTGCAAAGTACGTATTGCCATGAAAGTTACCCAATCTGTACAATTTATTAGCTTTACAGTTGCAGTTTCATCTTAATACTGCTGAATATACTTTTTAAATCATCTAGTCTATAGCCTGCCAAATAGGATAGTGTTCATAAACACAAGGTTAAAACTTTTTGTCAGCCTTCTGTAATAACTGCTTTGCCCCTAAATGGTCAAAATCCCTGTAACTGCTACAATTTCACTCAAAAGGGCACGAAAAACAACCCCATTCTTCAGGTTTTGCTCTGGTGAGATTGGTCAAAAGGCTTGTTCGATCCCCCACAGCCCAACAGTTTTCCAAGCTGTCTCTGGACTTCTGATCTTATTCCATATCCAGACAGTTCCAGCCCTACCTTTCCATGTGGATGGAGGGAAAGACTCTTCTCAGTCCTCTCTGACCACAAATTTCCTATTACTTGCATACCTATTGTTTCCAAAACCTCTCTTAACATGAACTGTAGATGCCTTTATCTTACGGTCTAAACATTGGGGTGGGAGAAAGGAGATTAAGACAGTACTGGGTAAAGCAGAACTGAATTCAACCAGCCAATTCCAAGCCAAAATGCTCCTGCCTCTAATTTTTTACAAATCGTATTCACAGCCTCAGTTCAAAACCCGACCCCCTCCTAAAAGTTCATTTAAATTAAGGTTTAATTAGGGAGTGGAAACTAATCACATTTAGTTGTCAAGTCCTACAATTCCAACTTAAATCAAGCCCTCATTTTGGCAATATTCAATGATTTTTGAACTGGAAGGACAGATATTTAGTTTGATGCTAGAGGAAAGCAGAAACCAGCTTTGCATATGCAAGATTGGCAGAAGAGTAATAAATCAAGAAGAGCAAAATACAAGTAAAGGATGTTGTCAAATGTTATTTATTATCAGTTTTCCTTTGGAACACAGGCCCCTATTGAGGAAAGAATTTAAACATAGGCCTGTATGAAATGCAGTGAACACAGTGAGATCAGTGGTTTACTCACAACCACGAAGTTCTGCATAGTGTCTATGGAACCACTTGAGCTGAAAAAATTATATGCACTGTCTAAAAACGAGAAAGATATGAAGGAATCATTTTCACCCCATTTGGCCATTTCCTAAAGTCTAGATTTGAATCAATACCTCCGTTACTGGTAACTTTATTCTAACAAATACTTTCCAGAGTTATTTTCGCTATGTGGAACTTTGTATCAGTATTGCTATTAGCAGCAATAGGGTAAGATTCTGATCAATGGTGGGATCAAATCCTGACCTAAAGCTATGAGAATTCAGGGCTAAGTGAAATGCATGCTCCACTACACACTTTTCATGCCCTAAGCAATTTTTTCACATCTGAAGTGAGACTTCAAAAGCTAAAAGCTATACACTGAGAAAAGCAGGCAAAAAAAAAAAAAAAACACCCAAAAGCAGGTCAGTGAGCAACATACGGCCTTCAACTAGTCAGTTTTCCTATGCCAGCTCATCCCTGTCTCCTACATGTGTAGCTTTCTGTCGTTGCCAAAAGGGCAGCTGGAGTACGCGGTGCAGCAGCAACTATGCGCTATCCTCCTCCAGGTTTCTCTCCATGCCTCATCTCTTCCTTTCCCCACTTTGCCCTTTCTCTCTCCCTGCAGTAACAACCGCAGAGGCAGCATTTTCCCCCTCTATTGCTTCTCAGCAGGCTGGGAGGCACTGCAGGTAAGCAGGAGCGGTTAGGAGAGAACATTTCTAGCAGGCAGTAGGAGTATATTTATGCAGCTGTAGAAATGGATTGATACAAGATAGTGGGTGAGCTGTGTGTGACTGTACTACATCCCCAGCAGACAGGGAAAAGAGGAGGCACAGGAGAGAGACAGAATGGGGGAGAAGGCAAGGAGACCCCTATCTGTACAAAGTTCTCTCCAAAATCTCCCAGCTCCTCTTGTCAATCACTCACCCTCACAATTACAGAGCCTCTGTGAAACCCTGCTGAGCCCCTGTAGATGTCTCACCCTTGTCCTCCAAAACTGACAGACCTTGCTTCGTGACAGCCTTGTCATGCAGAAACGTATCAAACAGTACAGCAATTTTCCTTTCATTTCAACAAATATACTTCCAGTAACAAAGCTTTTCAGCAGCCCATGAACTGCAGTTTAGATGAGATGTAAAGTTTTTGCAAGCAAAATCCCAGGCCTTTCAACACCACCAGAACAGATAAATTTAGCCAGTAGATGAAAATAAAAATGAAAATATACTACAGTCATACTCTGCCAGGACAATGCCAGCACTCAGCAGTGTACGGCACAAGCAGGGGTTAACGCACAGGGTGACCTCCACTAAAATGATGACAATTCCATTCTCTGTCTGCCAGCTACAACAGATCACCTGCTGACTGAAAGGAGTTCCCATTCCAACAACAGAAATGGCAGTAAAAAAAAGGAAAAAAAGCACCTAAGGAGTCTTGCCAGTTAATTCAGATTAGAGGGACCCGAAGGAGACAGTACTACTTCTCACACTCATGGACAGCTCACAGGACCAAGGACTCAGAAGAGCTTTAAACCCTCCCCTGCTACTGCCTTTCAGGTAACATTCAGAGCTCTGATAACCCAGGTGTTCAACTGTATGGACTGCAACTTAAGGACCTAGTCTTTCCAATATGAAAATGTATTCAATAGTACACCATAAATATGACATAAAAATATGTAACTCAGCAGTTCAGCAAGTATGTAGAAGAGTGTACTTCTTCCCCATGCCATTTCTAATAATTCACCATCAACTTGCTACTGAGATATTGCATTAATTCATAATAAACTTCCTTTATGCAATAGTGGCACAGTTGCATGACTGACTTCACACTGACAAAATGGAAATATGAAAGGATGCTTTTAAAAAAGTATAATGTTTTAAATTTAGGTCTTAAGAAGCAGCACTGAAGAGAAAAAAAATAATACGGAAGCTATTTTAACAACGAAAAGCTCACTGAAATCTACATTTTATTTTTTTCCTGACAGAGATAGGGATTTTTTTAAGACAGTAGAAAATTAAACTTGTTTCATTAACCTAAATACAGCTGTAAAATATTTTCAATGGAAATAGAGGCTCTTCTTCCTAAATGTCCTGACTGATTTAGTGAGTCCTGCTACTCAGCCAGAAAAAAGATTTCTTAGGACGACTCAATAGGTTTTCTCGTGTACAGCCGGGCTAATGGCTAAGACCCTTAGATGGAGTCTTTGGCACACGTCCAGTCACACTGATTTCAACTATCGTCAACTCTGCAAAGCAGATTCAGAACCCATACTACCAATCATTGACATGTATAAACATTGATCATGCTAATTCACCGGAGTGCAACCACAAGGCTAAATATCAATGGAATTTTCCTTCTTGATCTCAATTCTACTGATTAAAATGTAGCTCCATTGCCAATTCAAGTGAATCATTTACACACGCCGCATGTAAGAAAGCTAGATAGACATACTTCATTATCACCTGAATTACCTAACTTAAAAAAATATAGCTAGAGCTGTCAAGTTGCTAGTTTGTTTTTCAATCAGAACTTGCAGTTTGTTTACTGTTCTGTATTTTCTGGTTTTCAAAGCATAAATTCACCAGCATCCTCTTGAATACTCGGTGCCATTCTGTATGACATTTTCTGCGCTTACAGAAAAGCCTGTAATGTCATAAATCCAAAGTTCTCTTTAAAACTGCAGCGTAGCCATGACTAAAAAAATCCGCAAAACTGACACTTTTACTGCGCTATGTCTGTATTGATGCACCACTGGAAAAGCAGCCATCTTTTTATTGGCACTATAACTATTTTAGAAACCCAAACAAGTATTTTATATTCATCTTACAAAAAGCCTACAAAACTATACATTTTGTTGAAAAGCTTCCATCCAGTAAAATCTGAATCCCTGTTTCAGGCCACAACTTCGACTATGTTTTATATATATATATATTCATTCGGTGAGTATACCTATGATAAAGTTAAAAACCATTTTTGCAACTGCTGAACACTCTGTAAATAAAAGAAACCGTGATTGTGCCTATCTATCTGGCTTGTGCTAATACAATAGAGGCTATCATGATTTCAAGCTTTGTACTTGTTTATCATTAGTGTTTCCACTGTAACCATGGCATCAGTATACAGCACAGGCCTAACAACAAGAAAAATGTCCAGTATTTTCCTAAAAAACTCATCTGATAAAAAACACAAGGATTTGCACAATGGCAAAAGTCAATCAAAGCAGGTGAGCTGGATGAAGAAAAAAACAGTTTCTTTTCAGGGGAAAAAAAAACCCCAAACATTATTTCTTTGTGACTCTTTTTTCATTCTGGACTTCTTACAGGAACCTAGAAACACAACCTTGACCCTAGAGCAGATATTATAAAACAAATACTGAAATTTCCTAAAAAAAAAATCATGCGGTATTATATGAGATCTAAAGCGCTAAAGCTATTAATATATTGACAAGAGCTGTTCTCATCATATGAGCATTTTCTCAACCCTATTTTAACAGTGACAGTCCAATCCTGAGAAAACTGTTGCATCGTTCTGAAGGTAAGGAGGGGCAGCAATGCAACTATACCAAACACACTCATCAAGTATGTAGGACCCAGTTCAAACTTTCAGGATTGCTCAAAGGAAACCCTCAGAATGGCATAAAAAGACTTGGTCTTCAAGTGTGTTTCTTGGGTTGCACCTATTTGATATTTCAGGCAGTGAGGAGAAATGGGTTCCCGTGATAGCTGCTTTTATTTTGCTTGTTACGAAGTTCAGAAAGAATACTACAAAAATATCTGCCTTAAATGCCAAGAGTGAAATGAAGGAAGTAGTCCTCTTACTAAACAGAAAAAACTGATTGTATCACACCAGCAGATCTTAGTCTAACACTGGGTTAGGCCACGTGCATTTTCCTTGTACTGTGAAACGCATTCACTTTGCAGATGACTCCTTTTTCAGGTTTTATTAAAGACTCCAGACACTGATGAAGATACCAATAAATCTATTTACTTCAGTATGGACTCTATAGAGATGTCATGGCCACAGGCCTTATTTTAACTCAATGAAATCAGACCAAAAACCAGTGCGATTTTGTAAGAGTCAGTTCTCTGAAGGTCCTTATCTATTAACAATTCAATAAGCACACTCGGTATTACAATTACGGCGACACACACAGTAAACAGGAAGATTTTGGAAAGGATAAAACACAATCCTGTAAATACTTACTGTCCCACCTATTCTGTGATACAGGGAGGGTGGTATATGCTGTCTATTATATGTACCACATAAACACAATCCTAACTAGGAGGATTTACAGCACAAAACAAGGTAAGTGATGCTTCAGAAGCTGCATTATATTGAGCTGACTAGTTAAGATCCACTGCCATGTCCTCAATTCTGTCACATCAACAGACAACAAGCGTAGTCACTCCCTCGTCTCCTCCCACCTACTGAATGCTGGACAGCAATGAATCCTGGTGGAAGAAAACACAGCATTTATCCAATTCAGCTATGTAGTTCCTCACAGGTCACATTGGGCCTCAACCTGTTAAATTTCACTATTTATCTAGGCAATGTGTTCAGACGTTTGAATCCACCTTAAATATCAGACCCAGGACGTACCCCAGCACACCAAACCAAAATTCAAACCTGGCATCTGGAACCTGCAAGGTCCCTCCAGATTTGGTGACAAACTCACAACATGTACCATGCACAGAAAGAAATACAAAATTACTCTTTTGTCACTAGAAATCTGTGATGATGTCCTCATCCCACTGGTCTCAAAGATGAAACCTCACTTCATTTCAGGAGAGCCCAAACTTGATTATCATTCAATCCAGGTAAAAGACATCTGCAATACTGCTGCATTTGTCTTTTCCTGATATGGCTATTTTTCCTCTGTTTATCACCCACTTTTAGCATCTGAGCTTCCTAATGCACAGCTTTTACAGCATCAGAATAATCTAGATCCTAATTATCAGAATGCAACATATAGGTAGCAAAAGTGACAAATATTTTGAAGTTGTAAACACAAAAGCTTTAAACAGCAAATTTAATCAGCTCCTAATCAGCAAAAATAGAGTTTATCTCTTTCAAGCCTTTCCACCATCCTGCCATCTCTTTTTACCACTGCAGAAAGTAAAGAAGCCCCAAGGAATACATGAAACTCTGAGCTATTAACTGTCAGTATTTTTACTTTGGTCCTGGGTTCTTTGTCTGTTTGACAAAAAAATACTGCCCGGGCTAGTATCATTGATCATGAAAAATAAATACATAAAAAGATGAGCATATATAATTTCAGAAGGCTGGTCAAAGCAGGGCACACTGAAAATGAGATGACAGCTACTATTGTTTTATTATACACTTCATTTAAAGGATATACCATTTAACTCTTCAACTGCAGAAATGCAAAATGTGCATATTCACGTTTCCTGTTTCTTTATTGTTTGGTTGGGTTTTCCCTGTTAAATCACACTACCTGAGTATGTCAGACCAAGGATTTTCCAGCTTTTTTATACTCTCGCTGAGGCACGCTAGCCTCTGAATCTTTAAGACACTGTAGGAGCTGTTAAGACACATTGTGTATACAGACAACAGAATTTGTCCAGTTGGGCCTAAATTCCACCAGGACCTTTTTATCAGTCTTGGGCATTTGAAGCAGCATTGCATTAGATCTATGCATAAAGGTGTAGATCATCTGGGGGAAGGAAGGAGGAGCATCAGTGTTGATGCAGTGAGCTCTCAAGTGACACGAAGACCCTGAAGTGTCTCGTATCAGAGGTCAGGTCTGGATTTTTAAGGCTCACCATTGCCAGGCTAACCAACAGCATTTATCTTGAAATGATGAAACTCATCTAAGTGCTGGATCTGGGTTTTGTGGTTATGTTCTGTATGGATGCATTTGGTTGGGGTTTTTCAGACACAATAAGACAACTAGATTTGTATTTATGTAACATAATTTCAGAAACTGAAGTGGCAATTACAAATCTCTTAGATTCAGCGTATTTTTTTTCCTGCCTCGCCTGTAGACCACATGCATTAGTTATACAGTAACCATGACTATCTCAGTATAACAAAGCGTGGAAATAATGAAAAGCCTTCAGAGACATTACATGCCCTTGGCAACCTAGCTCTGCAAGACAGATGTTGCATCCAGAGCTGTGCCACTGAAAATCATATGTACGTATATGCATCCACAGTGCGAGCACTTACCCAGTCCTCGAAGTGACGGCTCCCGTTCTGCAGCAAGTCCTCAAACTGTATAGTGCAGTTAGCTACAAAATCGTCGTACCCGATGGGGGCATCATGGAAAACAGCCATCTCTATCTTCCTGCCATTACAAACGTCGGTGACAAATTCATCATTCCAAGCAGGACTGTTGGTCTTTTGCTTGGTCGAGGTCTGCCCAATCCTGGAGTCGTCCACATTGAGGGCGATGTAAGGGTCCAGCAAAAAGGTCTGTGGCCTGGGACCCACTGCATGCCTCAGAGACCACGCTGTGGGTTTCAGATTCACCGCCTCGCAGATCTTGATTTTCAGCAAGCCATTGAAAACCACCATGGCTGGATGGCTGCACTTTTCCCGGGATCAAACACTCGCTTAACGCACTCGCACCAAGAGGGAGGGAGGGAGGTCTCGCCAATAAATAAGAGGGTAGGTCTGGGAGTGGGGGAGCAGGGTACGGTGCGGGTCTCTTCGCCTGGCTGCTGCTGTTACCTTTGATTATTTAGCCTTTGCTCTTGCGACACCCAGTGAATACATTTATTTTCTTGCCCGTGTTTCTAACGGAAAACAAGGGAGGGGGGCCGCCGGGGAGGGGGAGGCGGCCGCGGCTGCAGGCACCCCCGAATGCAATCAAAACCCAAGCATAATCAATCCGTGGAGTAAGCAAGAGCCTTCTCCCTTCACCCAGACCATAATCCTGGATCAGTCCTTGCAGAGGAAGCAGAGCCGCGATCCCGGGCTCCCGCACACGCCAGTCCTGCCCGTGCGCCGCACAACAATACACACACACGCATACACACACACAGAGACACACACACACACACTCACACAGATCAGAAACACCGGCCGACCCACCAGCCCTGCCTACTGCACAGACTCCGCTCAGCAAACATCCACCCAGGGACCTTCCATCCGCGCCGCCGCCCGCAGCCACCCGTCCTGCGTCGCCGCCGCCTCCTGCTCCGCCGCCGCCAAGGCCGAGGACCCAGCGGAGCGACCCCCGCGCATGGGGGGCGCCGGCAGCGGAG
>VXAY01007243.1:96291-115593 GCA_013399855.1 Oxyruncus cristatus | reverse complement strand
TTTTTTTTTTTTTAAGTGAGAAAGTCACCAGAAAATGGATGGACATTGCCGTTTGATGGGATTTGAATTTGCTGTAATATAAGAGAAGGGGTCAGTCCTGGCACCCAGCAGGGTAGCTGGGGTTCTTTGAAGATTGAAGCAATGTTGAAAGAAGCTCAATTGCCTGGATCCAGTTGAATAAGGACATAAAAAATTAGCATCAAGTCCTTGATCTGGACCTGATATTCCTGACTGCAGCGGAAAGAACAGATAATTACGTATTTCTGCAGGTAATGGCTCAGGAGGCAGGTGTTATTTTTGGAGCTAATGAAACAGCTCCAGTATCTGTGCTTCCAGAGCAGTTTCCAGATAGGAGATACAGTACTAATGAAACCTAAGGGTCACCAGAGCATTCACATTAATGGAAGACAGAGTTTCTGGTGCCTGTTGCCACTTAGTCTACTAGTCAAAATAGAAGTACAGTAAAATCTCCATGTTCATTATCATCCTGACAATCTCCAAGCAGAATCGTTTGATACAAAGCTGTGGTATGGAGCCAATTATGGGAAATGTCTTCCTTCGCAATTCAGCCTTTCCTAGGCTCACAGCAGCCGTGACACATCTATCATGTCATTTCTGAAAAGGACCATAGTCACAGGGCCCACCAGAAATACAAGAAGCACCTGTTCCTTTCCTCCTACCTCCATTCACAACCTAATGCATATAGTAATATGTATTAAGCTGTCTTACAATTAGTGTGTCAGAAAGAACACTATATATAAATCCTTCATCTGGATGTGTTTGTGTTGTTTCTCAATAACAGCAATGTAAACAATATGCTCCATTTCCTTAGTTATTTATTGGAGAACATAAAATCTGAGCTGATATACTGCCTATTTTTTTCTGTTTATTTTTAAAGAGTTCTGCAACTGCATGTATTCCTTATGCCTAAGGTAGGTAAACAGAGTCTCCATGGTGAGTTTAATGATCTAGCATCTCTGTGAGATCACACATGCATATTATGAAAGTCTGAATACAGACAATACTAACACAGCATACAAAATAATATAAATAAGCCTTATATTTGGCTAATTACATGTAGAATCTACTGCGTACATAGCTAGGCCCTTATATCTAATTCAAGCCATCTGTACTTTTCCATGCACTGAATCAAGCTAAGGTTTGTTTTCACAAATCATTTCTTCTAAGAGTAAATGTCTGCCAGCATGAGTAAGGATTTACAAGCTCATTTAGGATCAAACAGCTCCAGCCTTACATTGCTTAGGAAAATACAAAAACCTTGTACTGTTTTAATTTATTTTTAGATTTTTTTTTTTAATTAGTCTTTGGGAAAGCACGTCTATGTCAAGACTTAACTATTGTCACTAAGCAGTTCTTAACTGAAGAACTCTGGAATAGTATTCTTAAAATCCAGTAACTCAGGTACATAGAACAACATTACAATGCTTCCTGCAAAGTTCATCTAAAATATTGGCTCAATTGTCTCAAAAACTAAGTAACAGACAGCAAAAAACATTCCAACTTTAAGTACCATTTTTCACTTGAAAGGTTTTTAAATATTTGTTTACAAGCAAATTTCTGTTCTCTTGCTTTGCATTTGGAAGGATTTTGCTCTTTAAGAGTTGATGAGCAAATGCTATTCCTTCTTTTTTTTACAGGGAGGCCAAGAGAGGAAGATACAGCACATGCAGCATTTCTCTGGCAGAAAGGCAGTAAGAAGCATTCCAGATGCATTTCTGTGCTCTATTACAAAGGCTACAGCAGAATAGTAAACCATGCCCTGAAGTTTAGTTACATTTTAGGTATTTTTCCCAGCTGTGTTTTTTTCTTAAAGGACACAGGGGGCCTACAGGGTACCTAGACTCAGCACTGGTTAAGGATATCTATCTACTCCTCAGAAGTAACTTTTGCTGGTAGAAGCCCCCCTGCTCAGCACTCTGAGACCAAAGAGCCTTTGCATTGGGGCTGCTCCCGACTTGTGCTGCTCAACTGCAGGAGTGTCTGAGCGTTGGCGTTTGATTTTCTGTAGTGTCGCTTCAGTCCAACCTCTAACTTGACAGACAACTGTACTGTTACAGTGCCCTGTAAAGCTGTAAGGAAAAGACTCCCGGGAGATCATAAAAGCACAGACTAATTTGCATCAGCTTCTATTTGCATTCTTACTTTAGGAAAGAGACTACATCAAACTGATAACACATAACAACAATGGCAACACCAGCACCCTGTCACCCTGCAGAGAGCACCCTCCGAAGGCACCCTTTTACTCCCGCAAACCCCTCCCAGACGCCCCTGTCCTATTTCAGGTAGAGTGGCAGTGGCTGCGGCAGGGAGGGAGAGCAAACCGCATGCAGCCTGTTACCTCCAGACAGCCCCTGACCTTTCCTTGGCCTCTGCATCCTCAATAGCTCTGTGGAGAAACAGCACTATCTGGTGGAGAGAGAGTGTAAAGTCCTGCCAGGAGTCGCAACAGGCTTTATTCCATTATTGCAGTCTCAATTGCGACTGGTTTTGAGGTGTTTTTACTCAAGGCTGATGGATGGGTTGACTGGGTTTTCCAGAGGATTTATATTTTTTATAGTCCCGTTAGCAGAGGAGTACATCTGGCTGAGCTTTTGCAAAAGTAATGCTTATATCAATTTCTAATGCTTTCCTGAAAAACTGCTCAAACCTTGGAGAAATGTCAGCAAATTTTCAGGCTTTTCCAAGTTCAGGAATATGAAAGAAGGAGAGGAGACTTTTTGTTGTTTTATTTTTAAAAAGAGCATAATTTCTTAGTTACACAAAACAGATACAGAAGGAATAAAAGGAAGAATAATGAGGTGCTGGAGCAGGTCCAGAGAAGAGCAACCAGGCTGGTGAAGGGACTTGAGCACAAGTCCTATGAGGAGAGGCTGAGGGAGCTGGGGTTGTTTAGCCTGGAGAAGAGAAGGCTCAGGGGAGACCTCATCACTCTCTAAAACTACCTGAGAGGAGGTTGTAGCCAGGTGGGGGTTGGTCTCTTCTCCCAGGCAACCAGCGGTAAGACAAGAGGGCATGGTCTTAAGCTCTACCAGGGGAGGTTTAGGTTGGATATTAGGTCTAGTAACCGCGGTGGTAGTGGATCAAGGGTTGGACTTCATGATCTCTGAGGTCCTTTCCAACCCATGTGATTCTGTGATTCTCTGAAAATCAGGCCTGCATGCAGGAGAGATTTGCAAAAACAACCTTATGTAAAGAATAAAATAAAAGCCAAACCCCACATTATAAACCCTGTGAAAATTGAGAAACTTTGACATGAGTATGTTCCAAACATCATATATGTGAAGATGTTCACAAATATATCCACTGAATTCCTTTGAACTTCAAGGATATACTTATGTAGCAATAGTGGAGTGTTAGTGGAATCAGTCCCTTCCTGGCAAGAAATCAAAGATTGCTGTCAAATGCTATCTTTGAAAGTCGAATTATTTAGCTATCTAATTTTGGGGGCATGGTTAAGAAAAAAAGCATCCTCGAGAGCATTTTTACTCCTGTCATGCTGCAAATGATCTTTAGGGGTATACCAATAGCTAATTCATCGTTTCTAAAGATAAAGAAATATCCCAGTCTTACTGGGCTTAGTCCAACCTCCAGCTCCATTCCAAGATTTCCTTTGTGTCCAGCCAATTTCCTACTAATTTATTCTTCACTCAAAAAGCATGTACCTGAGGAAGTTACTTGAGGCACTCCCAATGTTCTCTGTGAAATGTCTCAGCACAAGAGATCTTGTCAATGTGTGATTAATTAGCTCTCCAGCTCTTTCTAGTGTAATTATACTTTTGGTACTCTTCCCAACCATTTTTAAGAGAACATACTAAACACTAGCTCAATGTGTTAGCTTTCACTGGGAATAAATCTCTCAGAGTACATCTGCATAGATTTGCAGCTTTAAGATACCTGGTTCTGGCAGGCACAGGGACGTGCTGACTTCAATGCAGTGCCTACCAGCCAGCCCGTTTTCAGGTATGCACCTGGTTTGCTAGCCAAGACTGAAAACCATGATATCATACCTTCCTAGCAGTTCTTATCTGAGCTAGATAGATCACAGCCAGTTTAAGCATATCTGCATGTGCTACAAAAACATACCACCAGTTGCAGAACATATGCTTAGGTCACTTCTAGGCTAGAGATTTCTGGCTGTTAGGCAGGGCTGTAGAGCAGTATGATCCCAGACAAACACAGCTGTGCCAGGGACTCTCACCACTGTCAGGTTTTTTATTCAATATTTTATTGCTTGTGGATGGCGATTTTATTTTACTGATATGAAAAGCTTTATCAGTGTGTGTCTCTCTGGTAAAGTACAGCAGTACTTCTATAGTGGGTAGGACCCTGAATATAACAATAGGCTTCCACTTGGTCCTGTACATGTCTCCTCTCTGCCTTGACATGAGTATGCTGGCAGCATTCACTGTGGGTTTGCCATTTGCAGGACTGTTGCTGTTCTGTATGTGGAGCTGCTGGAGAAACTTCTGAAGGGTAAAACCCAGCTCTGATGTGTTCTTGGTTTATCAGCCCTCATCTTGCTAATTTACAAAAGTTTTCTGGGGCAGGGAAACTTGGAATTACCTGGCATTGCTCAGGACTATAGTAGGAGGCCGCTGATATTCAGACTCAATGATTAGATTATCCTTGCTGGATGTAATTTTGGGACAGAGTGACAAGGAAAGAATTCTGGAATGGATCAGGATGCAAGAGAGAACCCCCTTCCGTAGATCAGCCTCTCCACGAACACTGGGTGAGCCTTGGAAGATTTTTTTCCTGAGAGTACAGTTCACTCTCTGCATCATGACCAGAAGAGGACAGGAACATGAAGGTCAGTCTTGCCTTTCCAGGCTGTTGCTCTCTTGAGTAGCGTGCAGAAATAAACCCCCACAGTATATATGCTGCTTGAATGCATTATTTTGTATTGTATCAAAAAACAAACCAAACCATGAGGACAGGTACTTTTCCTTCCTTTCTTCTCTACCAGCTAAGCAATTTCAGATGAGGGGCAAGTGTAGTCTAATCCTTAATGTGATTTCTATGATAGTGATATCTAATGATAGGAAAGCTGTCCTTGGGTTGTCAAAGACCCACAGACCATATTTTGGGGTCGGTTGTCAATTATCCATACTCCTGTTAGCTTTTGCTGTTCTTCTTTCCTTCCATGGAGTACCAAAGTATTGTTGCTTCTGAAAACTGTTCTTAATTTGAGGTGTACTTCCCCAAAAGAAACTCGGAGGGAATCTGAATGTGTTTGCATCCAGGAAAGAGAATTGACCCTCTGCTTTCTCATATACTGAAGGAGTGCAAGCCATACAGCATATGGCAGGATACAGCATACCAGAACAACAGGCTAGAAGGGCTTGCTGTTCTGCTGATCTATTTAGTATGAGGACACCACAAGAAATTTGAAAAAAAAAAATAAGGGAAACTCCAAGCCTGGACAACTTGCTATTTACATACATAGCCATCACTGAATGTATTAAGGTTCCAGAGAAGAGTGGCAGTATGTATGCACTTTATTGAAGCATTGCTAGGATTCATCCTACTGTTTTACCCAGAACCTGTGCAGGACTTGAAGCATCTGTCACTAATACATGTCACACTCCAAGGTTTGACAGTTGCCGTGGAGTAATAAGTGCGCCCAAGCTGTAACTATTGTTACCAGTTTCTGCTAATTTTTTTGATGATTTTAAATTATGCATCAGTTGTTCAGTAGTATCAATTAAATGTAAAAAGAACAGGCTTTTCAGAAGTAGGTATTATCACCATTTTTCAGTGCAGAGGAATGAGAATGATTAAAGGGCTACATTTTGGAAGTGCCTCTGCATTTTGAGTGCTTTAATTGTAAAATATCTGACTAGAGATATTTTAGGTATCTCAAGTAAAGTGGACAATTTTGAGAATTTACTCCTAATCACCTGCTTAAAATAACATATGAAGTCATTAAAAGAGTCATTAATAAAACTGGTATCTTGTTATTCCTACAGCCTCCCTCTAGCCTTTTCCCACAATAGTATTTAAGTAGTGAAACATTTTAAAATTGATAAACTAAGGCAGAATAAAGGTGTGATGTAAAAATTTATAGTATTTGCAGTGTTGCCACTCAGGACATGTGGGACATGCTGCGCTGTTCTGGCTCAGCATGTCCTACTGGTTTCATTGAAAGTTTTTTACTGGCTTCATTGATAAGTTACAGTGATGGCCAAAGCTCAAAAAGGCATGTTTGTGCATAACACTGAAATGTCCGGATTCAGGACTCTTCAGTAGACTTATTCCTGCACATGTCTTTGGAGAACCGAAATGTAGTACACAGCTACACAAGTATTTATATTTATGTCTTTGAAGTTGCAAAAGCCTAATTTCATTTTCTATATAGGTGGCAGTTTTCAATTTTTTAAAGACATGGACAGTCCAGCAGTGGTCGTTGCTCCAACATACTTCTCATAAGGGAAGGAAGGGAGTCAATGCTGGGTGAAACCTTTGAGGCGTGGACTGACAGAGATGGCTTTCCCACGAGCTGATGCCTAATGGGCCTCTATTGGCAAACACAGGATAGAAAAAAGTTGACCACTAAACTGACATGACTCACTCATGACTTCAGAGTTCACAAACAGAATAAAGGCACAAAGGCTTAGCAGGTCATAATTACTCCTCCACAGTTTATTTTACTTTTCTTTCTCCTTTTAATGTTTGTGGGTGTGGTTCTAAGTCTGTAGTACTCCATTTTTCTTCTGCAGCTACATGCCTAAAACATATCCACCTCACTATATGTCCAGCTAAGACATCTCTTTTTCTTAGTCCTTTCTGTTCTGGGTTGTTTCTGTTGTAGAAGCTATAATAATGCAAATTATTCAGTGTAATCTCAGTTTCTTCTAACACAGCACATGAGGGGCAGAAAGCAAAAGATGTGATCCCACGAAGCAGAACACTTGCAGCAAGACAGGGCATGATCCACTACCATTACATACAGGTAATACGTATGAGCCTGAGCAAAGCATGGCATGTCTGAATCAGTGCTACTTAATTAGTAATTATACCTCTGTAACCTCATAGCTATCTACAGAATTTTCACATGTTTACCCTCAAAGCACCCTCTTCACTTTCATACTTTTATGATAGCTATTCTATAAAGGCAAAGAAAAATTGTATTTTATCTAACTAGAAAACAGGTTTTCTTCCTCATGCATATCAAAGAAAGCAACAGGTGTTCGGTTTTAATTTTATCTAAATAAATTCAAAAATGCCTCTAAGCTTACCTATGTTTAGCAAATACTTTTAAAAGATATCTTCTATCATAAATCTGCTTTTGGACAGATCAGGTAATTCAGGACAAAAAAGAAAGTACCATAGACTACAAATTTCGGTATCTGAAACAAATCTAGTTGTCAACTGAAAGTAATCCATCATAGAATTTAAAGTTTTCATATGAAAAACAGTTTGTTTGGTTATTGGGTTTTGGGTTTGTTAGTTTGATTGATTGATTGATTGTTTTTAAGGAAAGCAGACACTCAAAAGAAATGTGTGAGAATTGGCTACCTTCATCTAAGTCTGATATGGTTACAGTTATTTCTTGTTATCTGAATTTAAATAAGCTGATGGAGGTGTACTTGCCCTGATGTTGCTCTTGTAAAGTCAAATAGGTAACCAATCCAAAGGAATCAAATGTAAGGCTGTCAACTCTTAATAAACCCAAGATAGGACAAGTTGTGAGAGGGTTTTTTTCCAGGCAGTCTTAATGTTAATTAAAAAGTTAAAATTAGATTAGTTACAGTTCTTCTTTGAAAAAAAAAATAATAAAACCATGCTGGGGGTTTTTTTGTTTGTTTTGATTGTAACTGTCAAAATAATTTGATGAAGATATATATCATAATTATAAGGACATGGAATTTCTAAAGTATTATTCACAAAAAATGTTTCCTGTCTCTAGTATTAATATAATTGAAGGAGTCCCTTGGGAGATTTTCAATATCCATGGTTTTAACATTCTATCTGAGTCTGAGGAATCCGGTATCCTTCACCCATCCCTAGGGGAAGAGAAAGGGATTCACTGCATCTAGATGTCTAGATGTGATGCTTAAAACAGCAGCATAGAGAAAATACTAAATACTAACATTTCTGCTTTTAAATACTATTTTTGTATATATCATAGTCCCCATACCTTCATTATTCATCTAATGTAATACATCATTGCTTTAGTTTTGTTTTCCACTATTTATTTGTTTCAAACTGTTTGTTTATACTGCCATTAACATATCTTTGTATCCCTTTCAGAGTAACAGGATTTCTGTTTCGTGCCTTTATGCTCCAGTTTGTATTTGATTTTTTTACACTAGATTTAGCCTGGGGAGAAATGTTGCCACTATTTATTAGGACAAACACATATTTATAAATAAAAGGAGCAGTTCCTTGATGTACCTCTTCCTCCAACATATGGAATTAGCTTATACATGCTCCAAAATAGAGAAAGCTGCATTCTGCAGTAGGGAGTCTTAAGGGAGAGAGGAAGGAAAGGGGGATTAGCAATTAGGTTGAAAAATGTAATAAGGTTTTATAATTAGCAAGTATTTTTTATCAAAAAAACAGCTATTATCCAGTATAATCAAAGTAATTTAATCTATAATTCTAATACATTTTTCATAGCTTGTGCCAATGTATTTGCCACTTTACAAAACACTACTTTTCGACTGAAACTTCTCTAGTTTTGCCTAATATTCTTTTATATAAAAGTTTGAGTAATATAATTCCAAACATTTCTAAATTATGTATGGATTAATAACATAACCTTTCTCAGACATTTCAGTAGCATATTTTATGCCTGAATATTTCAATGATGTCAGAGGACAGAAACATCACACCTAGTTTGTTTTGGGGTGGTTTTTCTTTTTAGTTTGGTGTGATCTAAGAAATGCTAAGCCTGGAAAAATTAGTTTAATTGTTTCAAAGTTCTGAGTTTAAAATGAGAGATTTTCCTATAGAAAACTTTGTCTAGGTTTCCTTTTTCTTCTCTCTCTAAAAGGATAGAAACTGACAGTTTCAAATACACTAAGACATCTAGATGTTAAAGTTCTGGTGTCTAAGGATGATGATGCCAAGATCATGAGGCAAAGCTCCCATTTTACTTAGCACTTTGTAAAGCTACAGCACTGTACTGAGATACAATGGATTCAAATACTTACCTCTATTATGTATTTTTGAAAAAGTTCAGATGTCTTCTGCTGATTCAGAAATTTATCTGATGATTGGATCCACATGAGTATCTATCAGGAAACCAGACAAGCAGAAATGAGAGGCTGCTCAAATATTTCAAGTCTGGCTTTGAGTAAAACACTACTGAATCTTACCTCATCCATCAGGTCATTAATGGAACAGTTCCGGTCTTTCACTGAAACCTAATACTCCTTACTTTGGGAATACAAGTCCACTGATGAGAGACAGCATTCAGAAAGGTGTTTGAAGTTGGCAGGCTGTGACATGTTGCCGCTCGCCTCCTTCCATAAGGACAGTGTATCACCATGTGGAAAATAAAATGTGGATGGTTTTCGCTCTCCTTATTATTAGTGGATTACATGAAGTGGATGATAACATATTTATTGTAAGCTGTCTGAAATACCCTTTATAGGGATTCTTTTCCCAGCTTAGCAGGTGAGCGCTTATTTACCTCAGGAGACAACCTGTATTCCTATCACAGCTGTTCAGAAGCCAGGAGGCTATGCAGTGAAACATATGTTCAGGTTAAAAATGCATCTGTAACTTCAGCAAAGTGCTTCAGATTAAAAAAGGACATGTTGTGCATATAACGGTGTCTGAACTGGTTTTCCATTTGACATAAGTGAGTTTAGGAAGCTTCAGCTGAAGATAGGGGAGACTAAGCAGCAGCCAGTTACTGCACTGGAAAGGCACAAATGCTCAATCCTCAACACATGGGAAATACAAGATTGATTTGCACTGCATGACTGAAGTATACATGTTCCCAGGAATTGTCCTGGGTAGGCATGTTCTCTAGATTTGTCCTTCAAACAGCTGTTTAACATACCTGCCCATATCCTGCTTTACAAGACAGTGTCCCAAAGCTCTCTTAGGAGGGCAAACCAATATTTATTTGGTTGTATGGAAGAAGGCGCTTCCAAACTCCACATGAAACTCACTCAGTACCTCCTTTAATGGGATAAGCACTGAGACCTGCATCTTTGTGTTTCTCTTTCAACATTCCAGTTCCATTTTTTTCACAAAGACACCTTATGGAAAAATGTTTCTCAAACTGGTCAGAAGAGGTCCAGCTAGTTACACAAGGGAGGAATAGTGGGAGTACTCTTTGATATTGTGGATATGACTGAGATAGTTTTGTGACACTGGGTTATTGCCCATCAACAGCTTTTATTTCTGTTGCAGAAGCAACACTGCTGAAGTATGGGTTGTTGTTTGATGTCGTTTTGTTTAACAATAAGTTGAGAACACAAATATCTTCATTTTTGGGGGAGCTGATGTTGAATTGCTGCAAACATTAAAATATAAAGAGACAAAACAAACAAGTTAATACAGTTTTGTTTCCCATAGTGATTCTTTCTTGTTATCTGCTTTCTTGTCACACTACTGTCAGGCCTAATAACATAGGCGTCTGAATTATCTTCAGAATTTGTCTTGCGGATCTTTTCCACAGTGAAATCTTCAATCACAGCCTGTCCAAGATATAATAGAGCATCAGCCTGCTTTTTCAGTTATGACAGATGTATTCCGGCACCGCTCCTGTTCATTCAGAATCTTCTAAGGATTTGTGTAGGTTTTTGCCTAAAACAACATACTGATTGCTCTTATTTATCCCTGTTCACATAAACTCATGCTGTTGGTTTTCACTTTCAGGTTCCCACGCAACCTGTCCCCACACTGCCTACAATGGCTCCTTCCTAACAAGATGTCAACACCCTTCTCTGATCACTGACTCTTAGAAGAAGGAAAAACTCCTTTCTTATGTTTTAATTCAAATACAGAAGCGGTTTTCCTATGCTGTCCTTATACCTAGTAGCTCCCTGAAGGCACCTGCCCATCTGCCCATTTGGCTTCAGGCTCAAAGCTCTCCTTTACTGTGACATGTACAAACACACACAATACCAGCCTGCTTTTCTCCTGTCTATAGCTTGGTAGGATTTTGCTCCCTCACAGCAGCTCCCACATCTTACGATATTATAGAAACAACAATAAGGTATTTCATAGGAGTAGAATTCTCTGCTTCTGAAAGGTCCACTTACAAACCAGATTTGTCTAAATAATGTCAGACTAGGAAAGAAAAAATAAGAGATTTTCAAACTCTTATGTAGGTGCCTTCTATACTTCTCACTTGTGAACTTGCTAAATCCTTACCAAAACCAGGTTTAAAGGATGAGCAGCAGGCTTTCTAGTTTTACCGGCAGCAGTGAGGAAAACCCCTACAGTTTATGTGCAGTAACTCTTCTCCTTCACTGAATGGCAGAGATCACTGTAAACCTACCTTCAAAGTATTTAAACAGTATCCCTTGCTATAGCAGCATGGTATTCAAGCTATTTAATATCACCTTCCCTCTCAAAGATTGATGACACATTTGTTAAAATACATCACTTCTGATCTGATCTTCCATCAATTCATCTATCTCACTTTTACTACCCATAACTGCCATTTGAAAGAGACTATTTTTAAAGAGTGAGAGTTTCAAATTAATAACTATTGTCTAAAAAATACATCCAAACCCCCATGATCCCCTAAAGCCTTTATCCTGCCTGTATAAATCCTAACTCTAACATAAAACTAACAAAAAATTGCATTGCAGTATATTTGGTGAAATGACTAGTGAAAGGTGAAGGGGCCAGCTAAAATTGAGAACTAGGCAGCTAATGGAAGAGTACTTTATTTAGGAATGTGAGGAAGTGTAATATGCTACGGACATCCTAAATTAGGTCTTGTGGCAATGCAGAGCTATGACTGCAAAGTCATCATGTGTATATGGGTGAGAGTCAGCAAATAGCTGTGATGGAAGCTCAAAGTTTCTCTTTAATCTTGTAATGTGTTCACTGGTATTTTATTTACAGAAGCAATTACTTCTGGCTATATTTATTTAGCTACTGTAATAGTTATTTTACAGAAATAGCAACTGAGTTTTATGTGTCAACATTCTCCATTCACTGGAATTTTTGGAACGTCTTGTCAGAGAATGAGTGATCTGTGATGCTGCAGGATAACCGAGACAAATAAAAGCAGCCATTTTCTAGGCCTGCTAGTATTATTAAAGCTGAGGTTGCCATATCACAGTTTCTTGAACCTAACAGCATTGGTTTAAATTTAGCAAAGCTAAGACATTACATATGTTTATGTTACTTCCAAAATTTTGGCCTGGTTACAAAATACCGTGCACATACTTTTAACTGAACAGATATTGAGACTGAGACTGCAAGACTGATGGTAGTTGTTTAAAAGAATGATTCCTAGGATTGCTAACAGAGCCATTTTGCAAGTATTTTTAACAAAACTGCAGGCTGCCATGCTAGTGGAAATACTGACACATTACAATCACAAACCAAAATCAAGCTTTAACTTCTCCTGGGGAAGGCAGAAGGGCTGGATCTAAAGGGAAAATGTGTCTCTCTGCAGCCAAGAACTGCACCTTTCTCTCATCTAGGATCAGGTTAATCCATCTCCACCTGCTGCTCTTCTGAAGACTATGGAACTTATTATATGACTTATTTTCATCCTTACTGTTGTGTGGATTTGGCCACACACGTAAAAGACCTCTGTGGGATTTTAAAGTGCCAGCCTGCTTTTGGAGTTGAGAAAAGAGAGACAATAATGACTGACAAAGAAAGAATGTCTCTAAAGATAATCTGTATCAGGATATCAAATACTATGACTATATTTTGACTACATATAAATTTTCTTGTTTCAAAATTATCTACAGATTGCTTGTTCAGAAGTGTTTATGTATGCCTGTATAAACTGTCATGCCAGTAACTAACCCATAGTGAACATGGCAGACATCAGATCCTGCCTGTGCACTGACTGGAACTGCTCAAAATTTTTCTGGCAGGAATTTTCCTGTAAAATCTGACATTCTTATCCATTCCCTTTATGTGCTAATGCCTGAGCATATCATATCATAGTCATCATTTATCCTCACAGAACATTTTAGGAAATGTTATTAGTAGTCGATTTTAACAATGAGGAAGCAAGGCACAGAAAGAGTCACTCATCGAAGGTCATACAGGACATCTGTAGCAGAGGAGGAAATTGAGTCTGAGATTCAGATTAATGTACCCTAGAATGAAGCCCTTTTCATAGCTTGCTGAAAGCATCTGATCAATTTGTAAGCACTTAAGTTGCAATTTGAACAGACGGGAATAATGGACACATTTTGAGGCCCCTCCACTTGCCAACATCATCTCCTCTTTTCAGAAGTGATGGATTCTGTCCCTGTGTAACAAAACACATGGCCTTGTGAGTATTGAAGGTCCTGACCTGGGTGCTTCTGCAGAGTCAGCAGAGGAAACTGGAGACTGATTTGCCTTTGAGGCATCCTAGTCCTACATATAGAAAATTGATAGGCATATACCCCATATATATATGAGGTAAAATAAAGAGGAAAAATGCTTTTATGTGGATAATAGTACAGGAATAATATGTTTTGATAGTTCAGTGCACAGCTTTGAGTGAAGTACTTTAGTTCTTGTTCTTCTGAATGTGACTTTTTCCAGAAAACTCTGCAGCCTAGAAAAAAATTTTCCATTATCTTGAGCATGCTTATTGACAGAAATCAGACCTCTACAGAAGGAGAATTGCCCTCTATGAATCCATAAGCCACCTTTGCTTCTGATTCTGAAGAAACCTCCTCTTTGAAATGCAGTAATCCAGGAACAATAGTCTACGCTTCAGTCTAAACATCCTTTTGTATCCTTTAGCTTCCTTCCAAGACTTTATTCTTTTTCCATTACCTTATGTATAGACATATGAGCATGTAACAGAGCTTCATGAGTAATTTTGCAAAACAGTTGCTGGGTCAATTGGGAGAAGAACTACACTGTCTTTCTGTAGATGGAGAGGTAACAGATCACGTATGGAATACCAATGGATTTTGAAGATGCTGGTACGGTTCTTTACATTTTGCACAAAGAATGTAATTTGTTTGTGCTTTTGTCCGTCACAACAGGAAAACAACAAGGCTGTGAGGATAAATACCAGTGCTTTCTGGAGCAATTCAGAAGCTCTTCAAACACACTCTGACAATAGGTACTTCATGCTACACGTCCGTAGGGACTCTGTGTCATAAGGACCCTGCATCATCCATACAAAAAGCAGAGCTGCTGTAAACACATACAGAGCAATTGCACAGCAATGATCAGTAGATTCAGTAGTTGTTAGACTAAGAGAGTTGGTTACAGGACCTTTTTCCAAGTGGACCTTAGGTTCTGAGCATAGAGAATACTGTACGCGGCACTCACAGTCTGCAATGATCAAGGTCACATTAGTTTTCTGGATAGGCAGATCATAGGCTAAAGAGAGGGTCTAGCTGTCTGACAAAAGCAATGGGCTTTCAGTAGTGGAGAAAGTAACAGTGACACGGAGTTTCCATTTGCAAGTGCTTACTACCACAAAAAATAAAAAGTATTGGTGCTTTGCCGAGCTGACAAGTAGAAAATACAAATCCAGTGCAAACTATTTCATGGCAGACCTCTGCTTCTGCTCATTGGCAGACTCAAATGGTTACTTAGTACAGGTCACCCATATCACTGCTGGGCACACAAATGTTTAGGAGTCAGAGGCACAGATGAGGATGCCATCGCACTGTATGTTTTTGTACAAACATAAGCAGTGACATGGTCTCTTTCTCACAGATCACAGAATCACAGAATCACAGAATCACAGAATCAGACAGGTTGGAAAGGACCTCTCAGATCCTCAAGTCCAACCCTTGATCCACTACCACCGCGGTTACTAGACTATGGCACTAAGTGCCAGAACCAATCTCATCTTAAAAAACCTCCAGGGACAGAGAATCCACCACTTCCCTGGGCACCCCATTCCAGTGCCTGATTACCCTCTCTGTAAAGAATTTCTTCCTAAATTTGATGATCTTTCAATTTAAATATAAGGTAGGCAGAAACAGAAGAAGACCAAACCAAATAGATACTAAAAAAGCACTTTTATTGTCAAGAAAGTAGACTCAACACTGGCCATGTTTTTCAAGGTCTTGTAGACAAAAACAAATTGAGGAGGCTTTAAAACAAGCCTTTTTTCCTTTTTTTTTTTTTTTTTCAGATATTCTTCCATCTTTATTGTTTGCAAAAGGCTTTTTCTAGTTAACTGGGAAATTACTGCTTTTTATTCTGCAAGGCCATGCAGACAGGTGCAGACAGATACAAGCAAACTCTGCTCACACTCGGAGCTGCCCAGACATACGCTAGCTTCTGTCTAGAAGATGTAGAGTCATGCTAATGTGGCACCATGCCCAAACTAACATACCCTGCCTCTCAGCAGTGCTCATTAGCTTAGGTTCATGCAGTTATCTTGCTTCTGGACTGGGGCCTTCCGGTGTCTGACAAGCTAAGTGCACTGGCAGAGTTCTCCTGCTTCTCTGGCCTCCTCTATGTACACATACCTTTATGTCATTACACGTTGTCACTTTTTGTTGAGAAATGGACTGTTAAAAATCACTGACTCTCTTTTCCCAGTTGCGCTCCTCAGGAAACTTTTGCCAGTCTGCCAAGATGATGAAAACATATGAGAATCTCATGATTCAGCTCACACCATCAGCAAAGCAGCAGTAATGGCTGCGGAAGAAGCTAACTCACGAGCTGCCAAAGCACCGAGGTAGGAAACAGGAGTATGGATTACATTCTTCATGGAGCCTGAGTACAGACCATACGACCCTCAGCACATTCCTGCAACGTGGCCAAGAACCAGGTTGCACTCTCATACCATAAGTAATCCAGCATCTGCCCCCAGTGGCAAATTCTTGGGAACACTGTGGAGGACTGGATTTCCTCCAGTTCCCAAAGAGGAGGGAGGAAGACCCAGCAGATTGTCCCACCGGTTCATCTCCCTTCCTGATGTTTCACGTGGCATCAATTTTCCAAATTCCAGAAAAAGAGAAAGAAATGCAGCTATGCTGAATTTCTTCCCACTGACCACTGTTAGTACCCATAATCCATCACCTACACTAAGGTGACAAATTTGACTGGTTTTATGTTGAAGTATGTGTACTGTGGAAAAGACATAGGATTCTGTCCTCACTGGTAATATAGGATAAGGGAAACTACACTCAATTTATCTTTTACCTGTCTGTCAGATGTAGAAAATTGCACTCAGTAATATGAGAATGTTCCTGAGAATTCAATGTGAAGGACTCAGTGGGGAAAGGGACAATCCAGATTGCTCATCAGATTTTAATTCTGCCTCCTTGTGGTTATTTCACTGTGCTAGTCTCACAATTTTCCATGGGATGTCTCCATTCATCAGTAAATATTTGCACAAAAGGCAGTATAAAGATTACACAAGGAGCTCTAAACGTGGCTTTTTTCTTGGTTCTGCAGCCTAAATAATACTCTTTAAACACAGCTTTAAAAAACCCAAACATATCAGGCACATATATTTTTACAATAACATTTATACTAACATATATAGATGAGAGATTTTACTGTGGTTATACCTTGAGCGTCTTTTGCAAGCAAGTATACACTTATTTGGTCTGGTCTGCAGACTGCTAGGAAGCTGAAGCTGCAGCTCATGCATTCCATTAGCAGGGCCTGTTAGCTGAGGTTCAGAGCTGCTCTAGCTATGGCTACACAGCTTTTGCCCAGCACAGAGCACACGTGGATCTTTTTCTTGTAGGAGTGCACATACACAAACGTTGTGCTGAAGAATTTTTTAGCTGAGCTTGAGAAAGCATTCTATTCAGGGCAATACTGGAATAGGTTGACACTTAAGTCCTTCTGAAACCAGAGGGGTAATCTGTGTTTAAACTTAGTCCTATGCTTTAATCTGCTTTTTTACTATTTTGCTATCCTGAACAGAGATAAACATAAACATGTGCTTTCCTGAGTGGAGCTTTGAGAACATTAACACGCAGCACTTCAGACAGTGATTTATTGGTGTCAAGTCTAGCCCTTATCAAAGAACAATAACATAAAAACCAGGCATTTCATCTAGGAAATAAAAAGCTATTTTGCTTTGTAACTATATTGCATTGCATTAGAAAGTAAATCCTACACATGTAAGAGAGGAAAACCCCTTGTATGATTCAACGAATCTTACTGAAAACTACCCAAATTAGGGAGTTTCAAATTTTATATACTTGAATTTACGTCTGGTTCCTTCTTTTGTGCTGAACTCTGAAATAATTGGGTAAATGCCTTTTTAAAGGTTTAGAGAAACATCAGTCTTAATCTTTTTCACCAGGGGTCACTATAAACAAATTTACAAAAAACTGCCAGCATAGAATACATATGCCAAGACAGAAAAATTACTGATTATAGATAAGGAACGGTGTCACTGTAGGCGAGCATGAGAAAGAAATCCAAACATTTATAGATCGGTAATTTCTTTTAAATCAGTTGTACAAGCTTAGCCCATCCTTACAAGAACAGTGACCTAATTTCAAACTATTAATAGAAGAGAAATAAAGTTGACTGCATGATAAGTCCTTAGACATAGGAATTTTAATGCAGTACATCAAAGGAGTCAGATGACACAGGCAGTATTTTTATATCCTGTACGAAGTTGCACTCTAAGTATTACAAAATATCATCAGACCAAGTATTTAAATATGATTTTTAAGGTATTTATAGTCACAATCTTTTGTCCTTAGATATATAGTGCACCAAGCTCCAATATTTATTTAAAGGTTGTTTTAGCACAAGAGTAGAATATGATCTGAAATATAAAAATCAGAACCTTATCTATTATAATGGACAATGTTTCATCTGAAAAACTGTATGATGTTCTATTGTGAATTCATGTTTCCTAGTATTACACTCCTATTGAGGTCTGTGAGTCAGATCCTCAGCTTGTGTAAATCACAGGCCCTATTAAATCAGTAGAGCTGTGACAGTTTATATCAGCTGAAGTTTTGGCACCAGAGATACAACCCCATGCTTAAAGACCAGTATGTGCAGAAGTCTCTCTCCAAGCCTCTGAAAACTAAAGAGGTCAGGTAAACTTAATGGAAAGAGAGAGACTGCATAGAACATTATTGTGTTTAAAGTCATTCCAGACTGTTAAACACACATTTTTTATAACGTCAAGATGAAAAATTATGGATTATTTAAGTTTATTGCACCTTAGTGACATTGAAGATGTTGCCTTTCCAAAGCTGGAGGACAGCTGGCTCGTAGTTATGACCACAAGTTACAAATATTTATGGTACAAAGCAGAAGACCTTTTAGGGTAATGGAAGCCTGAAAGACGGCTTTAATGTAACAGCCTACTTGCTCCACTCTTCTAAGTGATGGCTCCAGAAACCAGTACCCACTAAACTTAACGCACAAGACATGGACTTCACAGGATCCTTGCTGACTGTAACTTAGTAGGTATGGATGAAAAAGCAATAGGTGCAGAGACTGCAGGGAAATATAATAGATGAAACTTCAAGGCAGCTCACTAACACTTGGATGCTTTTTCCAGCACTAGAGTGTGAAGGCTTATAAGGAAAGATAATGCAAGTTCTAGTGTGCATGGGTAAAGGAACACAAACACCCTGTGTATATTGGGATCTATGTGCTCTTATCTACTCCGGGGGCTGAAAAGACATGTATTTATTTCTGTGTGTTCTACAGTCACCTTTGACACAGTATCTCAGCGTCACACAACGATTTCTGATTCCCAATACCCCTGTGGAAAAAAAAATTGCTTCTTCCGTAGCAAAAGCAGTCGAAACGCTTCTAACGCCTTTCGAACTCCCGCCAACCAAGAACTGAACCCAGACATTTTGCACGGCCGCCCTTTTTCCCTGGTTTAAGTGAAACGCACCTTCTCCCTTCGCCCCGCGGATGGCCCCGCAGCCCGTACACCTCCACCCCGCGCAGCCCGGGCCCGGCCCGGCGCTCGGGGGCGGTACGAGGGCGGTGCGGGGGCGGTGCCGCCGCCGCCCCCTCGGTCCCCGCTTCCTGCAGCGCGGCGCCGCCGCCGCTTCCTGCTCCTCCCCGCGGCGCGTCGGGCGGGCGAGTCCGCCATGGCCGCGCTGGCGGCCCTTTCAAACACGGCAGCCGGCGGCAGCAGGGGGGAATGACTGGGGAAGCCTCCTGCCCCTCGCCGGGACCGGGGCGCGGGGGGGGCGGGGGGGGGAG
>VXAY01007243.1:10957-96285 GCA_013399855.1 Oxyruncus cristatus | reverse complement strand
GGGCGGGCAGCGGGGCTCCGCTGGCCCCGGCGCTCTCCGTGCCACGCCGCGCCGGCAAGAGAGGGGTTCGCTCTTGTCTCGGTTGTCTCGGTGGAAACGAGCCTCTGCTTTTCCTGGGCCTCCGCCTGTGCTCCCAGCCTCACCCCCAGGCAGGGGGGACAGGGTGGCATCGCCCCGCAATGGTGCCCGACCCCGTTGCGAGGGGGTGAGCGGGACCGGGGATGCGGGAGAGAGAGAGGCACCCCTGGGCTGGGCTGAAAGGGGGGGCACCTCCGCGCCCCCGCCTGGCTTGGGGCTCGGAGGGGCTTGTGAGGTGGCTGACTACCGTGGTCCTGCCGGGGAGCTGATGCCCTTCTCGGGCGGGGAAGGTGACGTTTAGCTCTGTTAGTCCTTGAATGGTGCCAGCAGACCGAGGAAAGCAGGGTGTCGCCAGGGGAAGAATAGGGCTTTCAAGTACATAAAAGTTTATTTTAAGCTCAGTCACGTTTCTGGGCCAAAAAGCAGTGGTTTCGGTGGTAGTGACTTACGAAGTAACAAACAGTGCTTTGCTCTCAATTCCCCTTTTGCCTCCTAGGCTCCAAAATCAGTGTTTTGGTGTGATAAACTCTGCTGTGGCAGTCACCATGCAGCAGAGATGCGTGTCTTCTTTGTCCCTTCTGGAGTGAAGACATCCCATTTAATTAAGCATGATACTGTTACTTATAGCTTGCTTGGTGGATTGGAGAAAAGGGGTAGTTGCACATGATGTAGCAGTCTGTTGCTATATCAGAAGTAGTATCCTCCTGGTTTTGGATAATGTCTGTCTTCATAGCTGGTTTGAGATAAGTGGATTAATGAAAATGCATGAGAAGTGTTTGTGTGCTCCCTTTCTTGTGTACTCCTCATCTGATTCGTTCACAGGCTGCTGCATAACACAGGTTGTTCCTTTTCTGCAGTGGGACCACTAGTTGTAGGAACAGGCATGGAGTAGAGTGTGCTTTCTATGGGTGTAATTTGTGTGGTTTGCCTTTTTGGTGGTACTTCTGTAAGTAGTAGCAATAGGTAGTATTCCTGCAAGTCTTATACCTTTGCCTTTCCAATTAGCTTTGAGGATTTTTGCTGTATGTCCCTCCCTTTCTTTCTGGTTGTAATTTTCCAGTTAGTGCTGGAGTCTCCTAAATGGTGTCTGCCACTCCTTTCTCAGGCAGGCCTGACTGGCTTTGTGCAGGAAAAGTCCTTGGAAATCTGTACCAGCTTCTCTGAGCAAAAAGTGTCTGGGAGTTCTCCAAGATTTTAACCTCGAGAGGATTACAGTAAGTTGGATTTATATTTTCAAGTACAACTCAGTTGACCTGATAAAACCCCAGAGAGATAAAACAGTGTCCATACAAGTCCCTACCATTGGTCTGCATAGCATTTTTTATCCCATGTCACTGACAGTATGCTCACACTTTGATTTTTTTCTTAGAATGTCATTGAAGCATGCAATGGAAGTGTCTTAAAATGACAAGCCAAATCAACCTATTGAGAGCTTCCATATATTTATTGAAGTGGGTCATTCTGCTGCTACTAGTAATGGTCTGAAATTCACCTGTCATGTGGGATTTGTATAGTGCTTTTTATGTCCTGCCCCAGCTGCTTCATGTTATAATAAACTGGTTTGGCTAGTACTGTTAGACTTAAGAAGCTGAAATGCAAAATTCTGTTATCCTTGCTCTTTTATTTGTGATGGAAAAGCAGAGGCTGTAGTTTGAGGAGCTTCCTGCAGAGAGGGCTTTCTCTGTTCTGGTAAAGAATGTGTTGCTTTGGATTAACTGGAAAGGAGCTTTGGAAATTTTTGTGTCCTTTTCAGCTGGAGAGAACTTTTTGCTGTTCCTGAAATGTAATTAAATTCCGTGTGTATTTGTGATGGTTGTGTGTTTGTTTAGATTGTTGTGGGTTTTTTTTGGTTTTTTAAAATCCTGTGCTTTCAGGTAGAAAAATCTGTTTGACTGAGTTATTTTTGATTCTGAAAATTGTTGGTGGAGCTTCAAAGCAGTTGTGTGCTAGTGCAGGAATTTTTCTGGAGAGTTGGGAAAATGGGGGAGGGGGAGTGAGGATTTTTTAATCTAATTACTTGTAAACTGTTGTTAACTTCCCTTTCTGCAAGCAGTTGCTTATGCCACCTGGATTCACATATGAAGAAATTTACTTTTAATTGGTTGCGCCTTTGCATGAATAGGGAGATTGAAGAGAACAGCAGTCTGTAAATGAGATTTGGATTGTTCCTTAACATCAGAAGGTCTTTAAACCTCAATCTACTTATATTCTATGTGCTGTCTAAACCTATTTGGGGAGAGAGGCCAGAGAAATGATTACTTCCTTGCTGTATGTTTTGTGCATACCCATATTAAGATTCTGTACAGTAAAGTATAATAATATTTACCCTGTCAGTTGTCTTTATTCCTCGTATGGCCCAACACTAAGCTGCACTAGCCTTATTTTAATGACTAGCTGATAGGCAGGGAGAAGTGTGCTATTTACAGCTATCAGGATAGTGATGTGGAACTCTGCATTGGATGCAGAGAATAGAAGTGGTGGGAAGAAAATAACTGGCAGCAATGCCAGCAATGCCATCAGCAACTGATGCCATACTATTTGGGGAGTGGACCTAGCAGATGTCTTTATCTACAATAGCAATGATTTAAATAGTTTTATCTCTTCTTCACCAGACAGCGTAATAGCTCTGAGAAGCCCTTTAATTTTTAACTGGGAAGTACTTTTGAAGAATATGCTGTAACTGTTGGGTTTTTTGGAGAAGCAAGGCTTTAGTGATGGCTGAGTGTGTTTCAAGCAATGATAATGTCATTTGGGACATGGACAAGCAGATGGATTTTGATTCCCCTGAATGGGGGGTCAAGGGTCTAATGTAAAAGTTCAACATTAGGGTTTCAGACCATTGCACAGAAGGAAAAGATCATATGTGGACAGATATGAAATGAAACAGGAGTTGGGAGCCTAAGTATGTGGGCAAGGCAAAGTTCCCAGGGCCTAGCTCATGTTGCCTGCCATGGAAGTAAAATACTGTTGGAGAGATGAGGTGAATCTATCTGGAAAATATAATAAGAAATCATCATCATCATGGCTAGGCTTCGTGAACAAAGATTTGGGAAGGGCTCTACCCACGTTTGTTGCAAGCGCGATGGTGGCTAAAGAGGCCAATACGACATAGGCAAGTCCGGTTGCAGAAGGCACAGCAGAAAGACTCCTTAGATGGTATATTCTGCAAGGCACGATTCTTTCTGCGTTGTCTTTTCTCCTCAAGGGTGATCCTGCGTGCTTTCTCAAAAGCATCCGCAGCGTTGTAGATGGTGTGTCTCCAGGCCTCCCGATTAGAGGCCAGAGTAGACCAGTTATGGTGGTCAATATGGCCTAGGCTGAGATGTTGTTTCAGGGAGTCCTTGTATCTTTTCTTCGGGGCTCCTCTCTTGCGGCAGCCGGTGGCGAGTTCACCATAAAGCAGGATCTTAGGGAGGCAGTGGTCCTTCATCCTGCAGACGTGCCCTGCCCAACGCAGCTGTGTTCTCAGTAACATGGCCTCAATGCTTGTGACTGCTGCTTGTTCCAGAACAGAAGTATTGGTCACATAATCTGACCAGTGGATGTTAAGGATTGTACGGAGGCAGCGTTGATGGAAGCGTTCTAGGAGACGCAGGTGGTGGCGGTAGATGACCCATGATTCAGAGCCGTATAAGAGAGTAGACAGCACTATGGCTCTGTAAACACTGATCTTTGTGCTTTTCTTCAGGTGTTTATTTCGCCAGACTCTTTTATGGAGCTTTCCAAAAGCACTGTATGCCTTTGCTAACCTGTTGTCTATCTCCCCGTCAATCTTACCATCCGAGGAGATGAGGCTGCCTAGGTAATTAAACTGCTGGACTGATTTGAGTTCTGTTTGGCCAATGGTGATGTGGGGATGATGGGGGACTTCCTGAGGTGCAGGTTGATGGAGAATTTCTGTCTTCTTTAGACTGACTTCCAGCCCAAAGAGCTCAGCAGCGTCTGCAAAGCAGGATGTTAAACGCTGCAGGGCTGCTTCTGAGTGGGCAACAAGGGCGGCGTCATCAGCATAAAGCAGCTCCCGGACAAGATGGTTTAAGGTCTTGGTGTGGGCCTTCAGTCGCCTTAGGTTGAACAGGCTTCCATCAGTACGATATCGGATGTAGATACCGTCCTGATCATTGAGGTCTGCCGTGGCCCTTTGGAGCATCATGCTGAAAAAGACTGTGAATAGGGTAGGAGCGAGAACGCAGCCTTGTTTCACGCCATTCTTTATTAGAAAGGGCTCAGAAAGTGGGTAAGTGGCCAACTTCACACTGACTTGATCCCAGCATGCTGTGGGAGGGTGAATAAAGCTCTTCTGAGTTCCTTCAAGACTTGAGGCAGGAGACATGGGGGACCATATCTCCGTAGAAGCAGAACATGGAACTGGCAATAGCTTGTTTGATTACCTTGTCATGTAGTCAGTGCAGTCAGTGTTGTGGATGCCCCATGTGGAGCTTAACTGTGTTTGCCTGTTTCTTGAATTTTCCTGCCTCACTTCAGGGACTGTCTCTAAGCTTTCTAAAAAAAAAATCTGTATTAGTTATCTGTCATCATCCGTGGCATTTAGACTTGTTGCTTTTTCATCCTCTTCCCTGCTTCCCCCTCCGCAGTGAATCACAGAAGGGCTGTTTTTCTTAGTCATTAACTGTAGGTGTTTGCACACCCCAGCGCAGGCAGCTCAGGAGGAAAATTTAGCAGACAGCTGTCTGGCAGTTTGGAATTAAATCAGAAGTACTTTTGTGGGTTCTAATGAAAAAAATTATTTTTGTAAACAAAAAGTATACATGTGGTAACTATAAGATTCTTTTCTGCAAATAAGAAGTAAAGTTATTTTGTTGTATTCATTATGAGAAGGGGAGGTGGTTATAACTTATTTCGCTTGCGGTGAAATATGACTTTTTTTTCCTCATGATACCCCGTTTTTGATATTTATCTCACAGATGCTTTTTTTGGTATTGGCTTTTATTTTCATCTGTAGAACTCCATTTTAGCTTCTGACCATGGCTTGACTGTTCATGGAGAACAGAGAGTTACTCTGAAATAAGTTTCATGCTTTGAATTGATATCTTACCTTAGTTCAAATTAACTTTTATTGCAGATATAAAATCCTTTAGGAGCAAAGTGACCACTCTTCTCGAGAAGATTTAGTAGATTAATAGCATAATGAAAGCTGGAGTTCATGCATATGAGGCCAGTCCTAACTCAGTGTGTGCTTGTAAGAACTGACACTATTGATAAATGGGACAGAGAACAGATTTTCTGTTGGTCTTACCTTCTTTGATCTTCTGGATCAAACATGTTTGAAACTTCTCCAGATTTCTAAAGGACTGCAACAAACACTTCAAAGATGATCTAATGATTTTTTTTAAGTGAAAAATCCAAGAAATTAAATTAAAAAAAAACCCCAAACCCAAACATAGAAGCACCCTGTAAAGACTTAGCCATATTACACATCACTTTCTTTTCTATTTCATGCTTTCCTGTGCCATTTTTGTATTAGCTATATGGTTGTTCTGCTTCTTTCAGTGCACTGTTTGAAGACAAGTAGACTTGGACTTAAGGAGGTAGGAGCAAATACTACTCTATTCATGAGGAA
Organism: Oxyruncus cristatus; assembly: GCA_013399855.1. Lineage (NCBI taxonomy): Eukaryota > Metazoa > Chordata > Aves > Passeriformes > Cotingidae > Oxyruncus > Oxyruncus cristatus. The sequence continues at coordinate 90,626 of VXAY01007243.1, read as the reverse complement.
TGTGAAAAATGCCTGGTTTCAAAGACTAAGGAGCTCATCTCCTATTCTTGTGTTGATATGGAGAATTGAATAGGTCATCAGCATTGGATGTCAGGAAATAAGTTTATAAAGTGAGCGTTACTCTTGCCACAATCTTACTTAATGTAGCAACATAAATGTTGATATATTTTGGGACTCTGCCCTTGGCCACTTGAGGTGAGAGGGGAAATACTACTGGAAAAGGCCTTCCAGATGAGGTTTTCTTTCTACCTGGACTTTTGGGTAAGCTCTGGAACTGTCATAGTGATATGTTGAGTGTTCAGAAATGGCAGTGAAGTTTAGAGTAGTGTTACTTAGTGAGGGGGTTGCTGACCTCTGGTGAGAGACTGTGCATATTGGCATTTTCCTTCTTAATTGCAGTGGGTGGCTTCCAAAATTGCCTGGAATACTAAAGAATACCCACCTAGCTGGATTAGTTGAAGAAGCATGATATAGAAATTGTAAGCTAAACAACTAGTTGGAAAACTGTGAGATCTAACCGTTTGAAAAGTGTGCCAGTGCCTGCAAAAGAATGGATCAGAGATCCCTCTGGCTTGGATGTTACCTAATTTTGGAAATCTTGGTGTTACGGTTTTTTGTTTCTCCCATTCGCACATTAAACTATGATATAAAGTGGAAACATTATTTTCATACCTCTGAGGTAATGGGAATAAATAACTAATTAATTCAGAACTGTGATAATGACTGTTCAGGTATAAAGAGCAAAGGAAAACGGAGAAGTGGAGTGGCTGGATGAGGTTGCAGGTGTCTCAGAACTGACAGTGAGAAGTCACCTGGGAAGCTAATAAGGTGCGTAATATTTGTTGTGTTCTGTGGAGATTTGCATTTCTCTGTGGTAGATGTGTATTCTAACCAGTCACATAATGGGATTTTGGTCAGTGGAACAGCAGAGAAATGCTGACCTGTTACTGACCAAGATGACTGGAACACAAACACATTTTGCAAGCAAGGTAACAGTGCTTTTTGATGTGGGCCTCTTACCACTACGGTGCTGAAAATTGTCACCTCCATTTTTGTTCTACTTTACAAGGAAAACTTGCTGAAAGCGATTTATAACAATAGTTGTGCTACTAGTGCTTGAGCCAGAATGAAGTTGGATTAAAGGGCGTTTTGCCCTGAAGTTAAATGGCACTCTGCAAAATGCTTATCCACTTTGTGCAAACATGGGACTTCAAGGCTCACAGTGGTAAGGCTGCATCAAAGGTCAAGGTACAACAGGTTGGAGAACACAATGTGAAGAATGATGAAATTGTACCAGATCGGGGTAAAATATGCTTCTGAGTTTTATAATTATGGAAATAACTTATGATTCGCTTTTTTTTCTTGTTAAGTTTTTTAAGTTTTGATTTTCTGGCAGGTAACATTTTGAGGGTACCTAAAATTTTTGAACTTAAACTGATAAATATGATTATTGAAATTCACGGGCCCAGCCACTGCCAAAAATTCTGTAACTGTTTAGCTGAAATGCAGGTATTGTAGGTATGAAACTTGGTTCAGGAGAAAGTGTATGTCTTCCCTTTTTACTTTTGGTAATTGTTTTATGCACTTTCTATATGCTAATGAGCAGCTCATTCAAAATAATACTTTTTATTATGCATACAAACAGTGGATAGTCTTTAAAGGTGAAATTCTAGATCAAAATGCACAATTGTCTTGTCCAATCTAAACCACATGTGAGCTCACTTTATTAGATTTTAATTTGATTTGCAGTGCTGTTTAGATGGATGGAGGAAAGATTGGCATAGTATATATGACACCTGATAATATGTTGGAGAACCAGTACTCTTTTAGCTAGGATAGCTTTATGTGCAAGCCAAATAATTACCTCCATGTGAAGAGAAAAGTAGTTTGAGAGTTTATAGTGCTGGTGTGTTTGTTTGCTTAGTTGAAAAGGTGGTTGAATGTGTGCTGCTGTGGCCTAAATTCTTGGATGCCGAGAAATCCAAACTCTGTACAGGAAACTTTCATGATTGGTGAAGACATTATGAGGGCACATTTGGCAGTTAAAGGGCTGAATAAGAGAATACAACTTCAACCAAATGTCCTATTTCTCTCTTCTCGCCTGTTTCAGATGTCATCTCTGCCAAGGAGAGTGAAATCTGAAGCCAAAGCCCTTACATCAGAAGAACTACCTTCATTTCTTAATTCGTAAGATCATTTTTTTTTCCTTAGGATTTTTTTAAAGGTTTATGCTAAGCATGAGCCATGGCCTAAGAACAGCTCTCAGTTTCTGAGAGGCTGATTAAAAAGTTTTCATGCACACAACTTCAGTTATAAAACATGAATTACTTATGCTTCTCCATGCTCACAGTGAAGGTACCATGACAGAGAATTGCCAGTTCTTCAAACAGAATCGGGTGTGTACACATCCCCAGAACTAGTTTCATCAAAGTTGGTAAATTGTTCAAACCATTAGCTCTGCAGCAGTGTGAAAGACCTGTATTTGTTGAGTCTGCCTACCTTTCTGATAATTTTTCCTGTTTGCTTTCTTTTGTGCAAGAAAACTCAGATCAGCTTGCGTATGGATATTTTTTATTCTTATAGGCAATATTGTTGATTTGTTGGTTTTTCAGGAGCTCTGAATCGGAGGAGGAAGAGGAGGAATGGGAGCCAAAAAGCAAAGTCGCCAAGAGACCTTGTTTGCCAAAGAAAAATGAGGCAAAAACTAAAAAAACTGCTGTTCCACGGCCAGCTGGGGCCAAGAAAATGGTCAAGAAGGTAGCAATAAAAGAGGAAATGGTGAGTATCTATAAGCAAGAGACATTTAATTACTGCTGTTAGCAAGTAACATGACCAGAATTTTTCCAGCTCTGGTTCTGTTGGTTGCCTGAGTCTGATCAGCTTGCACGATTCCACTATTCCAGTAAATATTCAGTATGTAGGATAAACGTGGCTTTCTTATGCATTAAAGTGTCCATGATCTAAGGGCCGCCTTGAACATTTTGACCAATGATAATAGGATGTGGTTTTCTCTGGAGATCTTTTGACAATGTAAGTAAATAATGCCTGTGTTCTTTCTGTAATATCTCTGGTTTCTCTATTGCACCTTTGACGTCTTCTACCTTTTCACTGGCTGGGTAGCACAAAAAAAAGGAGCCTGTGCTAACATTTTCTTGCATGGCTGTCCAGCCCAGTAAGGATTACAATTTTAATATGATTAATATAAAATGTTGTTCTCTTGGAAATCACTTGCCTTTGTCAAATATTAACATCAGAGATCACACCGTGGCAGAAGCCAGTCCTTCTGAAGATGATCTCTTGGGAAATTCAGGAAAGGTGTGGCTTGTCCAAGGTTAAACTGTATCTTGGCAGACTGAATCTCAGTTCCAGTTGCCATGCTGGGAACCTAACTCATTAGGAGAATGCTTACCTGCCCTGCTGTTTCCTGTTTTGGTGAGATGAATGGAGGCAAAGACTGTAGGTCAGTGTCTTCTGAACCAGAGTCCAAAGTTAAATTCTTTCCTGCATAATTTTATTTGATCTTTTAAATCACAGTTTTGTTGGGTGTGTTTGTATCATTTCCTCCGTGAAGTGTGTATTTCAGGTTATTTGATTTCTGGCTTGGCATTTCACTGCCAGACAGGGACATCACTCAGAAAAATGATGTCTGGTAGGAAGTCTTTCCAGATTTTAAATGAAATGTTGAACCACTTTGTAATAGTCAATGCCTAATATGGTTTCAATGTCTTTTTGGCAGGATGTGTCCTTGCCTATTGCACCTGTGGAAGATAAAAGAATGCAACTTCTAAAACCTAAGGAAGAAGATGTAGGCACTAAACCAAAAAGTTTAAATCAAAAGCCGGAAGTGCCTAAAAAAATGGAAATAAATTCATTCCAAGGGAAAAACAAAAAGAGTTTAGGGAGTGATGAAAAACCCTCAACAAGTGTTCCTGCAGTGGGGAATCAGGTGAAACATGAGAAATGTGAGGAGGCTTTTGCATTTGATGAACCACCCTCTAAAAAAATTAAGTTGAATGCATGTCCTGAAGGAAAGCCAGTTAAAAATCTTGGAGGCAACAAAATAAAAGAAGAATTTGAAATGAACTGGGATATTGTACAGGTATGAGATCTTTTCCTTTTCTGAGTTATCAATGAAACTATTATGTACATAATTAGCATTTAGAATCTTAACATGAAATTTCAGTCCTCTGAAGTTAAGTAGTCATTTTACCTCTGCTTAAGCTGTCATAGTACATGTATAAATATAGATGTTGGTTGGTAACTGTTAAAACTTCAAACTTTAGTATTTGTGACTTTGGCAGTCTTTAGTACAAACCCTGTAACAGTTTGCATGTTTCACGTTTATCAGCACATGTTTTTGTTGTGGATGTACTCAAGTGAAACTCATACAGGAAGGGAGGCTGAAAGATTTGGGATGTCTGTGTGCACAGTTTCAATTTAAGATTTAGTTAGTGTGGATTGTTTCATTGTAGAGACTCATTTGAGAGTGTTTATGGTCCCATCACGGAGGAGATTGTGTTCCTCGCACAGCAGTGACATCAAGGGAGATACTGTCTTTGTTTTTGTAGGATGTTAACTTTGAAGCTGTTCAGGTGAAGACAGTTTTAGGATAGCTCTTGTGCTGAGAGATGAGGTGTGGTTATGGAAGATTTTAATATGAACAGAATGAGAATTGTTAGGACACATTGTATTCATCTTCTGTAGTACTTGCTGCTTAAGAAGACTATAAAATTTTGTTCGTGAGTTTCCTAAAATATTCCTGGAAGTACAGATAGAGAATTTGATCCTTGTGTATTGGTGCTCTAAAACAAGTGACTGTGATTGCACCGGTGTTGTTATATTTTAGGCATCAGGATAAAACTTTTGAAAGGCTTTTATATCAGCCATCTATGGGATTAACTGTAGTGAAGTGCGAACACACTCTGACAGTTAAAATGTTACTAAGATAAGCTGCTTATATAGTTTTTAATTGATTCCACATTGATACACTATAACTTTATCTTTGGAAAGCTCAATTTGTACAAAATCATGTTTTAACTTTGGGAGGTTTCATTCATCTTGAAACTGTTAGTACTATCATGTTAGTTTCCTGTTATTGGTGGAGTGGTATTTGGATCAGCTCTGGCTATGTGGGTTTTGTTTGTTTAGTTTAACTGTGAGGTATGTCAGTGTTGGCTTAAAAAAAAAAAAAAGTTCCAAGTTTTCTGAGTTGCCATGTACAGTTTATTGTCTTTCTATTTTGTTTTATAATTTTGGTTTGGTCTTTTTTTCTGTTCCCAAGAGGCACTCCTTCCTGCTTTTTTTTTTTACTGGGGTTACAAGTTTCTGGAAATACTGGTTGCTGCATGTCTTACTGAAATACTGGGTGTGGTGGCTGGATGCATGAGAAGCCTGACATCCTCTCTTAGAGACGACAGTAGTCCCTACTGGCCAGTGGAATATTCTGGGAGTGGTTTTGAATGTTGAGAGGCTCGTTAAAGCAACCTACCACCTCTCTTAAACATGTTTTTTGTTTCTTTGCTGTGTTTTGTTGTTTTTTCTTTTCTCCTTTAACAGGCCTTATCAGAAATAACAAATGTTGAGCCATGGGTATGTGCAAACTTAATTAATCTCTTTCAAGAAGAAAACACGATTCCTTTTATTGCTCGGTATCGAAAAGAGCTCATTAATAATCTGGAGGCTGATGCCTTGCGAGAAGTGCAGCAAACCCTGGAAGAGTTACGGTAAGTTAGCACAAGGAAGTATCTGGGTGGGAGGTAAGTAACAACTAACTACTGCTTCTGTGTCCCTCTTTTTGGCGCTTTGTACACACTACAACTATAAAGGAACTGATAATGAAAAAGGTTTAGAACTGAGATAATTATGCTTGATACCCGTCTGGGGTTTTGTTGGTGTTTTTGTTGTTTGTTTTTTTTTTTTTTCTAAGTTACAAGAAATCTATCATTATTAATTACCAAAGAAAAACTAACATCTTAATTTCCTTGCAGTTTATTACAACTGCACAGAAAAAACCGTATACTAAAAGAGTAGTTTATAGTTGCTGGAGATATGTAGCCAGATGAGATGTAAGCTGTATCTTAGAAAAAAGGTCTTGGAAAAAGAATCACTAAGAATGCCTTGGCTGCCTGCTTGGAGCAGGGAAGCCTCTAATGAGGAGCCCTTCTTGAGGTTGGAGTGTACCAGGAGAGCAGGCTAAACTCTTCCAGAACACTGCAGCAAAGAAATGATCAGGAAAGCTTGTTGCAGTGGTGGGTGAGACTGCTTTCATTCTTTCTTGCTTTTGGGTGGCCACATGTTCTTGAGATGGCAATTGCACAGACTTGCCAGCTGTTCAGTCAACATGGTGCCTTCCTCCTAGTACGCTCTGATATCCCCTATCAAGAGATTTTTTTCCAAAGAGGGAAGGTAGCCTGAGAGAGTTCTTGTCTGAACAAGTAATTCAAATAACAAAATACCTCTGCTGCTTGCAGTTGCTCCTATGTATCTTATTGAAGACTAAAGAGTTTAAATCTGGTACCCTGTACTTGATGCTGCAGAACTATCTGAACGTGAATTGCAGCTGTAAGTGCTCATCAGCCTGGATTTATCTTGGTGCCTTTTTTTTGGCTTCTAGGTCAGTAATCTTGCAGAAATATATGTAACAGTATTGACTGTTTGTTTTTCTTTAAGCTACCATAAGATATTTTGATACAGTTTTGAACTAATTGGAGAAAGAGAATAATGGTTAGAAACTTTTGGATTATTAGACTTGGTTTGTTGAGGATTAGCATGAGATACCATCTTCAGGAGTTCCATAGAGTTTCAGCAGTGTAATAAACAAGGTCACAATCAACAGACTTCTTCATTCACTGTGAAATGTGACTGTTACTATTAATCTCTTGCCTTTTAGTACTGTTGCAAAGAAGACACATACAACGATACAGAAGTTGAAGAAAGAAGGGAAATTATCCGGTTGCCTTTTGAAAGCGTTATTAAATTGCAGAACTTTGGAAGAATTGGACCACGTGGTCAGTACTCTGATCTCTTTCAGATCATCCTTAGTTTAAATGTAATCTTGCATAACTAAATAGTGCATGATGTCAAGTACATAGCATGACTGAAATATTTCCTTGCTTTTTAATACTATGGTTTGTTTTCTTTTTTGTTTTAAGTCTGCACCATATAAAACTGGGAGCAAAGGCACCAAAGCCCAGAGGGCCAAGCAGCTGGGATTAGAACCTGCTGCTCTCTCCCTCCTGCAGAATCCTGTGGAACTCAATCTCTTTTCTTACATTAGACCCAATACCAAAGGTAAGTGCTGCTCTTCTATGAGCAGGAATGTCCTAAATGTCTGAAAATATTTTAAAAGGGGAATTACTTTAATTGTTCTGGTGTTGCTGGACTACTTTAAATTCAACAGCACTTTAAGCAACACGTGGTGGGAGTTTACATTTTATGCCATGACTCTCCAACCTTTCCTGTCTCTTAGTAAATAGTAATAATTACGATATGAAAGAGACAGAAGTTTGGAGACCTTACAGTTGACATCTGTATTTACTGGTAAGAGAGAGGGAACCGCCCCACACACCTGAAACCTCTCCATGGTTCTACTTGAATTGTTTCCTGAAGAGCTGATGCTGATGATGCTGATGGTACAAGAGACTTAGGCTCGTACTCTGAATTGACGGAAATGTCATCCAGTAAAGCATCTCTTAATAAAAACTGGCCTTGGTGATTGGGAATGAGCAGGAGAGCTTTTGTTATTGAATTATAGTAGGGATTGGAGATGTAATCTCTGAAATATGGCCAAGAGCTTTTAACAACGCGATTGTCACATATAGACTCCAGAACTGAGTGTCTTTGTGGATGCAGTTATGGGTGAATCTGTAGGGGGCAATCTCTGACAATGAAATGCCAAGATTGCTGCAGCCTTCTTTATGATGTTAAAATAGAGATGTACTTCTATTCTTCCCTGCCCCAACAGATAGTTTTGCAATTTCAACATAAAGATACTGAACCTCCTTAGTAAGGCTGACTCTTACTCTTCCCACTTCAGTTTATTTTATTTAAATATTGCTTATAAAACTCTGCTAATTTTGCATTGAATTGATTTTTAATTTTGATTTTTAATTAACTACATTTTAGCATATGTCATTACTTCCTACAGTAGTACATTGCAGCCACGCATTGACTATTTTGGCAGAGTCTAAAGAGCCAAAAGAAAATCTTCATGGTGGAAGTTCAAATAAATTATTTAGAGTATATTCTGAAGGAAGTGCTATTTGTTGCAGCATAAACATTAGTTTTTGAAAATCAGTACACCTATTTTCAATTTTGTGCTAAAAATAATTCTGCTTAGGTTTATATAATGGCTTGCATTTGAAAGATCTCAGAAATTATATTTATCTATGAACTGGGTCACTTTTATCAATTTGGGAGCCAGTTTGACAGCCTATATACAGTTTGAGATCAGAGTGAATTTGCAGTACAGAAAAGTTTTCATCAAATCTTAGTATTTTATTCTTTCAAATTCTCAGTGTTTTTCAACTTATACTAAAAATAAACTAAAATTGAAACATGAACTGCTGTTTTTAAGGCAGACCTTGGAAAGTTAAGGAGGCAGGCTCACCAGAAAATTTAGTTCTTCCTTTTAGTTATATGAATGGTCAAATACCTGCCTAATTACACAGTGTGCTTGTGGACACAGTAAAATGCCCATGGAACCTTTATGATTATTTTTTAAATTCTGACTGGGTTTGGCATATGCTATCTCATTCAAATTCTCCAGTAGAATTAAAATAATTTTGCCATCCACACTTGTGGTACTTTAGTGTCTTAATTCATATTCAACATGATGCATGTCTTAAAATTCCCTGAGCTTTGTGTTCTGACATGATATTACTTTTACCATAAGAAACACTAACTTGTAAGGATCCAAATTTTATAGCTTCTGATAAGTTCAGGTATTTAATGTATTCTTATTCTCACATTTTTTTTCTTTCTAGCGGTTTAGTTTCATTGTCTTAAAAAAGGGAAAGATGACTTTTTTATTGTGTGTAACTTTATAACCCAATCAGAAGCAGGATTCTGGATTCAGTGTTATGAATAGCTAGAGCTATGCAATTTTTTTAAATTGTGTTAATAAAGCTTTTTCAAGATATTGGTAGTCCATCAGACAGCAAAATGAGAAATGTGTGCTGAAGGAGACAGTTAACGCTGCATTTGCAAGCTCTAGGGTTCTTGCTTTTTGCTCTGAAGCATTCATTGCTGATTGTTGCTTGAAACAGGGCTAGATAATATTGAATTAAAATAAAAGATGTCGGTTTTATTTCATTATCTTCTGGTTCTGGTCCAATTCAACCACTGCAAAGGAGAATAATGTGCCACTTCTTCTGGCCTTTTGAAGGAAGGGATGGTTCTGCCTGTTGGAAATTAACTGAATAATTCTGTTATCTCTCAAGAGATACGAAGACATTTATAACTTCATGTCTTTGAAGACATTTTATGACTTCAGTGTTTTGTAGTGGCGGTTGACGGTATCCTGACCTCAAAAGTGTTGTTGTGCAAACTCCTGCTACAAATCAGTGGAAATATAAAACTATTACACAGAAAAAAAGAAAGGGTCACCTGCGAAGAATTTTAGGCAGTTTCCGTATCAGTAGCAAAATGTGTAGACTTCTGTTGCAGTTACTAATTTTATTAAAATTTCAAAAATTGTATTTAAAGATCCAATTTTATTATTGTAAATAATTAATTTATATCATGAATGTCAAGATCCGTTAACATCAAATTCAATAAAATGAGAGAAAAGTAATTTTTTTGTCATTTTGTGTTATGATACTTCATTGGTCACTTTAGGCTCATTAAAAATATAATAGTTTCAGATGTTTTGGAAAGGAAGTTTAGCTGATAACAAAATTTTAATGAATTAGGATTCTTTGAAACCTCTGCAAGTCAGTCAGATATCTTTAGTCAGTTATCTTTCAGCTTGTATGTGTTTTTTTTAGTGCTTGTGCAGTTGTGTGATTTTTCTTATTAGTTTTTTCTATAATTATTAACTGTATATTATATTGACTTCATTCTATAATTATTTTTTTCTAAGGGCTTGCAAATATCCGGGAGGTAGAGACTGGAGTACAGCATATTTTAGCAGACATCTTTGCTAAAGATAAAGATACACTGGATTTTATCAGGAAACTGTAAGTTTCATTCTTACTTTCTAAAATTTCCTGGTTACATGGTAAGATTCAGTCTCCTGGCGTGCTGATACGGAACTTTTTTTAATGACATGAAAATTGTGTTACTGCAAGATTTAGGTCCATTCCTGTGTACATTCGTTAGCCCCTCTGCCTATCTGGCTGTCAGTGGAGGAGATATCTGCTGTAGGCAGATGATGCCGTGACTCCCAAAGAACGTAAAATTCTCTGTGGCTCCAGTACAAATACTGCGGTTCTCCCTTGCAGTTAGTGACTCATAAGGGAATTTTCCGTCCTTGCATTTTCTTCAAGCTTCAGCTTTTCAGAGGTGCATCTGTTTAAGCTATTGCTCCAATAACTGACTTGACAGCAGTCAGCATAATTAGCGTGCAGTGATGGTTGATTTTGGCATTGGTAGATGATAAGGCAAATAAATATGACTGTTTTTAAAGCAAGAGTTACTGATCCTTTAATTGTGTTAGCTGAATTTAAGTTTTCTTACATGACCTGACTTCAGTGTTGCCATGTCTGGGGAATCGGTATGACAGAGTAATAGCCACTTGTTATTTTCTCTGCTATGTGCCATCTGGGACGGAGAAGAGAACTATCAAAGAACATGTGCTGCCTTAGGGGTATGCAATACTGCTTTGAGTCAGCAATGTGATAATTTCAGTGAAGGGGTTGTTTTGTAAAGGATGTGCTGTCACTACCTGACTATCACTTTCGTTCTTTTGACCACTTAAAGTTCCTTAGTGTCAGTGCTTTACAGATGAATCCTGTGGATCTGAAGTGTGTTGTATCATAATCATGAGGAACATTCAGGAAGCTGTCTGTTTGGGATCCCTGTTACTCCTAAAAATAATGAAAACTTTTATGGCTGTTAAGTGCTCAAAGCAAGAAACTAATTCTGAGGCTGGGTAGATTCGAGAGATATTGCATTTTTATAAAATAGAGAACTATTATAATTTTTTATTTTTAACATCTTCCCAGAATTTGTTGAGTGAAGTTTAACTCATAAGTGACGAAACTGAAGTGCCAGTGGTGGCTTTTGAGTATCCATTCCCTTCAGAAGAAGGGCTGTAATAGCTTTTTCTGAGGTCTGCTTGAATGTCTTCTCTTGGTACATTCCAGTCAGTATAAGTTATGTCAGTCTCAGCATTAAGATATGTCATCCAGTTCTGCAGGTAATTGGAGTTAACATAATCTGTAATTGAGCAGATTCCAAACTTCATTTTTGTTTAATATGTGCAGTAATGACTTGTTACGAGTTTCATGCTAAAATACCTTATTGTTATCTGTTTCTTCTGTTCAGATGTCAGCAGAGATACATTTCCATTCAGTCAACCTTGGCAAAAGTGTCATCCAAAAGTGGGAACGAAAAGGATATTAATAAATTCCAATTGTACCATGAGTTTTCTTGCAATATAAAAAACATTCAGCATCATCAGGTACAACTTCAGATTGGTATTTTTTTCTTAGAATTTTAACTGTGGGAAATGTGACTTTGTTTTTGAGTTCTGTTGCCTAAAACTGATTCTAAAGATACTTTCTTTTTCTTTGCAGTAGTGGTAGAGGCTTTCAAATTCTTGAAATGCAGGACTAAGCTGTTAATCTTTTTTTTAAGAAACTGAGCAAAGGAGTGCTATTCAGTATGCCCATTGTGTAACTAATTATCATTAAGCAAATACTTATGATTTATGTATCAGGTAAATCATACCAATTGAAATACTTTTGGTGTTTGTTGTGCCCTCTTTCCCTTCCTCTGGTGATTCTGATATTCACTTCCTCAAGTGCATATCCAGAGTCATCGTGGGGGCGGGGGGTGGCTAAATAATGATCTCTGCCCCGTAGGGGTGAGACTGCTTGGTTGCAGCATAGGAGTTTGAAGCAAACATAGATAAACTTATTTCCTTTGTATGTTTGCTGCAGCACTGAGTCAGAGTGCTCTGACACTAAAGCTGACAGGTGAAACTGGTGAGAAGTATCAGGAAAGGATCCAGAAAATTGAAATTAAAGGTGACCTACAAAAGTAGCTCGGGGAACATCCCATGCACTACCCCAAAAATGGGTTGGTTTTGCAAGTCATCAGTATTCCCTTCGGTGAAGCATCTTTGGTTATCATAGACTTGTATAACTAGATAAGGAAATTCAGGATGAAGCAAACTTACTAGCTGATGAGAAGCTGATGATGGCTAGGCTACCCCTGTTCCTAAAGTTCAAAGGCTAAAGTCTGATGCACTGTATGCAATTGTCAAGATCTTTGAGACAATTGATAACTAATCACCAAGTGAATTGCCTCTTGTTTTGGTCACAATTACCTAGTTTAAAAAATAATAATAATAAAAAAAAAGACCAACCCAGCAAAAGAAACCCAAAAGAAAATCCCCAAACAAAACCAATCCATAATACCACACAAAACAGACCCTCCTGGTTGTTTCTAACTAGAAATGTCCTTTTCCTTTGGAAGGCTGTTAAAATACTCTCATTTTTTCTGTGCTTTCCATGTCAAAACAGTGTGATGTTTTGAAGTAATAAAGGATTTTATTGCGTGTCTTGAAATTAATTTATTACAAAAACTGTTTCATGGCATGGATGGGCTAATTTTTACACCATTTCCCCCCCTCCAGTAGAAAAGGTGTTAGGTGAAAGGCTAAATAGCCACTAATGATTTTAATAGATGTTTGAAGAGGTACCTGTAGTTGTTTTCTTTTTAATAAGTATGACCATTTACTGTACTTATATTGGTAATTATTTGGTGAAAACTTGCCTCCAGGGGATCTGGGAAAGTTGGTAGAGCAATCTATTGACTACTGTGGTGACACTCGCAAAGGTTTGTAGGTTCATCAGAAGATTAAGTGCTGTGCTGTATGGATTTTTTGTGAGCTTTACTGTTGAAGGAATACATGGGCTGCCAAAGACTACTTAGTTTTACCTGCACTGACAGTGGTGAATACTGAGATATGCAACATGTTTTGGGTGCACAAGTGTTTCCTGGGATGACGGTATAATTCTTTTCTGAGGCATCCTTTTTTTTTTTTACTCAAGAAAAACTGTTGATTAGTTAGAGGCAAGGCTAGAACCCACATTTCCTAAACCTGGTCAGTATTTTGATCATGTGGCTGCGTTGTTTCTTGTCCAGGATATGTCCTTAGTTTGTCTGTTTGATATTAACTTGATCTGTTCTGGTTTATTCTTCCTTGTGTCTGTTGCTAACCTTAATGCCTCTTTCATTACCTGTTCTGGCTCTACGGTGGAGTGATAACAGCTGATTTTGCAGCTGGTAGTATTATAATAGTGGGATATTTTTTGCACACATACCTGCTGTCGTTCATGTGTACAGTACTGCTGTTGACTGTTCTAACACATTGAATATTTCTGTATTGTGAATTGTAAAAGTCTGAGTTGCTTGTGCTTTGCTGGGTTTTCAAGGCTCAAGGTATGGCAGGGCTCTTTTGTACTAATTGAGGAAATAATGCATTTTATGATCATTTCTGACACAACAATTTGCAGGGTTCCCTGTTTTGTAAATATGCTGTAAATTTTCATGTCTATTTTTGGTTCTTTGTTTTTTTGTTAGTTTTTCAGTTTGTCTTTCTCCCTTTTTTATTTTGATAATGAAATGAGAGGAAAAGTTGATTTCTTTTATCTGCCATTTCTTCATTAAGATTAAAGCCAGGTATCGTACTTTCAAAAGTCTTTCTCATTACCTTCAATTTCTTTATCAGCTGACCTTTTTCCCCTACTGGTGCAAGATACCATTTTTTAATTTCTTTTATTTTATTGGGTTATGATCATCCTCTTTAGTAACTAAAAGTCTTTATATTTTCCTTCACCTAAGGCTTTGAAGAAATACTTCCTTTTTTGCGTTTCAGAACTGGTAAAAATGTATTCTTTTGAGACTAGAGTAAAAGATGGCTTAAAGCGAAGAAATTCTCTGGTTTTGTTCAAGATTATTAAAAGAAGTTTATACCTAAAAAAGATACAGGAAAACTTGAAACCAAGCAATTTTATAAAGTTTCCTAATCCCCCAGGACAACAGGTTACGTAGCTGTGTTTGAAGAACACTTGTAAAATTCACTGTCTTGAAGACCTTCTCTACTGCTTCCGTGACTGCTTACAGACAAGTGTTCTAAATTCATTTAGCTGGAGGCAAAAGTCAGCTTCAAATCACCTCTTTGCAGAGTTGCAAATACAGGATTCCATAAAACTGAAACTGTCGTCACTGGAGTATGGCAGTGCTAGTAATCCTAAAGATCTGGGTACAACCCTAGCACTGCTCTAGCTTCCCTGTGAGTAAAGAGGGGGGGGACAGCAGCCTAGCACGTTACCTGTAAGAGGTTTGTCTGTTTGATTAAGACCATGTGTAGCTATGTGTAGTGCATGTGTAGCTATGAGGGTGCCTTGCAGAGAGTGTTGCAGTGAGTGAAGCTGCTGTGCCATGAAGCTGCAGCTCAGTTCTGCAGCTGTGCAGCTGTCACTGCCCACCCCGTACGTCTGCCTTATTTTCTGTGCCGTTGTCGTTCTGTGTGCTGAGGCGTGCCACGAAATTATCAGGACTGGCGTGGGGTTGGCTTGTTTGACTGAAAAATTTAAAATACCGAACCTGAAATGAGAAAAAGAACTTGGGTTGTTTTAAAAGCCCGACTCCAGATTTTGACGTGGTTGGACACCTGTGGGTGTTGCCAGCTGGAACATTTTTCTGTCGAGGGGTTCAGCCACAGTTTCTGCCTTTGGCAGCAAGGAGAACCTGACTCGACTCTCCTAGGATGTGTTGAGTAGCTCTACCAACACTGTCGTAACTAAGGGAAAAGAATTTTTCAAGGGTTTATTTGAATTTTTGACTAACTGTAAACAGTTCAGTGTTTGTGTACGCCTTGAGGTTGTTTTCCTCTATTTGGAAATGACTGAAATGGTGGGAGGAAAAGAATTCATGAATAAAGTGTATCAGTTGAGGCAAGTGCTCTATTTTCAATCTCATACTTAAAAAGGAATTGGGAATTAAAAGTCCTTGGCAAAGTATACAAAAGTTATTGTGAGTCTAAGTAAATCTGCAACATAGAAGAGAACTGTGCTAAGTGAAGAATGTCATATTTTTATGATAAACAGAATAAGGTTTCACAAACTTTATGTCTAGCTCAAATTGTTGTTCTTGCTTTCTCTGAAAAATGTATGTTGTTTTTAAGAATCCCAGCCCTGGATCTGTTCCAGTCTTAGATAAAAACAGTCTTTTTCCAGAAGTGAAGACTGTTTTGTGTCTAGAATAGCCTGATTTTAACATGTTACTTAAAAAAAAACCCAAGCAAAACAAAAAGACTTTTATTATAATAGATGAAAAAAATAGAGTAATTCCTTTCTTTATTGAGCATTTATTGGATGATAATTCTTCTCTGAATGCGTCACTTAAAACAGGAGAGGCAGTTTAAGAATAAAAATGTAAATAATATTAGTGACTGCATTAACAGCTGGTTTAAGTTCAGGTGATTGACACATTCTGCAGATGGAAAGCCAGGAAACAAAATGTGATGCAAATATTGACCCTGCTAACAGCATGCTGGATAATGACATTATAATTCTATCAGATACATTCTCTGTTGTGAGCATCATTTTGATTTCATTTTAACTTGACATTTAACTTTCTCTTTTTTTTAAATGAAATCATAATAAATGTGAAAGCATTTGATTTGTTAAAATGTGTCTTTCTAATTTCTACATGAAAACATTTGCTTTGGCAGTAAAGGTACCAGATGCTATAATATTTCACATGCAATCTTTATTATTAGCTTTGTTGTTCAATGATATGTCAGGCCTGGTATGTCACAGGAGCAGTAAGGCTGAGGAATATAAATTGGTACTATGTCCTGGAGTCATTTTAAACCATTGTATTTAACATATGTGACATGTCTGAGTTAGCTAGTGATTGAATTAAAGTTCGTGATTGACACAGAATGCTTTGTTGTGACAGTGCTCAGGGCCTGCTACATACAGCAACATGTGTAGTCATACAGGAATGTCAACTTCAAGCAGGTTTCTTTTTTTTGTTTGTTTGTTTTTCTACTTTAAAATACTTTGTAAGGAAAAAGGGAATCTAAAGATGTGACTTTTATTTGTAGCTGCTTCTGACTATTCAGTCAGTGAGTTTCTTAATACTAAGGTGAACATTCAGTGTCACCACAGTGAGATTAGACAAGCAGTTACCCACCAGTATCCTCCAGGATCCACCACTTGTATTGTGATCCTGGTTTTAAATGTAGAGTCACAGTCTTCCATTTAAAATTGAACTCTGCATGCAGGTAGCACGAGTGCAACCTAATTTAGGTTTAGATCATGACTAGGCATTTACGCAGACGAGATACTGTCAGAAATATGTGCATATGTTTTAACGCTGGAGTGTTAACATGAAGAGTGTATCTACAGTCTTTTCTGCTATTTGTGAACTAGTAAAGAATAACTCCGAATTCATCCTCATTCAAATTAAGCCGAGTGCCTTTGTGTCACCAGTTCTGATCCATA
Source organism: Oxyruncus cristatus (assembly GCA_013399855.1). NCBI lineage: Eukaryota > Metazoa > Chordata > Aves > Passeriformes > Cotingidae > Oxyruncus > Oxyruncus cristatus. The sequence goes on along the minus strand of VXAY01007243.1, from coordinate 73,941 downwards.
ATTAATTCTAAATTGGGATTGATCTTGGGAAGAAAAATGAAACCTGAAGCACAGGACTAACTTTTTTTTCTCTCCAATCTCTATTTCTGATTGGAGTCACTTTTCAATTAATTTTTTGAGTTTTAGTTTCTGTTATTTAATAAGATTATTCCCCCAGCTAAATTCATGCTGTTTTGTATTATAAGTGTGTTTAAGATAAACTGAATTTTAAGATTGCAGACTCCAAAAAAATGTATGATTTGTTATACCATGGCATGATTTAATCTGTGTTTAAATTGTGTATGTTATCTGTACATGCTAGTACTTTGTGAACTGATTTACTGTACCACCATGCTGATTTGCTACAGAATGTCAAGCAAGTGCGTACACAAATGTTGATAAGTTTATCTTTTGGATATTTTGTGTGTCATCTGTCTCTGCCATTTATGTTTGCGCTCAGATTCTGGCCATTAACCGAGGGGAAAATCTGAAAATCCTGACAGTGAAGGTCAACATTCCTGACGGGGTGAAGAATGAATTCTGTTGGTGGTGTGTCAATGAAAGGTCTGCATGGATACATATTCTTACACAAATCTTTTTTTTTTTTTCCCCGTGGACTGCTGCATACCGAAGTGTACCTCATATGTCTTGTTACATTAAGAGAACAAATTAAACGAATATTTATTAGATTAAATGAAATTAGCTAGTGGATAATTCTTATTTTGTATTTCCAACTGCTGTAGCATTATGCTGAAAAGATCAGGCCTTGGGCTATATTTGCGAGTTCTGGCACTGTTCTTAAAGCAATTGATTTTTTTTTTAAGAATATGCAAAGGCTGATGAAATATGAATATATTTTCAAATTGTAATATGCATCACATCCAGTAGTCTTTACTGAAAGGACTTTGTAGAATCCCATAGAATATACTTCTAACTTCGAAAAATAACTTCATATGCCTGATTACAATGATTAAATAGGGCTGTCTTGGATTTTAGATCAGTGAAGTGCATAACTTCAAGTTTCACAAATGTAAGGAACTGCATGTTTAACATGACTACTGCCTTCAATGCATAATCCTCACATATTGTGTGAACCATCTCTTACATTTTGATCTCTTGTTGAGTCAGAAAACTGGGCTCTAAAAACTGGATTCTTCTATTTTGTACTGATCTCCTCTTACACATTGCTTTTTTTTTAAGCCTATAGTGAGTTGTTTATTGTTGTATCATTTTTAGGTTTTTTTGCAGAAGTTTATGTTTAATATATGTTGTTTTTTGCAATATTTCCATCAGTCTTTTTCTTGGAAACTGTACCTTGATGTCCTGTGTTGGAGAACATTGTGATACAAACCGTGCATCTTCCTTGCATGTACAAAAGACAGGTTTCTCTTTCGCAATAGTTTAAGATATTGGGCATTGTTTGGAGGATATTTCAGAAACCTTTGCATCCTAAAATTAAATAACCAACAGGAGGAAACAAATAGGAAAAAACCACACCTTTTAATGTATAAAATTGAATACTGTGATACTGCTTTAGCTTGTATTTCTTTTTCACAACAAGTACAAGAAATGGATGTGGAAAAAATTGTTCCTTTTCATTGTAGAAATTTAGTAGGGATGCTCGCTCTGAAAGGGAAGAATAGGGCTCTGAAAGAATTGAAGTATTTGTTTGGCCAGAAAATATAATATGATCTAAGACTAATAGTAAGTAACTTTTTTTTTTTTTTTTCAGTAAAGTATCAGGATTCATATACACACCTTTTTCATTCTAGTTTTAGTACCTGTAATAGAATTTCTGTCCTCCCCTCAAGATGTATATTCTGTAGGCAGGACATGTTTTTCAGTCTTGCCTTTACTGCGTCTAGGACAGAATTTGGAAGCACTGTTAACCACAGATAATGGAACAGCTTGTCACTGCTACACAAATAAAAGTGGGATGTGAATTGAGATATTTTTGGTTGATTACACTTTTGTGAATCATCCTGAGATAAAAAGAATATTGACCTTGGGAATGAAACTACTTGTTAATACTTGGCATTCATGAGGCTATATATGCTTGTGGCTTTTTACTATTTAAGGACAACTTCTCTACCATTAGTCGAGGACAGATTCTGATCCTCATTGTTAGATTGACAACTATGTTATCAAACTGACAAATAGTAAATGTGTATTTTGCCCTGCAAGCTTTGAAATTACTGTCCAAGGGTGGAATTTGCATTATTTTCATTGCATGNCATCGAGGACAGATTCTGATCCTCATTGTTAGATTGACAACTATGTTATCAAACTGACAAATAGTAAATGTGTATTTTGCCCTGCAAGCTTTGAAATTACTGTCCAAGGGTGGAATTTGCATTATTTTCATTGCATGCATTTACTGGTGAGAGCAGAAGGTTAATAACTTCTGATTGAGTCAAACGTTTCAAAACTTTGCAAAGATATTAGCTAATTTCCTGAAGGTTACACACAAAAGCAATTGCAGAACCAGAAATGCTACCTTTCTACAGAGTTTGGCCAGTATTCTAGCCACAAAACAGTATCAGCTACTGCCTATTGAATTAGTAGCAAATATTCTGACTTCTTGTGTTCTTCTGAGACAAATGTTTTTGCGTTAAATGTCCCTACAATAGAAAGTGAGTTTGGAAGATTAAAGCTCATTATTGCATTGAGCTCCAGGTAGATGCTGCCTAAGAATATCATAACTTTTTTTGCAAGTTCAGAATATTTATTAGCCTGTATAAACATCTGTGTTTTCTTTGGGAAGGGGTGAGAGTCTGTTCCAAAATGGGATTGCAACCTTGAAAATGAAGCTTGATGCTTGATAATATTTTTTCAGTTTCCAGTCAGAATTCTCAGATTCTGTGTTAAGTCCATGGTATGGGCCTTTAAGGCTTGCTTTGTCTGTGGTTACTAACTTGACACGTGTTTTCTATAATGTCTTGGAGGAACACAAAGCTGTGCTGTTTCTCCTTCAGGTCTAAAAGCCTGGCTGTGGTCCTCCCGGAACAGTTGTTGATTAATAACTAGTGGTTCTTGATGTGGGCTCTGTTAATCCTGTTGATGTACGGTTTCACCTTCTGTGGTGTATCAGTAGTCTAAGCCATTTCTGCTTGTGGTGGTCCCTGTTGTGAGCACTTGCACGTGGAGAGATGATGAGCAGAGTAAGATATTACTCATATGTAGCTTTCTTAAATAGGGCATCTGAAGTCATACCTTGATGAAATAATCAAGAAAAATCCATTCTTAGAGGGAGGCTTAACTACGCTGCTGTGATCTTTAAAAATATACACACATGATTTTGCTTTGTTTTTGAAGCAAAGTGAATTTGTCTCTTCTTTCATGAAGTACTGCAATAATCAAAATACAGTATTTGCTGTGGTTGAACTTACTGCTTGGATATTTTTGCATTTGTAGCAATTTCTAACAGAATGTTGCCTAAATAATTTTTACTTATATGTGGGCAGGTAATAAAAATATCTGCTGAGATAACTTATTTACAGAGGAAAGGTTTGTTAACTGTCTTGAATGGATGGAAGAGCAGGGGAAACAGCTGCCAGGTTTCCAAATTCATTCTTATTTGTGCTGAGGATACTTTCTAGGGGATTATAGTCATACTTGCCACCTGTAAAAACTTCATGTTTATAGAATGTGATGGCAATAAGAGGATTTAAAGCCTTTGCCAGTTTTATATAGGTGTGCAAAGAGTCTCCAGTTACAAATAAGTATAATAGAACTATTTGCAAAAACTGTTAGCAAAGTGATGAGGTCATGTGGCTAAGCACTCACAACCCTGAATGTTGTAAAACTAAATAGTGAGCTTAATTCTGCTCCCGTGTCTGTCTGCATTAATGCAGCGTTGACTCGATCACACATTCCTCATCTGTTATGTGCACAGACACTTAGAAAAGCTGTTTCAGGAAATTGCAAATCCCCTTTAACAACTGAGAAGCTGTCTGGATAGGAGCAATTTGGGATTTTGTGTATTTCTGAGTGACTTCAAGTAAACAAAGGCAAAAGTAAAATTCATTCTGGTTTTGCCTGGTCATGCACCTGGATACATTATGAAATGACCACAATTCTATCATGTTGCATTTAAAAGACAAGCCAGCCAACCAACCAACCAAAAAACTTACCCAGACATATTACAAAATAACTATGTATCTCACTTAACAGTTTGGGACTCAGACATATTAAATAATACAATAAAAGAAGAAAACTCTGACTGTTATCAATATTTTTAAAGTAATAAAGGCAGACTTTAATAGAAAATGTTACTTAATTACTTCTGTTTGAGTATAATACGTCTGGTTGCTTTTCCTCTGTCTTGATCTCTTATTGTTGGGTGGGCAATGTCAGTGAGTCAGTTCTGCTTGTTCAAGGACTCACACACGCATCCCCCTAACCCACATTCCCCCGGCCACCTCCTTCATAGAATATCGTCCCAACAAAAAGTTCAATTAATTAAATATTATTAAACTTTGAAACTGAGGTGTATTTTACAGGAAAATTTGAAGTAATTGTCATCATAGTTATGACTACTGCACATTCTCCCTAGAAAAGGGAATGCTTTAAAGAGTTTGGCTTAGAAAAAGTTGGGAAACAATCCTGTGTTTGTTTGGTATTGTTTATCTGATTTTCCCTTTTTGTATAATATTAATTACACCTCAAATATATCAGCAACAGATAAAAGAGAAAAATGATGTGCAAGTTGTTTGGCTTCTGTGGCTTAAGAATTGCTGGAAAATTTGTAAGATTTCATTTAGAGTTTGCGTAGAGATACTCAAAGCATTCCAAGTGAAATTTGATTTGGGTTTCATTAGTTGATATAAGCTTAGCTCCTAAATTTCCGTTTGGGCATAGTTGTCTTATATCAGTATGTCTTCAGTGACACTGACAGAGGATGTTCAGTAATTTTTTTAATGTATTGAGGAGTAGCAAATAATGCAACCCTAATGGTAATATGTAATCAAGTTCTTCATTCAGTTGCTGTAAGCTTTGACTTTTCAACGGGAAGAATAATGGGTTTTTGTTTTCTTGAAAACTTAAAATATGAATGCATTCTAATACCTAAGAAAAGATAAGCCTGTCCCTGGTGTGACCTGTATGCACATGGACAACTTCTCATTCCATTCATATTTGAATCTATGATTTCATTGCCTAGTTATTGTAGAAATTCTGCAATTTATAGGACATTACAACGTAGAAATCTTGTAAAATTCCTTTTTTATCTAGGTGTTTGTGTATGTTCTTAAAGTGGTTTTTGATTTTTCTTGTTCTAATATCTTGCAGATGGAGACCGAAACAATTTTTAAAACCAGAATTTATGAGAATCCTACGGAGCTCAGTAGAGGATGCATATAAACGCCTTATACATCCTCTTCTCTGTAGAGAATTCAGGTAAGCCCAGAATAAATCTGTACTTTCATATTATGAATTTTTAAAAAATTCCCTCCCTAAAATTTTGCCAGATTATCTTTTATCCATTTGAAGATATCAGCATCTTTTTTAATCCTCAGTGTTTACAGAAGAAATGAACTATGTAGTCTTGGTTCTGTAGATTTATTTTGTGACCCTGTGCACTTTAGGCTACACTAGAGAAATTATCTTTCTGTGAAGACATTTTACATGTTTACATACTTGTACATTTATCTAATAAAGTTACTGTATTACCATAATAGTTTTATCTTTATTCTTGTATTAGCATAAACCATTGTTTCACTGATTTTTCCCAGCATCTTTTCATGTCACAGCAACAGCACTGTCTGTGACATTGCTCTGATTCCTGCTCCTCTACCTGTTTGAAAGAAATCAGCAAAGTATTGTTATGGTTAAAAGTGTCCTTGATGTTTGCCAGCTGCACTTTGTGGCAAACAAATTAGTCATAGTGTTAGTCTGATACCATTTTGCAGGTATTGTGATGTCTCTAGAGAAGTCAGTAAACTTACTTCTGGTGATGCTGTAGTAATGATGTCATCAGACAAAGTGTCACTTGTGAAAATCTGTAATACTTGTTAAAATCTAAATTTAAAGCAAATTTAAAACTTAGTATCAAAGTGACATGAATTAAATAGGGTGTTTCATGGTGTAGTGTAGGGAGTGTGAAAATCTTTAATATGTCAAAAAGTCTACATTCTAAAAGCAAATGTTCTAATGGCTAACTACGTATGGTGTGATTCTTCTCATCAATACAAGAGAAGCTCTTCAAAGCGTAATATGTTTCATTCTGGCGAGGCTTTCTGGTATGTGACCTAAATGTTAATGCCTGCTTTAAGGTAGTTCAAAATTAAGTTTATCAAAGAGACCCTGTTTTTTGGACCAGAAATGTTGAAATGGCTCATATCAAAATCACATGTGTTCGCTATTCAGTATCTAAAATCTGCAATCACATTGTGAAGTATAGTTCTTCTGTACTTTACTGGGTGTGCTTTTATGTTTCTGTTCAAATTGTTTTCCTGGCACTTCCTTTCATGAGCATCATTGCCTGAATATTCTATATTCTAACCATCTGAAAAGAACTGTGGGCTCAAGTTTTTAACAGCAGATATTTCTAATGGCTTTTGGGTTTCCTTACTACAGTATGTTGTGTTTGTTCATTGCTTTGCAAGCAAGATTGCTTCACCTCTTTTGATTAGCAAGCCTGTTTTTTTGCTAATGAGAGTTTCACAGATTTCTGAAAGCACCGAGTTCACTTATTTTTTTGTGATCACAGTACATGTAGCTACTCTAGGGGAGGCTCTGTGTTTATTACTTGGCCAAAATGAGGAACAGCTCATGATTGAACTATTGGCTTCTGTCACATGTGAAAGTAGTTGTCATTCCTAGCCATCTCTACATCAAACTCTTAAAGAAAAAAGACTTACTTTTTGGTGGGGTTTGGTTTTAAGATAACTAAGGAAACTGACAAAAGGGTACTTCAAGCCTCTTTAATTGTACTTTTGTTCTGTGGTTTGAACCACGGGATTGTTGTGGCCTGTGTTGTGTATAACACTTGTAGGGCTGCAGCAGTAGGTTGGCTGAAGGTTTTCTGTTCTCTTCTGTTTTTTTCTCAAAGGAAAAAAAAGCTCCCTTCCCTACTAATTCTACTAGATGTACCTCACAAGTAATAAATGCAAAGAATACGAAGCTTGCTGCCTGTTCCTAAGTGGATGTCTGCTTAGGTTTTGCTCTTTGTGATAATTTTGCATGATTGGTGGTGTTTGGTTAGGAAAAGCTGAAGCATCACCTATAGAGAGGAAGGCAAAGCACATGACAGTAGCATTCCTGGTTCCTGACCACTTAACCCTTATCCTTCTTTTATTCTCCGTTCACACACACCAGGAGCTGGTTTTTAGGACTCTTGTGAAGGACTGCTAAAGTATTCAATGCCTCCTTTTAGCATTAATATTTCCAACCCACCCCCTGCTGTTCTTCTTTCTTTTTTTATTATCATTAAATGTTGGAACACAAAGTTTCCAAGAGTGTATTGATATTGCTGGTGCTTCTGGTGATCAGAAGAATGAAACTTGCCAGTGAGACGGTTACCTTATTTATTGTTTAATTTCCTTTCTTCCATTCTGTCAGATGTCATAATTTCTTGTATCTGGTATAATAATATCCAGTGTTGCTTTTGGCTCTTTGAAATACATTTTACCTTGTTGCAGTACTGCATGGAATGATTCCGTCAGGGCTTCATGCAAGTGATGTGGCATGGACTTATTTTTTTTAATGGATAATCCTTTCATAATTTTCCATGCTTTCTTGCAGAGAGTCCTTTCTCTCCTCTGTCTTCAGGGACACAAACATTTCTCTGTATATCTTGTTTCACACCTGAAGCTAGTTTGCAGATATTTTTCCACAGAAAGTATTGCATCTTAGACTGTATATGGAAGTGGGGAATTTTGAATCTTAATTTTAAAAACTGAATCTTATAACACTGAATGTAGAAACTAGTAGGTCATGATTAGGTTATTTGCTTTTATTACAATATACCTGTTGGTGATATACAATTTGAGTGTTTTGTAGAATTCAGTGCAGGGGCTTAAAATCCTGACTTGATTGATATTTTCTCATAAAGTAGCAACTGAAGGGTTCTGAGATTTATTTATTTGGGATTTTTTTTTGATTTCTTCCCCCCAAAATAATCATTTCTCTAGTGCTTATAGAGGAGGACTACTCTCTGCCTTATATCTCTGTCATATTAATGAGAATTGTCACAAATTGGAAAAACATGAAGCTGGGCGTCTTGCCATTTGGATGGAGCCAGTAATGCACTGAAAAAGAGAAAGAGATTGTCTGAGGTAGCTTAATTTTTTTTCCTCCCAAAAGTATCAAATGATTATCCCAAACATGAAATTAAGGGCCAGTACTTGGGACAATAGATCATGTAATTGATACAAGTGTTGAGTGAGCGAGAGTTAGAGAGAAAAGAGAAGTCTATATTCAAAATTAAAAAATACAGGATATTATGTAATAGAAAGGACATTCCCCCTACACACCTGGCAATTTCAGTAACATTTCCTGTTACTATAAAAATTTCTATATATCCATGCCAATTTTAAACATGATTTCCATAAGGCACACGTAACTAATAGCATGTGTTTAGGGGTAATTTTAATTTCTGCACAAGTCTCCCTCCACAGGTGGACTGATATGAATTTGCAGCTTGGGAGGACTTGGCCTTGGGGGCAGCTGTAACCCTTTATCTCTAGGATAGATGTAAAGATAGAACTTGGTCTCTCTTTTTACAAAGCCTCCAGTCCAAGGTGGCCTCCAGTCCAGCCTTCCTTTGTTTACAAGCCACTTTTAACCTTCACTTGAATGCATGGGTGACTGGTTGAATATTTGTTACGTGTGTATGTAGAAGATCCATACTACTGTGAGGCTTAGGCATTTGCTTTTGTTTTCTCTGGTTTCTCATGAGTAGCATCTAATTGTTGTGTCCTTGGACTCTCCCTGGAAAAAGCTCGTTCTGTGGCTTAGGTTATTTTTTTCTAATTTTTTAAGAACAGGAGAAGGATGCTGTAAGAGTGAATGATGAGGAAATGAAATGGCAACTGAAATTCAGTGGAATGAGTGTAAAAGGATGCTTGCAAGGGGAAGTAGTTATTTTTAACATATAAAACTATTAGGTCTGAGCTGTCCTGCCACAGAAGAGATGCTTCGGCGCTGTGGAAAGCAGCTCCACATAAATGTCAAGTTCTCACAAGATAAGATTGTTTAGTTAAGGAATAAAGACAAAGAATCCTTGATTTAGTTGTCCTTTATTTGGAATATTATTGGCCATTTTGGTCCACTCACCAAAAAGTCGGAAAACAATTCACTGGAACTGGAAAAGGCCCAGTGAAAGGGAATGAAGTGTGAAATAATTTCTCTGTGAAGAAAAATTGACTACACTAGGACTCTTCAACTTGGGAGAGAGAGGGCTTAGAGATGAATGGCATGTGAAGAGTGGCACGAGGATTCTAGGGGTACGTTTTTACTATCTTCCAGTTAAAAGCCTAAGTGTACATAATAAGAATCACCTTCCAACCAAAAGGTGGCAGCTACTTACACAGTTTGTGATGGACGTGCAGAACTCACCGCCAACAGACTTGGAGACAGAATACTGGGATAGAAGGACAGCTTACCTGAACTAGTGCAATGTGCAATGTGTCTGCTCTTCGTTAAGAGCATGTTTGAATTTCTAAGGAGCCTGCATACCCTTCACCATCTCACTTTGAATTGTATCTGGGTTAGCTTAGTATATGTGATCCAGAAACAAAAAGCATGGGGATATAAGGGAGCCTCTTGCTGTAGCAACTCGCCTAGGGAATGTTCAATCAGTTATGTGTGAAAGAGAATCTAGACCTCTCTCTAGACTACTTTCAAAGAGAGATGATGATTACAAGTTCTTCCTGTACCACTGTGGGATGAGACTAGGTTGAGCTGGTTGTTTGGTTGGATCCTGGGCAAATTCAAGTCAGGCTGTTAAGTTCATCCACATCCAAAAACTGCTCAGAACAACTTCATACTGCATCATGTCAAATAGCCTTTATGAGGGTTGTCTTTGAACTATTTGTAGCTTGCTTGTGTCACGCATTGATTGACCTACACAACTTGAGTAATTTTCCCTGCTCCATTCTTAGAGGATCAGCTAACTTGAACACAGTTTTTTTTCCCCTTCAGTAAAAATAAACCCAGATATTACTTTTTTCAGTGATAGGTAAAAAGAAAAGGGAGAATAAGGGCATTGGCTACCCTTTGAAGTTATATGAAGGCTTTACTGGATTTTTTTTTTTGATTCCCTAATTATTGTCGTTATTAAAAATGTAATGCAGCTGAAAATGGCAATGAATATCTGCAAAAGAAAAAAAAAAATCAGCTAGGTGGTGAATATTTGTGTCCCCATGACTTTTTCAGTTTTCCTTTTTTGTATAAGATGCAATAGCATGACAAAAATACTTGTCCTTATCAGTCATTGTCCTGCTGGCCACATCTGACAAATAAGACATTGTCTGTCTTGTACACCTTCATTCAACAAGACTGATTTGTTTCTCATAACACTCTGCTGTAAGTGTTCATGCTTAAAGTCATCAAAGTCAAACCTTGCTGCACTCAATTCTTTTTGTTAAAGAACATAACCTGGAAAAGAAAGTTAGGAAACAAGAAACATTGTGGCCCCAACAGCTTTCGAGTTTGTTTCTGAGGAAGCAGAATATCCTCCTAGAAAAACTCAAGTCTGTTGTGCTTCTGTGGTGTTTGTTAAATAATGTAATTCATAGACAAAATTAAATGGCTCAGGAGTCATGGTGTGTTAGCAATTAACTGGAGGTACCCTTCCAGTTTCTCTCTACTACCTCTCGGTGTAAACCATCATCCTTTCTTTTGCTGGGTAGTGATTTTTCCCCAGAACTGTGAAATTATAATGAATTCGATCCATGCCTTCTTAAAACCCACCTTTCGTTACAATTAGGTATTAACTTTGATAGGAAACTGTTCTTTATTCAAAATTCTGAGTTGGTGTTTGAATGTTAGTTGGTATATGTACATTCTTGTAAGTGTTTCTATTATGCACTTTTTATTGACTGTTTCTTAGGACAAGAATAAGGTTATCATATAGCTGATTCTTTTTTAAAAAGATGTCAATAACTGGGTTTGAAGTTTAATATTAAAGATAATGGAAACATGATTGGGAAAAGCCTTGCAACTTTGGAATAATTTGTAAGTGCATTTGAAAAGTAATTGAAAGGAAATTTTTGTGGGTTTTTTTTTTCTATCCTTCTAAGATCCAAGTTGACATCTGATGCAGAGAAAGAGTCTGTGATGATGTTTGGGAGAAATCTCCGGCAGTTGCTTCTGACCAGCCCTGTGAGGGGTCGTACTTTGATGGGAGTAGATCCTGGCTACAAACATGGATGCAAGTTGGCAATTATTTCACCAACCAGTAAGTTTCAATTCCAAACGTTTTTCAGAGGACTGATAAAAATTTTTTCATTTAGAATAAAGGATAATTTCAAAACCAGCTTTTTTATCAGGTTTTTTAGTTTTTTGTGAAGCTTTTAGTGTCTTCCACACGTCCTGTCGTGTAAATTCCATTCTTCAGCTAGCTTAAATTTCTGCCACCTGTGTTCCAGTGACTTCTTTGGTGTTACCACTCCTCTCTAAAATAGAATTAAAAATGCCTTTTGCCTTCCTGAATACAGGTTCAGATAATTGTGCCCCACAGTAGTCAGCAAAGAGAACACCTGGCATTTTTATTGTTCACCAAAGAATTTGAATTTGAATGCTTTCTGTAACATTGCTTTTTTCATGGGCAGTATCTTAGACATGTGGACACTTTTATCAGCCCTTTTTTGTTTAGTACTATGTGTGTTAATGTGAGAAGTCAGAAACGCTGTATTTGCAAAACCTCTTAGTTCAGATATAGAACAGAGCCTTTCCAGTTCATCCTAGTCTAATCAGGGGATGCATACCTCTTTAGGCCCATGCAAAAGTGGTTTGTTTTCCTTGTATTACGTTTTTGCTTTTTGTCTGGGAATATATTCACCCAGGGTGAGTGGAGGGAAAGATGTGTTCTTAAAACTGTAAAAGGCAATAAAGGTAGGGTGAATGCTTATTAGCTTTCATTGCACTGGAAGCTCTCAATGCCAGTTAATCCAGTTCTTTCCAAATGTGATAGATGGGATGATGGCAAGAGCTGCCAGTGGAGTTCCAGAGCTCCTGGACTGCGAGTCCTGAGACTTTCTAATTTTCATCTCTCTTTACTGGATCTGTAAAATGTATTACACTAGAGGAATAAATATTTTCTGGTAAATTGCTGGTTCTCTCTTTGATAATATGATACATTTTATTTCCTAATATGACTAGATGCTTATCATTTGTTATGTGGATATGTCCACAGGGAACTAGAAAATGTATTAACTTGTTTGGCTTTGCTAGCCAAAGCCTTCTTGTCCTCCGCCCCCCATACATTTCTTATAATTGAATACAAAAATCAAAGGGAAAGACGGCTTATTAAGAAGCTTTCTTTGTGAATCATCAAATTAACTTTAGTAGTTCTGCAGGATATAGCTTTTGGACCTTTGTGGGTTTTATCAAATGGCTTTGTCTTTCATTATTCTAGGTCAGATACTCCATACCGATGTAGTTTACTTGCATTCCGGTCAAGGATTTCGTGAAGCTGAGAAGATAAAGAAGCTTCTGCTACAGTACAGGTATGCTAAAGAAACTTAATGCTCTTTCCAAAAATAACGAGCGTCTTCACTATCTAAATACTTGCTTTTGGGTGGAATACGAATTCTGCTGATTTAACAGAAATTTTTCTTTTTTTTTAATCTAGTTCACAGCTTATTTTTTCTTTTAGTCTGTGTTCATGCTTTTACACTATGTATATGTTAGAAGCATGTGCAATCAAACCATGGCTATGCATAAGGCTGCATGCTATGAGTGTATCCCTGTAGAGCTCTGTCAATCCATTTATTTTTAGGAATAGAAATTAACATTCAGCTGAGGAATAATTTTAGCCTTTTTCTTCCAACTCCCACAACCCCCAAACCACTCATTGATCTTTTCCTGTTCCAAAAGCCACATTGAGTTTTTGGAAGAGTTTTATTAAGCAAAGGAAATCCTGCACAGGTAGATATCCAGATGGAATTGCAAACAGGGGTAGTGTGATTAAAAGTTTATTGTGTCCAACTGTTGCAGGATCCCTATGGACAGACATCTGGTCTACTGAGTCAGCTGCTGAACTGCCACAGCATACAGTCCAGTTTGTCTTTGAGCATTAGATTGGCTTTAAACAAGGTGATTTGATGGCTGACTGGCTGTGGTGAGGGCAGTCAGAAGGAATGACCTTGCAAGCTATTGCAACTACAGTATTCCCATTAAGGAATTAAGATGGTGATTGCTTGGGCTTCTGCCCTTTTTCATGACTCATACCGGGTGGGAGAAATATGAGATGAAAAGTGTTTGAGGACTGTAAATAATACTCCATTTATTAATATGAAGTACCATTTTGGCTTTTTTTTGCATGTATTATCACTGTACAATTCCATTACAAATGGAATTTTGACTCATCTCTTGAACTGCCCTACTGAAAACCTGTTAAACACAGTGAGATATTACTAGGAATATGTTCCCATCACATCTGGGCCTTGTGTTACCTAAAATAGGATGTATTGGCTGTTGTTGTGGATAGAATGCTATGTATGAAAAAGTTTAAAAGAATGTTTAAGAATAATTTTCCTTTTTTTTACCCCACACAAAGCTGTAGCACTGTCGTGATTGGCAATGGCACAGCCTGCAGAGAAACAGAAGCTTACTTTGCTGACTTAATTATGAAGAAATATTTTGCACCACTGGATGTTGTTTACTGGTAAGATCCCTTTACTGGGATATTCATTTGTCCAGCATATTTTAACTTAAGAGGTCGTTTTATGTGTAATTTGTTTAAGTATTTCTTTTTGTTACTGTGTATTTGAGTCAAGCTTGTCCCAACCTTCTAGCCAAAGAAAAATGGCTGTAGTTCTTTGAAGCATGGAAGTAGTTCTCCTGAGTCAGTAAGAGAGACTCACTGAAGCATTTTATATTCTCTTCCTGAGGTTCACTCTGTTATTATCGTTTTAACAAAGTATGTGAGAAGAGCAGCACTAACAGCTAAGGACCGTTTGGCATTGTGTGTTTATTTCTTGATAAATGAGGTTTAAATGCAAATGATAAAGCTTCTCTTTTCTAACTATAGTGTGGAATGCTTGCTAATCCTATGGGTATTAAACTATCTGGAAATAAATATTGTGTTAATACCTACTAGAGAGTAGTGCAGATATCTATCCTTGTCAACCTTCAAAGTTTATCCATTTTGCTGAATTTGAGCTGAAGTATTCTTCTGTTCTTTCGGATGGAAACTGTATTACATCACTTTCTTCTCTCCCATGCAGAACTGTTTTTATTATTTATAATTCACACCTTTTTTTTTTCTAAAGCAATTTTTGTGATTTACTTTGGATTATCTTTTGTGTTGACACTTAACAGCAGTATTTAGTTGTCACTTCTTAATATGCTGAAATCAGTTTTCTGTATTTTAAAAACAGTTATGGCCTTTCTCTTTTCAAAGTATTGTATACATTTAATGGTGCCTTCATAAATTAGGAAGTGATCTTACAGATATGGTTAACAAATTTTTTCCTACCAACTTATGGTATAATTTAATTGCACTTGTTCTTTGTTTCTAAGACTTCTAAGTAAATTTGCACAAGATTTGATCCTTAAATCACTCTCTTATTCCAGGAGACATAGTAAAGATATTCTAATTTTAATTGTTTGCAAAGGAAGGAGGCCATTCTAGCTTCTGAAAAAGTAGACATCCTCTTTCCAGAATCCAGGGTTAATGTCTGTAGAGAATGGAAAACACTTCATTCTGTGTGAATTTTGGCAAATGTTTAATTTCACTGTTGTTCACTTCATATAGCTTAAAAATCGATTATATTGCTATAAACACGTTGTCTTAATAATAGTGGTTATATTTATTGATCAAATACCCGTTTACACAGAAAAATTTATATAATACTGAGATGGTTGTTTTTCTCACTGTGTTTACCTCCTTTGATTTAATATTTTCTCCCTGTTTATAGTTCAACATTACAGAATTTTCAAAACAGTAGTTAAGCTACCAAGTTCTTAGAACTAATAAAAGCTCTTGTGTAATAGGAATTACTATAAATGCTGTAAGGCAGAAACTGGGTTAACAAGTTGGTTGCTTTTTCTAATAGTGACTGATAATTTTTTTAACCTTTCACTTTTTCCAAAACGTGTGACATTTGTAGCAAAAATCTACAAATGCAATTTTTTAACTTGCCTGATTAATTCCTGGAAGTGAAAATTAAGATAATAAAAATCATTTTTGCTTTACCTATATATTTATATTGTTAATGGTTTTCTTGTGCTGTGCTGATATGGTGAAGAGCTAGTCCCAACTTCAGAATTTGTATGCAGAGTACTGAGGTATTGCAAGTTTAAAAAAAAAAAAAAATCAGAAGAATGTCATGGTATGGGTGACATTTGGGGCTGTTGAACTTCCTATACTGCTGGCTCTTTAAATTTGTGTATGTGAGTTTACAAACAAGCTGGACTTGCAGTCCTTTTGTCTCTCTTCACACTTTGTTAGTTTCTACTGAGTTTCTTAAAGATCAGGTTTCCTATACTGCCCTTTTTGATAAACTAGTTTTGTGTACATCTCATTGCTTTATCCAGTGTTGGGGTTTCCAAGCCACACTGCTGAATTCTGCAAGGTAGCTACTCTTTTTGCTTTCTAGCTCCAGAGGACATTAACCTTGTTAGTAACAGAAAAGAACGGTGGATGAGTCCAGACATCCAACCCCACTTCAGATATTCCATTGAAGTGCCTGGAATTTATATCAGTTTGACTTCAAAAATGTGATACTTGCTAAATGAGGAGCAATTAATACTGTGTTATTGTTTGAGCAAGAGCTGACAGTAACTGTGAGACCTGCTATACTTTTTGAGTGGAGCTTTGGAACATGACTTGGAAGAATATGCTCTGCTGATCCCCTGTTTTTAAATAGTCAGGTTCCTCAAAACAAGTGTTTTCAGATCACAAACAGCTTTTCTGTTTCCACATAACAAGTCTTCCCTTGATTATGTTGTTTCCTCATAATAGGAGAAAATAGGAGGGCTTTGTTTATACGTAGGCCGAATACAGATCTCTCATCAGTTCTGTGGAAACCTATGGTATGCTTTTGGATGAAGTGATCTTTATAAATTGATTTCAATTAATTTTTCAATAATACTGGAATCTGTTCAGTAATGTTCAGTTGAGTATGTTCATTTTTAAAGAAGCTGGAATCTGTTCAGTAATGTTCAGTTGAGTATGTTCATTTTTAAAGAAGCTGTACTTCAGCAAGTTGCAATCGTAACTAAAAAATGTATTTGCAATTCAATTTAGTGTTTGAACTGTGGGAAAAAGAAAACAACACAAAAAAACCCCAGAACAAAACAGAAACCCTCTAGTATTAAACTGTAACAGAATGGGTCAGTGGCATCTAACATGATACCATTTCCCAAGCCTTCAGTTTCTCCCAGTGATAAACTGAGCTGCATAAAGGTGGAAATCCCTGCCCAGCAAAACACAGCTCATTGCTGTGAGCAAGTTCTAGAGAACTACCAGTTGTATTTGCGTTTAAAATCTTTTCCCTTGAAGTAAAGTGTCTCTGCAGATGAGGCTGGATTGTTTTATAGTGCTTTAAAACCAAATATCTTGATCAGCTTAAGCTGTCATTCAGAAAGGTGGCTAATGGAGAGGTGCTACAGACTTTGACTACCTTGGCATAGAAAGCTTGTAATACTGCTTAATATTTTTTGTTAGAAGTGGAGAATAGAGCCAGGAATGATTACAAAACAATGAAAATCTGTTCATCCTTTTATGAAACTGTCAGGATAGGTTTTAGGCATTGGTACCAGTTCATCACATAGAACTTGGAATTATGCATTTCCAGGGAAATAAGACAATAATAGAATATATAATTTCAGAAAGGTGTGTGCAGTTGGCGCAAAAATAATAGAGGTCAGAGATAACCAGACGAACACTTAATTGATTGCATGTATATGCAGTACATGCTGAAACAGTCTCTCTACTGCTGAAGTTCTCTACAGTAATTTTAGAATTGTGAAGTTTTTCATTGGCTTTGCTATCCGACCCTAAGGAACACTTGACTACAGTCTTAACTGAGAACAGCATTTCACCACATTTTTTAGTTGTGTGGCAAGAATCAAATTAATGGATTCTCACTTTAAAATATTTTATTGGTATCAGTATCAAAAGATATTGAAAAGAACTATTCAAAAATAATTTTCTTCACTTTGGTTTCTTCAGTTTTTCTCAAGAATGTTAGTGTTTTATTTGATAACTGGTTTGGGTTTTTTTAGTGCTAATAAATATATGAGAAACAAGCAATTAAAATTAAAAAATCCTCAACAATGGTGAATACAAACTGCATATAGTTTTACTGAAGTTTTCCAGAGAGAAGACAAATCATTAAAGACAGTGGTAGGAAGTGAGGCATATGACATGGCTTTAAAACCTGTCTGAACTCAGTTTGACAGTTTTTGATTTAAAGCAAATATTTTTCATTATTTTTGTAACTAACATGCTTTCAGATAGGTACACCTAACCTAAATAACTGCAGCTTTTTTTTTTTTTTTTTAATGTAGTTTCCCTTTTAGAGCTGTGTTTATTTACTTAGATTAGAACTGGACTAGATCCAGGGACAGTCATATCTAGTCTTCAGGTTTTTTGTTACAAATCAATTTTTTTTACAAGGTTCAATAAATATTCGTGATTATTTATGTTAGTTCTATTGTGAGTTCTTGCCAAAGATACATTGTATTATAACCAAAACAGATGTTCTGGTTTAGACAAGTGTATTTGTTTTAACAGGACCAGAAATGTAAATGAAACAACATTGTGTTCAGCATTAACATGGCAGATGATGAACTCTTAGGATTTCATTGGCCTTTTTGGATTAAATCAAAATCTTGAAAGAATATTTCAGGAATCTGTTTTTCTTTTATTGCTGTCAGTTTTAGGCATCTTGGAAATGACAGCTATGTGAATGGTAGCAGGACAAAATGAACAGTTCAATCTTCATATTTGGCAAAATCAAATCAGAATTTTCCTTTCAGCCTCAATGGTTTTATTGTCACAATACAAACATTCTTATTGGTCTCACTTTTCTTATTTGCTTGTTACATTAGTGCACGCTCAGAATAACGTGTTTCAGCTCATATTTATTTAAAAGACAGTTTGATAACTGTCATGAATTGTAATTGTTTTCAGCAAGCAGTAAAGAATGCAGCCAGGCAAGTGTATTTTTGTTGTTGTTGTTTAGATGGCTTAGTGTTTAATTTCTCTTCTACTTGGTTTTAAACTTGATACGAAATCCTTTTCTGCCACTTACAGCAAAATCTCCTCTTGCTCTTGAGACTTTATAAGCAATGTAATTAATAATATACTGCTGTTTAAGTTCAAACACTTCCAAACACTTCTGTACTGTGACAAATTGGGGAAAGTCTGTAATGTCTTGTAAAGTTCTCATTGGGTTTTCTTTAATGTTTAAATTGTCTGCTTTAGAATACTTAGAAATGTTCTGCTAAGGTAGAATAGGTCTGTTTTAATACCTTTTGAAGTTGGACCTTGGTGGCAAGAAATTGATTTAGAAATGTTTGTTCTATGGGATTTTAGGTCCACTTGTATTTTATAGGTGTCTGCACATGCTTTAAATATCCTTTTCAATTTAAATGTGTGTTTTATGTTGTTGAATATCTACATTATGCTCTCTCAGCTTTAACAAATGCCACTTTCAAGTTCCATGCCTCTACATTTCTAATGTTACACTAGCTTAATTCCTATTACTTTTCTGCTTCATAGCACTCACAGTTTGAAAGGGACCTAACATTTGGGTTCACATTATGATAATTAGGTTTCAAAGCAGTGTGGGGGGATTAAGATGTCTGAAGTCTAGTTGCCGAATAAAGTTCAGAACTACTTGTAAAACTTGTTTGAGTGGTTAACAGAAGTGGTTTTATTTATTCAGTGCTCATGCAGCATTAATCCGTATTTCATCAGGTACCCACAGTGCTGTAACTCTAGATATGACCCTGGGACTTAATTTACCCCATCTCAGTTTTCCTTATTAATGTGCCTTGAAAGAGGTACATGAAAGATAGCCAACATCAAAGCACCTTTTCAAATAAAGTGGTTGATATGAATCCTCTGGTATTTAACACTGTCTGTCAAATGTTTCAGCTGGTTTGCATCCTTTTACAAGCTATTGCTTGCTGCATTAATGCAGTGTTTCAAGTCTGTTGAGAGTACAAAGGGGGGTAGGGATATGTGAAACTATTCCTATTTCTTTTTGATTGTGTTTTCTTTAAGTTGTTATTTTTGTCTGTTAAGCTATATAACTCTGCCGATGACACATTTATGTACGCTCACCTACACACCTTAGGTCATTAGATGTCTGATAGAGAAGGTGGAAGAGAGTTTAGAAAGTTTTGGCTAAAGGAATACATACTCAGCAGAAACAATGCACACATCTGAAATGTGCACTGAAGAACCTTTGTTCTGCTTTCATCTCTTTCAAGCTCTAGTGGAGTCATGAGAAGTCCTAAATAGTGAAGAAATAATTTGAGGAACAAACAAGTTTAAAATGTGTGTGAAGAAGACATAGTCAATGAAAGTATTTTAATTGATGTAGTGATATCTAGCCAAACTGTCTTCTGTCCCTTACTTAAAAGTTATGTTCTGTTTTGATTATTTACCACAGCTGAGTGATCACACACACACTTCAACTGAAAAATCACTTTGCTGATATATTTGTATATTTATATTTAGGAGAGACGGTCCTGTAAGTTGGAACCTAACTTCATGTAGAGATACTTCCTCCTACTACTCTTGGTTATTCATAATTTTGGGTAGTAATTTGTCTATTGTTCGGCACAACAAGGACTGGAACAAGTGTCTGCGTTTAAAATAATATCCAGTGTTTGTTCCTGATGTATCCACAGACTAGTACTTCTGAGCCAAACCCACAGTATATTCAAAAGGGGAAATTCAAGGCCATCTTTGGTTTTGAAGCAAAGATTCCCCTCCGCCCCAGCTGCAGATGCCAATATCATCTCTAGCTGTGTTTTTTTGAAGGCGAGGAAGGAAAAGGGTAAACAGTGAAGTTGCGGTGGGGCAGGAGAAACAGGAGATAATAATTTCTGGCTTGCATAGCATGGGTTTGAAACTGTTTGAAGCAAATGGTATAAGTGATACATTTGATTATGGAACTGTCCTTGATATTTCAGAGAAATAATTCATAGTTTTCAGGATGAAAACAAGGACTAATTGGGAGTGTCGATGTAGTCAGAGATTATGAATTGCATCAAGATGAGAAAAGAGGTAAGATGTATATGGAGTCTAGAGTTCAGCAATCTGAAGGCAGGGGAGCAGGAAGCAAATGTAATTAGCAAAAGAAATCTAAATCATCAGGAAGATGTCCATTTTTCCAGAACACTGGGACATGTCATTTAACTTGCATCCAGAGGAATCTGTGGGATCATCTTGGGTGACGGAGGAAAGTTATTTGTGCAACTTCTCTTCTAAGAGAAAATCCTAGTAACTGTAATGTCAAGGAGTGATTTTAAAAGTTGTGTTCTCAATATGTAAATCTCTTCAGACCTTTGAGGAATACTAAACAAATGGAAGAAAGGGAGGTTTTTAGAATGGAAAGCCATTAAACATGTGACAACATGTTCAAGGGCAACTTTGCATTCTCTTCGATTAGAAATGTAATGATCTCAAATATACTCTTGCAAATCAGATAATAACAGTGTGAAATTGGTCACAATAATTCTTCTCTTCCCTTGTTTTGTCACAGAGAAGCCATTTGTTATATATAGGATTGCAAAATAACGTCTCTATTTTCAATTTTATGTGCCCCACTGAGTAGTAAGTTGTACACAGACTGTTTTCTTGTTTATTTTTCTGAAAATAACACAAGTCTACATCTTTTTTTAAGATGATCAGCTAGATGTCATCTGGTATTGAAGTACAGCAGAAGTCCAGTGAAGAGGGACAACCATCCAAAAATATTTGCAGACACAGAAAAAGGACATGTTGAAAAGTAAAAGGTTATTGAGAAAGGCCAGAGAAAGAAGATGAAGTGCACAAGTGCTACTGTTTCTGCATTGAGTGTGTCTATCAGTTCCGCTGGGGGCAGTTTTGGAATGTGTGTGTTGCATGAGGTGTATTTGTAGAGCAAGACTTGGAGTTTGGTTCCTAAAACTCAATTAAGACAAAGTCAGATTTTGTCTCAATTTAAATGTTCAACATAGAACTAAAACTATAACTAAAACTATAGTGTGTTTGGGTGTGTTTGACTTTGGTAGTAGAAGTCTTAAAAACTTCTATCACTTAACATTGTATTCTGATCAGTGTTTCCAAAGAAATCCCCTTTCTTAAGGGCTTTCTATGATGACAAAATTACTCTGACCTGAAGTCTTTTGTTCAAGGCTATTTCCAAAGCCTAGAAATAAAGAAGGTTTTAATAGATTTAAGGAAGATGATTAGGTCTGAAATTTGCTAAATTGCTCCAGTCAAAACTAGTTAATTTCCGTGTCTGGTATTTTTGAGGGAGTGAGATACCTAACAGGCCAAAATTAAGCTTTTTATTTCAGACTGAAGATTAACATTTAAGGTGGCTACAACTTCTGAAGTTTTTCTGTGTCTTTTGATCAATACCACAAGGTTTTTCTCAGTTTAATAACATAGAAAGATTTCCAGGAAGATCTTATTTAGTGGAATGAACATAACACAAGATGATAGCATAACATACCTGCTTCTCCCATAATTGCTGTTTTTATTTGGTCCAATATTCTTTATTCTCAGAAGTCACCCAACCATTCTTCATTGCACTGGCCGTTGACTCATTCACGTGATGTGTATCAGTAAAGATACTGAAGGATGGAACTCTCAAGTTGTTGTAAAAGGTTGCGCACAGGTCTCTGCGCTGTGTGTGCCATCTTGTACTTCTTGGCAGGAGAAGGCCTGGAGCCTTTTGTTAAGAGGTGCCTGAGTGGTTGCCAGGGTCTAGGGATGGCTCAAGGAATGCAAAAAGCTTGAGGAAGTGGGTAGCTGGTGGCGGAAGCAGTGCAGAAAGAACGAGAGGGCAGTCAGGGAATAAGGGACAGGGCACTTCGAAGGTACTTCCTCTAGGCAGACACACTTGATGTACAGTCTGTGGGAACTTTGTACAGCTTTGAGCATTCCTTGTCTTTTCAGTGCAGCAGGTTACATCAAGAGAAAGTTCTCTCTCCTTTTCCCTAATCATTTGTGAGCGTGAAGGGATGGTTTGCAGTCCAAGCTTATAATTGAGGTTTGGATTTAAGCTGAAAAATGTAACTTAATACCATGTTACTGTAACTCAGTGAGCATTGAGGAAGGCTTGTTCCAAACTAGGTATTGATACTAATTTCAAACTGATTTCAGAAAAGCTTATCTTTTTAGTTGAGCTGCTGCAGCACCATTTTAAGAGCTTCCAAAATGAGCGTGTATGGTTCTGTGTCTTCGTAGTTTTAGGTATCCTTTTTTTTTTCTTTAACATGTGGTTGGGTTTTTTTGTCGTTGAAATGGAATGTAATCAAATTTGGATATTACCTGGTCAAACATATTGAAAGAGATTAGTGATTAAGCTGAATTATGGTGGTTCATTGATGTGTTTTGGATTTGCAGATCATTGAAATTTGCTGGTGACAGTGTAAAAACTCACTCTGGGGACTGCTGGCCTACTTGCAGTGGGCTGGATTCTTCCATGTCCTTTGTGAACCCCCTGGAAGTAGCGTCTGAACCACACATTGCAAACCACTGTGTTTGGACCTTAAAATAATAAAAAGTAGAAAGTATTTAAAATAGGTGAAATCCTCCTTCTCATTTGTACTTGCTGAACTTGAATCATGGGAATTGAATTATGGAAACTTGGAGTGTGGTTCTTCTTACCTGTATGTGCATTTCAAACTGCTGGTCTTTACCCATTGCCTGGATAAAATAGTGAGAGCATCCAGATTAAAATTATGTAAATACAAGATGTATCCTCTGATTCGTGAGGTACTGAGTGTTATTGCATAGTCAGAGCTGGTTGTATATTTGGATAGTGTTTTGTCTTCAAGTAGGCATTCTGTAAGAACCTAATGGAGGAGTAAGCATTTTTCCATTTCTGTGAGTTTGCCAGTAATATGTTTTTACTTAAGTTGAGATTCTGCCAAACTTCATACCTATTCGTTTGTAAAACCACATTTGCTGTTCTTCATTTCAGCTCTTACTAATCTTCCTGTATTGTTGTGAGATGTGATATGTGGATTTATTTATTTCTTTAAACTTACTGTGCTAGTATTGCTGATGCTGATAGCAGAAGTTTAGGTTAGGCAGTTAGATTACATTCATCTGTCTAACTTTCTACATTAGATACATTAATTTTAGTGTCTTCTGTCAGAGAGGTACCTTTGGGATGAAATTTTTCATCCTAGATCTCTATTGCAGTGTATGTTGCATGTATTTCTAAACACTAATTAGAAATGTTTAAGAAAATAAAGGAGTGAGCGTATGCACAAATGGTATCAGTGGGGAAAACTTCCTTTATTCTTTGAAGAATTGATACTGTTGAGATCCAATAAAAATGAAAGTTTGTGGGCAGATCCAAAGTTTGGATAGAAATCTCCCTCTGAAAGTATTTTGAGGTTTGTTTAGAGTAGTAAACCTCAGGAAATTCCCGCTTGCAGATCTGCTAACAAGTTCCCCCGTACCAGGACAGCAACTGCTAAAAACCTTGATTTAAACAGAAAAAGGCCAAAATGGCTTGGATTTTAGGGAGACTTGTAATTAAACATTAATGATCTCTAGGTCTCTGATAGCCTGAGAATCTTCCAGGGCTGAAAATCAAATGCAACATGTCTAAAGCAAAGGCTCTACTTTCCCTATGCAGTTACCTAAAATTGTAGTTTCTCTTCCAGATTTCAGGCTATTGGCTCTTAGAAGTTGTCGGCAGTGCAGGAATGAGAGCTACGTATGTTGCACCTTCCCTTGGAGTAATTCTGTGTGATGCTGAAACTGGGGGTTGTGCTTGCCTGGGCTCATTTAACTTACCAGCGAAGTGCGTGGCAGTCTTCAAAGCTCCATGAATGACTTTGAAAGAAGCTACAGCAAGAGGAGATACTTCTGCTGTTTTCAGGGCATGAGAGGCAGAGAATATAGACGTGCTGTGTGTCTCCAAGGGACTTGGAGTAGGTTATTTTGGCTTGAAAAGGGATTAGATTTAGATGACTGCAGTGTCATACAGTTGTAACTGAAGGTGCCTATTGAGGATAACTCCTTTCTATAACAGGATCCCAGCAGTTTTGTCAATGATGAGTAAGCAGAGGGAAGGAGAAATGATCCGTTTGTCATG
This sequence comes from Oxyruncus cristatus, assembly GCA_013399855.1. Taxonomy (NCBI): domain Eukaryota; kingdom Metazoa; phylum Chordata; class Aves; order Passeriformes; family Cotingidae; genus Oxyruncus; species Oxyruncus cristatus. Next base: position 49,507 of record VXAY01007243.1, on the reverse strand, counting down.
GTGAGTGATACAGAAGTGAGGAAGAGTGCTTCTGAAAGGAGACATCAAAATGCACAAGCTACATGAAGCACCTTCTTCAGTACCAGGCCCTTGTGGCAGCAACAACTGGGAAACAATGGGCAAGTGTAGGGGAGAGGGCAGAGAATGAGTGATGCTGACTTTCTTGTTCTTTTTTACTTCTGGGGGGAGATTTGTGTTGTTTTGGTGACTTCCTTTATAGTTGTAAATGTAATCATGTCCCTCTAGCATGTTAGTTATTTGCTTCCCTTCTAACACCAAATGTTCCTGGAAGCAAATTTGTTGCTCACATACAATAACGTTTTCACTTTAATCCTTTTTGCAGCTGCAAGTAATACCACAGTTTCTCATTGGATCAGATTGTTTTATGTAGCAGCAAATGCTATTCAAAGCTCAGTTGTCTGTGGATATTTCTAAATAAAAAACCTGGAGGTGGGGCCAAAGATGTCTATCTGTATGCAGCTATAGTTATTGCTTATTATAAAATTGGCTTTTCACGTAAAACTTCTGTCTCAACCCTAATTAACTTTTATATTTTCCTAAACTTCTTTGGCAGCCAAGGCAACATGCCTACTGCCTGTTCAGTTCTTTTATTGGGTTGAACTAGAACTAACATTTAGATAGAATACATTTTGACATTTGAATTTGACATAAATGTTTCAGGGAAAGTTTAGACATGCATCCTCCATGGGTGATTCTCTTTTCAGCATTATGATGTTGTACTATAAATATAGTTTGTAAGTGGGCTTTCAGTAAAATCAGTGATGCATTTATTGGTTGTTCCTGGTCTATTTTTCCTCATAGTGTAAAACCACAGCTCGAAGTTACTTTGTCATTTTTTTTTTAATTGAAGTTATTTTCTAGAAGTTAGTTTGTCATTTTTAAGTAAATCAAAGTGGATATCCCTGTGTTACTTCTCCGTGATTATCTCTGCTAAAGGAAATGTTAACTCTAATCTTCTGCTATAAGAATAAATAGAACGAGACACTGTCAATTTGAATGTTTTAAAATGAAATAATTTTGATATCATGATATAGTATCTTTTTAAATATCCTGTTTCTTTAGCTAACAAGAAGAATAATAATACTTTTAAAAGAATGTTTAGTTCCTTTTAAAGGAATGCTTAAGGCTGTCCTCTTTGCTATTCTTCTTGTTTACCCCTGATTTTGTAGGCCCTGGCTGGCTCTTGTTCTTTTGGTGGAGGAGGAGCTTGTTAACCCTCCTCTGCAGTGGATATGAGAAATACTCTCAGGCTCATAACAAGCTGACCAGTAAAAGTCCTGGAATGGTCCAGTGCAGATCTTGGTCGTGTTGTCGCATGTGATGAAGTTGGTGTGCAAATATGAGCTTTGTGCTGCTCTGGCTCAGGGCCGTGGAGATGCTGGCAGCAGCAGCAGTGCTGGCCTGTCTACCAGGGGCAGGCTGAGGACGAGGCTTGGCTCTGCCACCTTCTGCACTAGCCAGCAGAGCTGAGCAGGTGCCTGAGGGCAGGAGATGCTCTGCTGTATTAAAGGGTGCTGCATATCCCACCCTGGCATATGTTTTCCATAACCCCCTGCAGGAGCTGTCTGCATGAGGCAGAGTGCCTCCAGGCTCTGCACTGCTGCACTGCCATGGAGTCTCTATCAGATAACCTCTGGTTCTCATCTGGACAATTATTGTTTTAATATTGTGCTGTCTTGTATAGCCCTGATTTCCAAATTGTTGGGGTTTGTTATGTTGGTTTTGTTTGGTTGATCAGTTGTTTTAAAATCACAGCTGTTATTTATCAACTGGAGGAATAGTCTTAACAGTTTAACATCAGACTTGAAATTAAGTGGGCCTACTCTGTTACTGCAGGAATCAGCAGGGCACACATTTCCATTCATTTGATTTTCAAACAATTTCAGGTTTTCTTTTGGCTTGCGGCATTTGAGGAAGCTGGAATTGTTTAGTGAATTTTCAATGCAGCGGTGTTTTTGAAAGCAGTGTGTGTTGACTTTTAAAATCTCCATTTGTTTCTCAGACACTGTTCCGGAGCAGATATGTGCTTTACTGGAACATGGTGCTAAATTTTTAAACTGCCATTAAGAAAACCCTCTAAACCTCGGGTTAATAATATCAAAACCTCAGGTCTTAGCTACAGAGGGTCCAAGTGTTCCTGTTTGAAGAAGGTTTTAGAGTCTCTGTTCATGGAAATATTTGAAACCTGACTGGACACACCCCTGAGCAACTTGCTTTGGTTCCCTCTGCTTTGATGAGGGTGTTAGACCAGCCAATCTCAAAATGTTTCTAAGAGATTTTGCCATTATAAAATGGGGGGGGGGGGGGGCGGGGGGGGGTGTCAAAAAGATGGCAAATGTGGTTAAAAAATGCAATTCCAAGATGTTTTTATTCAAAATACATGTTGTTGGACTCAGGTGTAGTTAGATCCATAAATGTGTTAATGAACCTTCACACTATTGTAAGGTATTTTACTGCTAGAATTGCAGGTGATTATCTAAGTACTATATAATGTGTCTGTGACTGGAGAAGCACTTTGAAAATTGTGGTGTAAAAGTAAGACATTAAATAAGCTACGTTTTTACGATTCAATGGATGTAAGGACATCTCTTAAAAAACTAGAAAGCTGTTTTATCCTATGCTTACATATTTGGATAACTAAAAAAAAAAATACTGTTTTATGGTTGGGGTTTTCTTTTCAAGTCTAGAAGTAATAGGATAGAAATGAAGCATGAGAAACTTCAGTCCAAAAGAATTTTTTTTTTTAAATGTTTTGTAACTGAATGAAAAATGTGTTTTAAATGAAGTGGTCTTTCAGCATATGTTTATGCCAGTTCTAGTGATATTTCTCATGGAAAGTCTGCAGTGTCGATCTGTCACAACCTAAGGGAACAAAAAATTCCTTTTAAGAGATGGGGGGAAATAAATATATCACTACCTAACTGCACTTTTACTTCACTAATTCCAGATAATTATTTTTGTCAGGCTCTTTTCCCCCATTTGGTTACAATCTTACTAAAGGAGTTTGTTGACAGTAAAAACATGCAATTCGTCAATCCATTTCAAATTTGTGTGGATTTGGTTATTATTTTTATTTATGGTTTGTTTTTTTTTCACTGAGGTTGATACATACTTCTGTTTGTAATACAAAAGGAGAGGGTAACCAGTGTTCTAAATAGTTAAAGGATAAAAAAAAAATACACCTAATGTTTAGCTCACTTTGATTTGGAGATACTTTGTTCATATTAGCATCTCTTACTGCAGATGCTCAACAGTGGCATATGATAGCAGTAAAATAATAATATTTAAAACTATGACAATGAGGAGAGCAGAAAAGACATGAAAGAACCCTAGATATTTAAAAAGAGAAAAATGTATGATTTAATAACAAGGCACTCAATCTACTTATGTGTCTCTACAGACAGTTGAGTACATCTTCCTACCTTTAAATCTGTCTGAGGAAAGTAACTGAGCTATTAGAAGTGCTTGTTAAGGTTAATTAAGTTTCAGTTTATATTTTTGGACTTTTTTTTTAATTTTGCATGAAAAATGTTACATTTTTCCAAAGAATAAGAATTTCTTAACTTTCTTGGGGTTTTCCCTGTCTGTTGCTATAATCCTTTTTATACTGTAATGCTACGGTACCTTCATAGGGGATTGATAGATTTTGCTGGAAACACTAGACTACTACCTCTGTTTACAACCTTTGTTCCGATAAAGAAAAACATTTTCCTTGATGGGCAGAAAGGAGCACTTCATGCTGTCAGTTTCGAATAGTTATAAACTAGAACATCAGAAAATATCAAAGCAAACCATTTTTCCTATATTAACTAAAAAAAAAGAAAAGAAACAAACAAAAAACCAATAAATGAGGTCTTTAAAAATTATAATAGCATCGTTGTCATTAAATTTGCAGAAGTTATTTTTGAAAGATAGCAATATATAATTTTGATCAGGTCTGCATGAAGCACTTTTTACTTTATGGAACATTTGTCTTGAGTATGTTGAGCTGGAGAATAAACTCAGGAGGTGAATGTAAACTTAAGCAGACAGCTTGGTTTTTTTAGGTGAATTCCAAATCAAAGTAAACTAAGAAGAAACGACATTGCTAGAAAGATGTGGTCACACTTTTTCTTAGTATTTGATACCTCAAAGAAGTGTTCCTGCCAGCATTTATTCTGATTCCAGAATTCTTAATTTATTTTGAGTTTCTCTGCGTGGAAGACCTAGGTACTTCAGAGTTCAGTAAACTGTGCCAAGAAGTGTCTGTAGGTTAAAAAGATTTAATATGATGTCTTCAGATACAGCGTAGCTGTTAAGAGGGATGGGGAGGGACCAGAGAGGAGCAGCAGCAGAGTACCTGCGATTCTGTTGCTGTGTGTAGTGTCTTTCTACATTGCATTGCATTTCCCAACCCTTACAGAAGTGGTAGAGTTTACTCCAGCCTTCCCTCGTGGACCTGTGCTGAGGAGAGGGTTTGACTACTAAGGAGAGATTGAGTACTGAGATCCAGTGGTATTGTAGGAAAGGGTGAGGGGGAAACAGAATAAAGCCTGACTCTGGCCAAAGCTACAGGTCAGAATTTCACATGAATCAGGGCTGTGGAGGCTGCACAACAGCACTGGCCGGGCTGCCTCCCAGTTGCCCAGAGTGAGCATTAAAGAAAATGACAGTTGCTGGAGGTGCCATTCTCCAAGAAGCATTTTGCTCCATATGCTGTGGTCTTGTCCAGTTATGCTCCACTCTGGGGTTGAAGTCTCCGTGAGAGTTAATGTGACTCTAAGCTCCAGCCTTTGGTCTGGATTAACAAACTGCATTTTAGCCACAGCAGTTGCTGCATATGTGTCGCCCTATCTAACAGATAAAAATGATTCCCAAGAGCAATTATAGCAACTACGTCTTCATATGGCATGTTCTTGTAGCCTTTCTAGGTGATTTCAAACTGACTGTTTGCATGTGATGGCTCTTAATAAAATTTTTATTTGACCAAATCTGAATGGTCTCTGACAAATAAATTGGTTGAGAGATCTGTGTTTACTGAAGAACTTGATGGACTCTCCCTCATGGATCATTTGTTGTTTTCAGTGTCCTGTGTCCCACACAAGGGTGGTGTGGATATGACAGTGCATGCAATAGAGAAGTGTTTTGGTTTGAAAGTTGAACAGACTTGAATCAGACATTAGTTTTTCCCCAATTTTATAACCTGTCAGTGACAATGCCAAATACAAATGGTACTAGCAAAGTCTAGGTATTTCTTTATTGGCATTCTTAAAAATGCCTTATTTGTTCCCAAAACCTTGGTATGTGATAATGCTTCAACCAGAGTTACTACACATGAACTGCTGAGCTTCCAGGGTTTTTACCTTTTGCCTCTGCTATTTCTAAAAACAGCCAGGATGGATCTTACCTCTTGCAAGATCCTGTGTAGCTGGAAATGGTCTGGGTGCAACACTAACTTGGCCATTGATGGGGTTTCTGCTTGACTGAGCTGAGAAGCAGCTGCTGGCAGGACAGTGTTAGTGACAGCCTTCTGCTCTGGAACTTGCAGCTTCCTTTAGTCTACTGTGTTTTGTGTTGTTGGGTCAAGCTTGTTGGCTTCACCAGGCACTTGAGAACTCTGAGGGACTGAGGCTAAAAAAGGCTGGTCATTGAGCTCAGTGTGAACAGTTTTGCTAGGCTTTTTGGGGAGAAGCATCATCTTTTTGGACTGTGCCATGTTTTTGAAGTATGCATCTATGCAATTTAATTTCAAGATTTTTCTATAAATATATGAAATATGAGTGTTTAACATTACCTAGTGTTTTTCTTTTTGAAGCCTGACTGCCAAAACTGTTTATGTTTCTTTGTCTCCCTGTGCCTCGGTCTTGGGTAAGAAGAGTTTAGGTAAAATCTTGTCAGTGTTTGGCTATGTTTTTTTAATTTTGCATATATAGTTCATTCCCCTGAGTTCACTGGTATAATTTAATTTAGTAGTATAAAACTGAGAGAGTGCTGGCACAATTGGTCTTGAAATTATCAAGTGTATTCATAAGGAGCATACCCACTTTCATGTCTATTATAGTTTTAGAATTGGATTCTAGGGCCTTCATTTCCTATGTCAAACCTGAGCCATTTTTTACTGTCTTTCCTTTCTTCTAGTGTCAATTGGTTATAGATAGGTAACTTCCGAACATATTTGAATACAACTAATTTTCATTTATTCTGCTTAGATTTACTTTAATGTTGTCATATGGTAATTGCATAAAATGTGCTTTTTTCTTTTTAAGCCTTTCATCTTGCACAAAGGTAATGATGATTCTACAGCATTTATCCATATTATTGCCGTTTCTCTCCTTGGCATTGCTGCAACGAGGAGAAGAGCAGTAGTTAAATTTTCTCTGAAGTTCCTACTGTACTACAGTGTTTAAAGTAAAAATAAATTACTTGACTGCTTTTTAGTTGGATGGCTAACTTGGAAGTAGATTTTGGACCTGAAGCTCAGATTTTTAAAGCTCTCTGCAAGAGCAGAAAAGAGCTTCAACTCCAGCTGCTTTATGAGCAGTGACAGGACTTGTTTTCTGAAACTGTCAATGAAAGCAGTGGGGCAGTCACAGGTGACTGTCACCTTCAGTCTTGAGACATGCCACCCTAGGTCTTTTGCTTTTCACTGCAGACATGGGACATGTATTTCTTCTGGGGATGAATCCACAGCACCAGTTTTGTTCTGTTAACAGCATCTGGCACTAGATTGATTTAACAGGCTATGAGGTTTGCTCTTTTCAGATATGCGCTTGTACGGCAGCTTCTGTGCAGCTCTGACATGGCCACACGCTACTGTTGTTTTTTCTGCCTCCTAGCACCACGTGTGAAGCTAAAGCTCTTTGACACCTGCCATTTGGACCCTTTTCTTACTGAAAAATGTCATCGTTTTCAGACAAGATGAAGACAGATATCTGATCATTCTTCCCTTTGCAGGGATGTGCTGAGGGCATGGTTCATACACTGATGAATAAAGGATTCCAGACTGTAGCTATACAGTTAGTTTTATTTGTTTAGTATGGTAACGAGTTCTTGATTTGGAGGTTCATAGAGTTTTATCTAATACAAAAGAAATTAAAGCATGGTAACTCATGTTTGCAATAATTCTCAAACCTGTTTCATTCTGCTGCAAGTAGCAATTGTGTTCCTGGTTTAATGGCAGGAAACATCCCAGCACTTTTTCTTTGGGAGGAGGAATGACAATAGTTGAGGAATTGAAATCAGAAAATTTTGGATTCTTTCAATTCTATAATCAGTGACATTTTTTGAGGGATATGTTTTCTGCATTTATCCAAATCTAGAAGTTAGTAGAACTGGGCTGCATTTTCCAAAGCAGTAACATTTTTTAAAAGGAGAAGCTTTTAAATTCTACACCCCAAGTGCTTTTCTTGTATTTTTGAAACCTTTTTTGTGCTAACAAAGAGGCAGTCAGGTTGCCTGGCTCAGAACGTAATTGTCCTTACATTTGAATTATCCTTTTACTAGGTTTGATTACAAGAAAAGTGCTCTTAGAATGTAAAATCAACACACAGCATTCTTATAGACTCCAAAGCAGTGCAAGTCAAAAATATTGGGCTTTTTAGCCCTAGTATTTCCCAGCTTGCAGAGGAGTGGGTAATACTTCAAGACAACTATTTGAATAATTACGTTTTTTTAATATACTTACTAATTTTTCAGTCTTTGTCATATATTTCTTCTGACATTTGGATGCAGATCTTTTTAATTAAACTGGCTTTCAGTTCTTGTATTCCTTTAAATTTCTTATAAACAGACACTGAGGAATTCTTGCATTTTATCTAATGTTGAAAGACTATAACTTGGTATCAAACCATTAAATTTTGCATGTTGTTCTTCATCTGAAAGTGTGTACTGAAGAGTTCTGTAGGGAAGTTTAGTTCTGTCTACCAGGAAAGCTGTCAACTTAGCTGGTGCTAAATACCATTTTTGGCTGCCCAGGAGAGAAATAGTCCCTAATGCAAAGATGATTGCCTTGAACTTTTGTCATTTCAGAAGCTGCTCAATAAGGTGCTTATTTATCGTTCCTGCTGTAGGGTCAGCAAGCTGTTTCGAAAGTAGGATTTGTAACTGAAAGATGAGGTAGTGTTAATCTACGTTGAAAATTGCTGCACAACAGAGTCCCTGGTTTTGAAATAACGTACTAATTTTTACTTTAAAAAGTAGATTGAGTTGGTTGAGACTGGATTCCTTTTTTCTTTGCATGGTGTTAATTCTAGTAAACTTTGTGAAATACGGAGCAAACTTATTCATACATGGGTAGAAGCACTGACTTTTTTGTTGTGAATTCAAAATACAAGTTGTAAACAGAAACTAAAGAATGCAGCTGACCAACAATGTGAGGTCTCTATCACTGCTTATCATTTGATGTGCTCTCTGAAGACTCTTTGTGGGGCTAAATTCTTGTGTGCTTGGGACCTCTGAAGGAGGTACTGTACTTCAAGACTTGTGGTGTCCCACCTGCATCTAATTGAATAGCTTCACTGTGAGTCGCTATGAGCTTTTCAGTTGTATTTTTGCTGAAGGCAACTATAACAGCTTTTGTCTAATGTTACTGATTTTGAAACGTGGACTTACATATAAATGAAAGTTTTATGGTATGCAGTGACTTTAAATTTTGAGTGAAGCAATGAAAACTTGATGAAAATTCCTTTCCTACCTAAGAGTATATTTCAGTATTAAATATGTTTTACAATAACAATATTTCCCAGGTACTAGATATTGTTAAAATTGAAAACTAGTTCTTTAGATTATTTAAAAACACAGATGAATTGTGTCTTTTTTGTCTTGATTCTTTTCAACAATGCTTGCTTTCTAGTATAATCTTTTTTCGTCACCCTAACATCTTCCTTTGCCATACCACTAGCTTAGGAGGGGGGGGAAAGACCAGCTTTTGAGTTTAATCTCATCTATCAGAATGAACAGGCTTTTAAAAAATCTCTTTGGTGTTTTTATTCTTTGAATGCATTATTCAGTATATACCAGAACCTTTTAATCTTGCATTTCCATGACATATGTTCCTCATGTGAAAAAGAAAAAAAAAAAAAAAAGAAATTGTGGCATAGCTGTGTCAGAGCCAGGGTCTGTCAAGCCTGGTGTCCTATTGTTCCTGGGGCAGGGTGCTTGTGGCTGCATAAATCACAGCGTCCTGCTCGGCCTGTGCTGGACTGCAGTCTCCAGTGGGTCACAGTCATCACCTCCCCGGCAGAGGGAACTGTGCTGTGCACAGCACTCGGGTGCTGCGGTGCTTATGGGCCCAAACGTGCATTGCTGGGAGCAGCAGTTTCTGCCCAAACCCCCAAAAAACCTACAACTTGCCATGGGTAATGATGAGGAGTTGGGAGGGGCTGTCCAAGTTGCTCCTGCAAGAAAGACAGGAGAAGAAAGAGCAAGACAAGTCAAAATGCAAATGAAAGGATTATTGCTGTTTCCTATCAAGAGCTTCTTTGACCTCCCCTTTGTGGCTTTATTAGTCCTCAAAAATGGCTATGTAGGGAGACATATAAGAGCAGATGCAGCCATCTTTAGTGTACTTCTCAACCCTTTTAGGTTTTAGGCTGTTCTGGAGCTAGTTGTGACTTCGTGTTTTCAGTAAGGCCCAATGGATTTTTCATCCATGAAATAGCCCAATCTTCTTTTGAGCATGTGCATAATTAAGTCTTCCCGGCCCCTGCTTACTTTGTTTTTAATCACTACATCTGTAAACATAATTAAAGGTTGATACATTCCAACTGAACTTCTAAATGTAACATTCTTTTCTAGCAAATATTTTGTCATTTTATTTCATTTTGTTTCTCTGTCCTGGATGACTCATAAGCCAAACATTTTAGTAAGTAACACTAAATAAACCTTTGATCCTTTTGTACCGCTGTACTTTGGGGGAGCCTCTGGCTTTTGTTGCCACAGGTTTATGAAGAATATATTTATTGATTAACATGTAAAAGGTTGGGTTAGAGGAATTAAGCACAATTACTAAATTTGGATTGCGAAGGGAGTTACTTTGGTAGATCATCATTTTCTGACTAAATATTAAAGTCTTGGCCCATTTTGAGGTTGACATACCTTTGCTTTTAGAGTGACCATAATTTTCTTCCAAGTAATAAACATCAGACTCTTCTTTGTACTGGTATTGTTTCTTAAAATGCTATTTTAAACGATTTAAGTTGTAAATCAGGGATATGGAGGTTGTAGAAAAAGTCAGTTATGTAAAGTTGGATAAAGTTGCTTTTTCTTTCTCTATAGGTTGTTAATCCTGTGTTGAATTTGACCTCAATGCAATGTAAGGGTCTAAAATGTTGGTAAGGTTCATGAAAATGCCAGGAAGGTGCATTCGTCTTTAAACCCACAAACGTCAATCCTGATATCTTTTTTTGTTATACATACATTAGATTTTTTTTTACAGAGTTTTGAAAGGGTTTACAGTGAAAATTTACTACCTAAGAAACTTGCAAGTTTTAAAAATTGTAATTTAGTTAAACAACTGTTGGTAACTAGTTTGTTACATGTAATCTTTAAGGTTATGCATTTTTGTAGGTATGTAATAGCTTTGAATAAAAAAAAAAAATCTAAGTATTCTTAGTTGCGGTTTTTTTGACCTTTTACAAGAAAGGCTTTTTTTCCTGTAGAAATTAAGAGATTGAAAATCTGAATGTTTTCAAATCAAATTGTCTTTTCAGACCAAGTATATAATACTTATTTAAGCTGAGTAAGAAAATGAATTGCTTTAGTACATGTTAAAAGGCTCCTTACAGTATGTAGAATACAGCTCTCATGGTCTCTAGCATAAAGCTGAGGGCCCACCAGGTGGTGCTGGTGGAATATATTTAATGTTGGTTTAGCTACTTAAAATGTGTCTTAACAAATCTGAATGCGATGGGTGCAGTATAGGAAAACTTAGTTTGTATGCAACAGGCTTGCTGTACAATTAAAAAGAGTACACTGTAGTATTGTGTAATGGCTTTTGTGATTTGGGCACTTTTAATTTTTAGAAGTTGGATATAGATGCTGAGGAAAAAACCTTATGTGGGATGTCTGATGTGGGAAGCAGACAGTATGGAGGCAGTCCCAGACTCTTTACCTGCTTTTTTGTTAAAAACTTGTCCATTCATGGAGGAGAAGCATATCATATCATAACCACGTGCTTATTTACCTACTGCATATTGGCTTTAAAAGTAGCTGTTTAATAATGCTGTTTTAACTGTCCACATTTTGGTCAGCACAAGGATCTTTCCTCTTACGCAATGCACAGAAATAAGGGTTTCACGAGGGGTGGGAGAGTTGAGTTTTTCAGGTTTCCTGTAATATGTGACTTACAAAGTTGAAATTGTAACAAATTCTGAAGATACACAGGGTTTTAGATACTATTTCACCATCTCTTATGAAGCCTTTGGTTTGACTCTTGAAAATTATTGAATCCTTTATTAAAAGGGGAAGGGGAAATTGAAGAACAGTTTGGACTGTGCAGTAGTTTGCAATAAATTTCTGTTGCCTACTCATTTGAACAGGTTTGGTTTTGTCTTAAAATAGCTGACATATGAAAGGCATGATGTAGAGCATTTTGCAACATTGGATTAGCTTAAATTGTCCTACAAATCATCCTCCTTTTCAAGAGAATTATTAGAATTTGGAAATAAACCAAAATGTCAGTGAACCAAAGTGACCGTCTCCTTTCTAGTCAAAAAATAAAATCCAGAACAACTTCAGACAATCCCCAAACCTATTTTGCTCGTAATCTTAGTATTTTGACCAAGCTAAACATTTTAGCATTGTATATGCCAGGGTTGCATTAGTAGCCACCTCACTGTAGGTAAAAATAAGTTAAATCAAACCACATGACAGCCAGTAATAGTTCTGTAAAAGTCTGGGTCTGACTATGGCTGAATGAACGAGAGGATGGTTTCTTTGTAGTTTGTGTCCTTATGCGTTCAATCTGGGCAACAAATTCGTTTAATATCTAGGTTTTACTGTCTTGGGTGCAGCAGTTACGGGGTTCTGCCTGAATGAAAATTCTTCATCCCCTTTTCCATGTCTGCCACACCAAATGCTTCATAGAATAGCTGCATGCATCTACAAAACCATCTCAGAGTGGTTGTCAAGTATCCAGTGCATGCTGCTGCTGAAAGTGCCTTTTAGATCTTCTTCTCTTGCTTGAAATAATTCTTTTACTTGGCTTCCCCCCTTCTCCTTGTCCCAGTGTGTAAGTGTTTTTGCTCTTGAGGAAAGGAAATGTGCTTTTTTTCAAACGTTTCTGTCTCCCATCCTGAGTTTGAATTTTATTTATTCATTTTAACAAGTTTTTGTGCTACCTACCTTAAAATTTGGCACCATTCACGTATTACCATAGAATGACAGTGTTATTGCAATCCTTCTGCTTCTGCAAATTGGCAGTGTAGCATTAATGAGAATCAATAAAATGTCAAGGGTGTTAAAATTCCCATCTAGGTCACATTGTTTTTTTCACTGCACAAAATACTGGGAAGGGATCAAGAAATAATCTGCATGCAGTAGTACAGTTTATAGTACAGCACTGTAAAAATGTGTGCGAAACACGTGTTGGGTTTTTTTTGAATCGAAGGGTATTATCAATGTATTAAATCTAGAACTTGCGTGAGAGGTAACTTTTGCAATGTGGTTGAATACAAAGATTGAAGAGCGATTAGTGAAAAGCTGTTAGAAGTGTGTGCTAACATGTGTGGTTTTTTGGAAACAATATCCAAAAAGAGAGAGCTTGCCAGATGCTACCTTTATAAGGTGCGAACAGGTTAAGAAATATGTTCTGCTGCATTGTTCTTTAAACTACCCGTTCATCAGAAAAATCAGTTTTATTAGTCTTCTGTCAACATCTTTGTTAGGTTTTCGTGATATGATCTTATTTCTGAACTCTGCGATAGGAATGTTTTATGGATGTCATTTATAGTAAAGGAATGCTCATAATACTGAATCGTTTTAAAAGATCATGTAAATAGTTTCATTTTCACTTGCCCTGTTCAGCTGGTCTGAGGATTTTTTTGCTCTGTTAAACTAGTTGTTGCAATGGGTCTGGAGTTACACTAATACTAAAGAGAACAGGATTTTTTTCTCTATATTTATTGAAAGATCCAGTCTGTCTGTAATATCGAAATGCTCTTTTGAGTACTTTAAAATCTGTCTTGTGTGCACAGCACTTCAGCAAATTGCAGTTTTGTTTTGGGGAAGGGGGGAACCTGTACAAACAACAGTAAGAAAGTCTTACCTTTTGTATCTGCATTTTACACTATTTACTGTTACTGTGCTCAAAACATCAAATAGGAGTGTCTTTTACCGCTGAGGAGTTCTCCAGCTTCTAAGTATCAGTTTCTTTATTTAAAAATTGGACCTATTAAATGTTTTTAAAAGGAAAACTTATAGTCCAATTTTAAAACAATATAAAGGAAAGTTAGGGTTTTTACTGAAAGGTCTGTTTCTTAAGGATGACAGTTTCTCTACTTATGGCAAAGATTAGGTTATTCTAAAAATGGAATAGTAAAAGTAAAAATAGTTCTGAAAACTGATAGTATTAACTCCCAGTGCATTAGCTGTATGATGCTGTAATTATCAACCTGAAATTCAAGTTCTGCTGAAGTTATTCGAAGAAATATACTGTTGATTCAGTGGTGTCAGAATTTCACAGCTGAAAATAACTTACACTGTGAATACTGGATTGCCGTTTTCTCTTGAGTGGAACTAGAGCACTCAAGGGTTTTTTAATTATGTGCTGTGATTTGAATTGGTGAGTTTATCATCATTACTGAGTGAGTTTGAGGTGTGCGGTAGATACATGAACCGTAGCTTAAGTTACTGAAGACGTGCAGTCTGTGTTTTTCTTTGGGGATGGCAGTGAGAGCGGGGAGAAGACGGTATGAAATGCCGCTGAGAAGCGAGCTGCAGCTCTGTGGCTCAGTCTGCATCAAGTTGGGGTTTTTTGAGTGTTTCAGGCAGCTGGCTTGAGACAATGTGTGTGCATGCTCGTGGCTTGGATTCTTGTAATTGTTTAGTGTTAGACTTTAGAATGTAGGTGTTTTTAATGAAATCATCCGGTAGGCTTTTTTGTTGTTGTTGTTGTTTATGAGAGCTGGTTTGCCTGTTTACTTCTGGTAACTCTCGTTTCTTGTGTTCATTTTTCTCTTCTGTGAAGATTGATACAGGGGCTGATATTGTGCACAGTGGGTATTTATAATAGGGTCAGAACTGAAAAAGAATAAATGTTGCAGGTCAGGGAGAGGTATTTTGACTTAAATGCAGATCTTTTCCTTTGTACTGTCTTACTTTTGTAAGTAGTCGACTGATTAAAAATATTTTTAGAACATGAGGTGAGGATTTAAAAAAATCCAAAACAAATATTCACTTAAGTTTCTTAAAAAGTCTTTCAGCTGTGTTGTTCAGTTGCGTGGTGTTTTGATTATTTTCCACTTTATTTTCCAGCATTGTCAGTGAAGCAGGAGCATCTATCTACAGCGTCAGTCCAGAAGCATCCAAGGAAATGCCAGATCTAGATCCTAACCTAAGAAGTGCAGGTATGAAGAGTATTTCTTTTTGTTACCTTTCAATATGGAGCTCATGTCTCAGTTCTCAGACTGTATTGTTTATAATATTAAGTATAATAATAGTCAAAAGTAGAAAAAGTTTTGGTTGTTTTGTTTCTAGACTTCACTTCTTCTGTATTTCCCATTTGAAGTCCTAGGTATGCAAATTGACATCATCTTCTTCTAATGCCTGTAATGTTAAGATCCTTGTAGATGTATTGCTTCAATAGCCTGGCACAGGAGAATTTATAGCGATTACTGTAAACAACGAATGGCATAAACTTTAATAGCTGCACATGTTCGTGCCCACAAGAACTAGACCTTTCCTCTCTTGTGTTGTCCTCTGTGTGCACACAAATGCCTCTAGAAATAATTGTACCATTCAAGGGCTAGGAAAAAATGTACGAATAGAACAGATAATTTAAAGGTGTGCGTCCATTGTGATCACTGGAGTCTTCATGTAGCTGAATATAGTCCTCAAGAACTGTTTAGTTTAGTTTTAGTTTTTTAAAAAATTATTTACTTCAGCAAAAATGACACTGAGGTATAGTACAGCTCAAGTTCTTAGAAATGTGCAAGAGTAGCCATCATTATAACTTTCAGTGTTCGGTTAAACAGTAGTCTTTAATGATCAAATTCCTGGCAGCTTTGTCAGTGTCCAAACTCTACTCATGGATTTGGTTTATTGGGAGACAGCTGTAAGGGTAGGTTTGAGGTTACTTTTAGATTACTTCATTTATGTATTTTTGTGTCTTTTTGCCTTTTTTTTTCTTTACCTACCTACCTCTTTTTATTCTTGCTTTTTCTGCAATTTGCTGTCATTCTCAATCAAATATAGCATATTGGAAAATGCAGCAACACTTACGTATAAGTCTTTTCCAGTCAAAATTATAATGATCTTAATTTTAATGTTATTCTAGCAGGTTACTGGCCTGGAAATCCTTTGGAGGGGGTGTAGAAGTAGATTAGCAGAAAACAATTGTGTAGTTACGTGGTATTCAGAGGTAAAACTTTCTAGAATTCCCCATGTTCCCCTTTCCTTTTATTTCCACAAAGGGGGGAAAAAGTGTTAACTCAATGTTTCAAGTGCATGTTTTTACAGGAATATTCTTGAAATGTTTATATCATTTGCAAGACAGGCCTCTAGCTTCTTTTTGCTTGGCTCTTTTTCCTGACTGCAAACAGACTCCATTATGATTATTTCTTCCCTGGGCCGCAGAGGTTTTGAATGTGTCATGGTATGGCCAGAGCAAATATTAGGCATGTGACATTTCTGTGTTTGTGACAGATGGTACTAGCTTTCCCTTGGGCCAAAGTTTTTTATGTTGCTGATTTATTAAATGTGGGTTTAGAGTTGATGGAAATGAATAAAATAACACTGAAAAGAATGGAATCTAATTATTAACATTATGGTTTTTCAGATATACCTGATTTTCCTTTTTTCTGAAGTTATTTTTCAGTATTTCAGACACTTTTATTTAGTGCTGTGCATCAAGTACAGTAAATGAAACTAAAATTTTTAATACATGACCAATTTCAGTATTAATTACCTAGAGTTCATAATTTCTCCATTTTTACTAGGATTTGCTTCAGGCATAACCTAAGTGCTGTTGCATCTGGTTTGAAAAGCATCAGCAATTTTAACATGCCGTAGCAGTCTCACAGAACGGATACAAACTGAAAAAGAGTAGGGTAGAAAGTGCAAAATAATTGCTTAGTTCCATGGAACTGGAATGAAACTGGCTGGTATGAAACTGACAGCAAGAACTATATTTATTACACTCGAGTCTTTCTAGAAGTTACAAATTTTCTTCCCGATGTTTTCTGGTGTCAAATTGTAATTAGTTGTGCTAAAGCTGTGGATGTTTTCTTAAAGTTGAATGTAAAAATGTGACATAACATTCAAGGAAAGCATTAACTGATGTTTGAGGGGTTTTTTGCGAACTTTTTTCTTGACTAGCTTTTACTTTTCGAGTTTTGATTTTCCTTTAATTTGCAGCAAACAGAAAAGTGACATTGTGTCAAAGCTGACTTGCTTTTTATTTTAATTGTTGTGTTACATCATGTCAGATTCTGTGCTTACATGATAGCATTTAGTACATTAAGGGAAGCTGACAGCTTCATGATGAAGTGTGACATTTATAGTTAAAGTAAAAGGTACAGCTGATGCGAGATATCTGTGATCTTAACGCTGTTTGCCACTTTAACATTTTACTCAACACAAACTTTATAGAAGGGTTTGGGTTTGTTTTGATTTACCCAGGTAGGCCCATTTTTGTCCACTGGGTACCTAAATGTGAAATATTAAATAATGCATGTTATGTGTAATACTTGCAGTGGTGCTTAGTAACTATTTGTGGTACATTTTCACTGCATACAGAGAAATAGGAGACATCAATCATGATAAAAAAACTAGGTTACTAATTTCTCCTTGGCTGAATGTTCTATATAGGGGAAAACCAACAACCTTCAGCATTTCTTGGGGGTGCTAATTTAAGGTATTAGTTAATCCAAGAACTCAACGAGTTATTATTTTTTTCCTTTTGAATGTCTTTGAAGGTCATGTATCATGTGGGTTAGTAATAATTTGAGAAAAATCTCATTTTAAACTAATGATGTATATATAAACTATAGTGGAAAGTCTTTATAGTCATCCATACAGCACTTTTAGCCAAAATTGCACTTGCTTGAAAGAAAAAAAAGAAAAATATTGCTCTTTTCTTAAACAATTTGCTGTTATCTGCAGTGCAGTGAATGAATAATCTTTCCAACTTTAGAATTGTCCTGAATATTTCATGAGAGTGCAGAAGCTTCTGTTCTCCTACTCCAATTCCTATAAAATGTCATGGGGTGGGACTCAGCTAAGTAGATAGTAAAGAACTTGGTGAAACCTGGTTGCTTGTGTTTGAGTAGAGTGAGAAGCTATATATTCGCTTCTGACAGTCATTGTAGGATTAATGAGCAGAACAGCTATTTCTCATCCTCACAGAATTAGGAGATAAGAGGCTTATAGGCCAGAGCAATAAAAGGATTTCCTCCTTGATAGGCTGAGGAAGTTCAGCTGCAGCAGATTAGGAGGGTTCTGCCTAGAGAGCAAGCCACTGGAGTTCAGTAATGGGGGTTTGGATGAACCTGTGATACGGTTGCAGTCTGACAGGGAAGAGAATGCAAGGTTTCCATGAATTCTCCTTCCCAAAAGCTGTACCTACAGACAGACTTAAGACTTGGGGTGGAAGGTTTTAGGTGAGAGTGGGCATCATAAATAGAGTACTTTGCAAGCTGGAATGTTGATCACCTTTGTGAAACTTATTAATATGTGCCTGGTCAAGGCTTTGTGAGTGCCTGTTATGAGGTTGTAATGAGGTAATAGTAATGAGGGAGCTGCAAGGCTGGGTGGATGACTGCAGTTCTGTTTCTGCCCTGGCACGTGTGCTCTGGCCACCCTCTTGGAGAAGTAGTTAAATGTTTCATTTGGTGGAGTTTTTATAAAGCTGTCAAATTCCTATTTACTTGTCTGTCCTGTTCATTTGTTGGAGCCCCTTTTTTTAACCTGTGGTTAGTTTTTATTCATGGCAGCTTCAAGTAAGAGTTGTGCACTTGAACTTGTCCCTGTGATTGAGACTTACTTGTGCCTTTTTTCAATACAAGGCCTGCATGCAAGTTTCCATTTGAAGCAGTTGTAACAGCTCACTGGGTGTGGTACTTTGCCTTGCAAATTTACCAGTAATTTGTTTGCCATCTTTCATTATCAGAGCACATGAGATGACTGTCTTGATGTGGTATTCTAAACGCAATGGTGACAAACATTTCTCCCTCAAATTAATGGACTCCATGACAATCAGTGCTGACCTTTTTTGGTTGCTGTCACTGGGCCTGTGAACTCTGGAATTAAATGATTTTGCAAAGGTGGATAGCTTCTTTGCTTTACCTCCATCCTGTCCTATGTAGTTTTGCCTGAGGGTTTGTTTTGTCATGCAGAGCCTATATTCCTCACAAAAATAAGGTTTATGAGATGAGAAATAGAGGAAGTCAGTGTAGGTGTCAACACATAGACACTGCCAGGTGTCTTTGTTTTTTTTTCTCTCAGCGCTTCTCCACTTCTCCACTTCTCCACTTCCCTGTTGCAAATGCTTGCTGTCTTGAGCAAGTTCGAATAGACAAAATGGGAAGGCCTTGGAGGGACAGGTGAAGTATATAGAAAGTGTCAGCATCTATGAGTAGTGTTGAAGGAGTGGCATACAGAAATATGGAATTTATGTACTTTCTGGATGCCTGGAAACTTGACAAGGTACGGTCAGCTAGCGAAGGTTTTGTTGTCCTTAGTATGAGGAAGATGCACCAATTGTTTGGCTTGTGCTCCCAATAGACTTCTTTTCTTCTGCCTCCCCTTCACCTCTTGAAGTGGATAGCATAATGAGTGTTGCTTAGTGACTAAGAATCAGAGGAAACTGATGAATTCTGGTGAAACCGTGGCCTGATGGTAGAGAATTGCCATGAGGCAGTAGTCATGCTAGGATTTTACTCTGGTCTTGATATATACAGTCAGTTGTATTAAATGAGAAATGTCTTCATTTAATTAAACTAATGAATTATCTTTCCTTTTGAGGGCAATGCTCTAACAAATTAGCAATCCTTTCTTTCGCTATTTGAAAAGCAAGATAGAAGCTGAAACAAGAGCAACATACTTGGGCTTGTCTAATGTAACATCTCAAAGAAATGCTCATTTTCTTGAACGTGAAGGACTAGGGTCCTCTGTCAAGACCACACAGCTGTGTCACCCAGTTAGGAAAGCAACAAATGTAGATAAAATATTCCCTAAAGCTACTGTTTTTGTAAAAGTTTGATAAACTAACAGGGCAAACATGTCTCATGCTGCATGCACAGGTATGATTCAGTATGGAAACTGTGTTGCTTCTAAGGGATGTTTTCTGAGGATAAAGAAAAATCAGAGAGCCAAAGGTCACGCAGCACATCTTGCCTTAGCGTTGTCAAATCCCATCTGCTTGTCTCCTCTCCACAGGGCAGAACACATTGCATTATTGTACGCTCAAAGTTCAGAATACCACTTGCACTTTTCCTTGCAAAAGAAAGCCTTGTAGGCTTTGAGGGCTTGTTAGAACTTTGAGACTGTTATGCTACAGGGTTTTATTCCCTGGGGTCCTGTTAGAGACATAGAGTTCAGAGCTGTCATACTGGCCAGCAAGTAGAAGGTAGAGATTGGAAAAAATGTAATTTCTTTTGACTTTATCTTAAGGAAAGTAAAACAATTTGATGATTAGATGTGTGGGACATAGTGCCTGGATGTCTACTTGAACTAATTTCTTCATCTTCCTAAAAGAGCACTACTCCCCCTTGGCTACTCAGGAGAGAAGGTCATTTTTCAAAAACTTTACTGGTTTATTTAGTCTTCTGGTTAAACCGTTTGCACTGCTGTCTAAGTGGAAGCTTTCTTCTACAGCTAGTTGTAGAGGATTGGTGAAACTTCCACGAGCTTTCAGAAAGGAAAGTAAGTGCTGAATTCTTATGCATTAAAAGATTTTGTCAGCCCAGTGTTTAGATGAGTTGCATGCAATTACAGCAGTACAAACTGAAATTGTATTTCATCGTGCATCTGTTGTGTTCTGTAGCATTTAAAAACAAGTTAAATTATACTGTGGGAAGTAGAACGTAGAGAGTCACACTGTGATGTTGAACATGCAGTGGTTAGAAGGAAAATGGATGGTGAACGTTAGTGATATGTTACAGATGAAGCCTATTAATGATAGTAATATTAAGAAACTAAAATAATAGTAATAGCAATAATTAATTCTTAATAATAATAATTAAAAAAATCACTAATAGAAACAAGAGGGTCTCGTTACTTCTCTCCCCATAGGACCCAGTTCCTGCTGAAGAGAAGCAGCTCATTTCAAGGTGTGGACTAGCCTCTGCAATTTAAACAGAAGTTATAGGAACTCTGTGGGTAATTTCAAAACCCAGTCCCTAACTGCAGATAATCTGGCAATGAAAGCCTCCTGCAGTTGTGCACGGACATGTGTGCCTGCTTCAGGACATTGAGAAAGAGGAAAAATGGGCTCGAATTGCCCCAAACCAGTGGCACAATGCTGAATGGGTTGTTACACAGGTGTTAGAGAAGTTTGTAGTCTGTATTTTCTTGTTGTAGACAAGAATCTAATTTTTCTAAATTGTGGAAACTTCAGGGTATGTGGGAGAGGTGGTATGTAACGTTAACATGCTGCTTATCAGTGCTGTATTTCCTCTGAAGCCGTACAGCACAGTAGTGGCCTGGAATAGAGGAGTTTGATCTATAATCTGCAAGCTTTACTTTCTCTGGTGAAGCCAGTTTCCCTCAGAAAGGACCTATGAAAACCATTTAATTCCCTCCCTCTGGATGTAACTCTGTGCATGTGTTGTCTGTGTATTTCCCTTTGAAGGCTTTGTTACTACTTTGAAGCATGGAGCTAGAGAAGCAATGAGCACCAGGATGCTCTTCAAGGAGTTGTGATTTCCCTTTAATATTTGGTGTGATGTGTTACTCACCAAAGCTGCTTTTCATACTGTAGGCATAGGAAAGGACGTTCTGGTCACGTAAGAAAGGTTAGTAGTTGTTGTTGGTACAGATGATTAGCTCTCGTAAGATTAGAACTTCAAGTAATTTTTTACTTTTGGTAGTAACAATAGTCAGTGGCGTGGTGATGCAGTTAGGACGAGCATTGTAAATGTGAAAAGGATATTGGTGATATCTACCTTTTCAGCTGAGCAGGTGGGAAAAGACTTCTTTTGAGTTTATACCATGTTGTAAGTCTAACTCATTTCTGTGACAGAAAAATCACTTCAGGCTTCAATTAAATGATTACATGTCTCCCATCTCATATTGGATAAAATCAGATGCTATTCTGTGATACAGAAATTACTAATACTTGAGAAGTGGTTTTGAGAGTGTTTCTAAGAAAAAATACTGACTTGAAAAAGCTGTATTGTACTATTCACTTATCAAGTTTTTCTCTTTAAATGTATTTCTAACTTTCTCTGTTGTATTCAACCCATCTCTTTTAAAGATTTTTGTAGTAAATAAGTCGAATGTTGTCATTCATTATTTCATTAATCTTAGGCAAATAACAGATTATCAGTTTTATGGAGTTAAAAGTAAACTAAAATGTAACCTTTTTAAAACAAAAACCTGCTCACTTGCCACAGAAGAACTTTGGATGAAATGCAGCTGTTGAGCAGTTGCTTTAAATAAATTGCATACTTTAAACCCACCAAGAAGATATATGAGGATTCAAAACTATGTCACAAATCCTGACCTACTGAGAAAGAATGCTTAATGAAAAGACTACTGTACGTTTCACTGTATCCTTTGCAAGGAGGGTGAAACTCAGGTCAACAGGATAGAAAGCTTCCAGGACTCAGGAAACCTGAACAATCGATCACTGAGTAAACATTATTGCAGATACTTATGGGGAGTAATTGATCTCGAACACAATAATAGGCTTTATAAAAGGATTTGAATAAGTTGTAATGTTTCCATATCTACTCTAGTATGATATATTGACAGTAATTACATATGCATTTGTGAGTTAGTCTCTGATTACCTTAATAGATTATTTTTTTATTTCATTGACAGTGAAGTTTCAACCCAGACTTTAAATGTTTAGAGGTTAACTTAAAATAGGAAGGGGGTGAGTTACTTGGATGTTATAGTAGCATGTCTCAGCAAGAATGAAATACTGAGGTTTTATAATAAAAATACAGAATGATCTAATTTATGACAAAATTGAGGTTGAACTAATCATAACTTCATAGCTTGTGGTTGCCACATATTTATTTGTAAAACTATCTACTGCCTTCACATCTGGAAGCTTCATATTGTTTCAAAGCACAAAACAAATGCTCCCACTCATGAGGTGGCTAAGCTGTCACAGGTATTGACTGGCACACATTTTTATCCTTATATGAAGACATGTTTAAAAGAAGGAATGCCATCATCTTGGACTTTTGGCCAAAAATGTTTTTCTGCTTATAGTGGCAAGCAACATTTGAATGCCACTGTAACTGAAAGAAATTGCATTTTTTCATTCTTATGCCCATAAGCATTCCTCATTTTCACACTTTCCTTACCTAAGCCATTGAGTTCTTACATAGAACAATGCAGAAAGAGAATATTTCAATATGCAATTGTCTGAACACAGAAGTTGGCAGCCTGCCCCCAAAGTGGGCACAATACTTGAAACCATAATACATTTTATCCAGTTGACAAGATTTCCAGCTACCCTTGCACCCTAAATAGTGTACATGTCTGATTTGGGTCTTAATGATTGCTTTAGACCTGTTCCATTACTGAAGTGAGGCAGCCAAAGAAGTTAGCACTAATTCTGAAGTTTTTTTAGGACTGGCAGCTGATGTGGCCCTTATATAGATACCATCTAGAGAAATAAATGAAAGGCTGCTGTATTGTTTTTTCCCCTCACTGTTGAGAGTGGACGGTTTTTATGATCTTTAGTCTGAAAAGGTTTAGCCTGAAAACTGTTGTCAATATTCCTGAGTGAAAACTCTCCTTTCTAATCCCTGTGAAAATTGATATCACTTGCTGTTGAAAGTACTAGAGGAACAAAGTTATGTAACGTCTATGTGAGGAAAACAGTCTTTATTTTACATTTGTCAATTTGAAATTGAGAGATTTGATCTTTTTAAGACACGAGTAACCAGATAACTGGGTGTGTTTGCAAGCTCATGAGGGCACATCTGCTCATTACCCATTAGGAAACAAAACATTTTAATGTAATACCTTACTTTCTGTGAAAGTCTTGTCAAATAACCAAAGTGTGGAGTGGATCAAGACTTTCAAGCAGGTAAATTGCTTTTCTTACAAAATGCCAGAATATGTCCTAGGACAAGACAAGACTACAGTAAATATGCTTTCTGTAACCTTCATTATTTTTCATTGCATTTGGATGTAAAGTTCATCTACACTGAAGTTGGAGGATGAGGTAGACCATCCTGTTCCCCCATGTGCTAAAATTTTACATGAATTAACTGTAGGGAAGCACAGTATGTTATCACCATTCCAAGTATTGCCGTAATATTTTCTTCTTAATTCATAAATTGAAGCTTTAAGTTTCTCAAGTGTGCAGTTATTTCTAATAGAGGGTCGTGTCATCATGATCTTAATACCCTGTTTAATATTGAGCAGGGTTTTTTTCACATTTTACTTAGATTAGCATATTTTTAAGAATGGCATCTGAAGCTTTTCACCTTTGGCCATGCAGATAACTTTTGAGAAATTTGATTTTCTGATTTTGCCCTGCAAGCCGTCATATCATTTCTTTTGTATTTGTTTGAGCAAAAGGAAAGCAGACTTTAATATCTGCAGAAGTGAGAATGCATTACCTGTTTCATTGTTAGTCTTCTAAAAATGCACAGTTTCTAATAATTTCTGAAATGTACTTAATCATAAAAGCAAGTAGTTTTAGGCAATACCCATATTAGTGTAAAAATAAGTCAATATGACAATCAAATTTTATAGTCTTGATTTAGTTTTTAAGGGGAAAATGTCAGACCATCATGTTTTACTGTCTCTGCTCCATAGGAGTAGACCTTGCACTCCTGCAGAGCCCTCGTGATTTCAGTAATACTTAGCTTGTATTTTAAAAGTCCAGGCACATGGATCAAATGGACAGGGTGCCTTACTGCCCCCTAAACAGAGCCGTGTATTGCAGTGTGCAGCTGCTCTAGCAAAGAATGAGAGGATTTGCCCATACAAGAGGCAATAGATGCTAATCTTGACTGAATTTCTGCTTAGAGAGAATGTGGACAGTTCTTGCCTTTTTCCTACTGTGCACTCTTTGATTTATTAATTTGAAAAGTTCTGGAGTAAAATTGCGGCTTTAGTGGGAATTACGCAGGTCAGCTATCCTGCTGGTATTGGCCGTAGGAGCTGCATCCCTTAAATAGTATAACTGACTGTTAGCTGATCTTCATGCTTAGGTTTTGTAACTATTAGGCCTGATCCAGGAAAGCACTTAAATGTCTGTGTAACTTTATGCGTGTGAATAGTTTTGCTAGTTCCGGTGGGAATACCGACATGCATCTGTGCTGAAGTGCTTTGCTGGATCAGGTCCTACGCCTCCACTGGAAGCCGCCTATGGATATGACGGCATTGTCAACCAAGCTATTATGACAAAAAGAGTCTGAATGTTATTTTTTGATTGAAGGTTCCCAAGAGAAGTTTATGGTTGGAAAACTCCTTTATCAACCCATCAGTGTAGCTGTCTATTTTTAAAAGAAATAATGAAAGGAGATGTGGACAGTGAGAGGTATTTGCTCTCAGCTTATCTGAAATGTAACTTTGAAATGTGTTTTGCAATTAGGTAGAACTAAAAGAAAATTCTCTAAAACATTGTATAGCTATCAAGCAAGCTGAGTTTAAGGAGGGTTGCTGAAGGACAAGTATAGTACCTATACAAAGGCATCAATTTATTCAGAAAAAATATATAGTTGTTTCCTGGTTTGGATCACCACTGCTTTCACTGGTGCTTTGTTTCACTTTTGTTTGTTAGGTTGTGGGTGATAGGTACCACTAGTATTTCAGAGTAATTAATAAGAATTATTGTTATAGAAAAGCATTTATGCAGTAAGTGATAACTGCTGTATTTACAGTGGTTAACCTTTCGTGATTTTTTTTTTTTCCAAAAAGGCATATATGGTTGGCTTTGAATTTAGAACTTCTCTATCAGAGAAGCAGACATATCAGATGTCACCAGCACAGTGTTTTCTGACCCTAGCTAGCAAACTACCTTTGTCAGCATGTTAAAATGGATAATAAAGGATATGAAAAGTCTTGCATGACCGAGCAGTGAACTTCATGTTAAGTGTGCATTTAGCGGTGCAGATCTTGAAAAATGAAGTCTCTAGTACAGCATTTAATTGCTAAACTTTGCAGTTCTGGTTTGAGGAGCCTGCATAGCCAATAAATGTTAGCTCTGGCTACTATTTTGTCTTCAGGTATCAGTGTTTAGTCAAGTTCTTTTCTGAAATGCTGTGAAATCTAACACCCTGCAGTAGTGACGGTTGCTATTTAAAATAGGGCTGCAAAGATGGTTAAGGGTCTGGGGCACCTTTCATACAAGGAGAAACCAAGGGAACTGGGATTGCACAGCCTGGAGAACAGGAGGCTCAGGGCAATCTTAAAAACAGCTATAAACATCTGTTGGGAGGAATGAAGAAGAGGCAAGTGAAATCTTCTTAGAAGATCTGCTGTTAGGACAAAAGGCAATGGGCACAGCAAATTCAATCTGAACATGAGAAAACACTTACCTACTGTCAGGGTGGCCAAACACTGGAATATATTGACCAAACTGGATGCGATCCGCGCCAACCTGCTGTAGCTGACCCTGTTTCAGCAGGGGTGTCAGACTAAGACAGCATGTCTTCTCAAGAGGTGTGTTCAACTTAAACACTTCTGTGATTCAGGAAAGTGCCTTATGGATGTATTTATAACCACATACATATATATATTATTTTACCTATTTATAATATAATGTACAATATGTAGTAAAGATAATTATACAAATGTTCATGTTTTTATGTGTGTGTAAAATCAACTATTGACCCCTGGAGATACTTGCAGTTTTTCTATTTTTTTTCCTATGTTTTTCCTATTGTTTTCCAGTTAAACCGTGTGTGTGTGTGGTTGACCAGACTACTGTGCCTGTACATATTTACTCCTGACTCCTCCTCTTCCTCTAACCCTCTCTTGATTTGGTTAAAAATGTATTTAAATGTGAAATAAATTTTAAGAAAGGTGTCTTGAAGTTACTCAATCCCTGTGGGATTGATTCTGGACATGGCTTTTAAAGGATCACAGCTTTCTTGTGTCCCAACCCATTTCTGTGATTCTTGCACAAGTGCATGTGTTAGGAGAAGCAGCCTTGACAATGAGATCTGGTGTTGGTATGGGTTTTTTGGTTTGTTTTGTTTTCTTTTGTTTGGTTGGTTTGGGGTTTTTTTGAAGGTTTTGTTTGTTTTGCTTTTAATTTTTATTGATTTGAAGGTGTAGGGGTGGGGGTTGCACTGAATACAGCGCAGTATCTGCAGAATTGGACCCATCTGCAAATGGCACTTTTTTTTTTTCTCTGAGATTTTGGTAAGCAAAGGATTTATTAATAAAGGTAGGCTTCAAAAATGCAGTCTTGATTCAACATTTCAATTTAGAAGACCATGTGCTCTTAAAGGCATCAGAAATGTTGGAAATTGCTTTTGTTTTTCTGAACGTGGTTATAGCAATGACAGGTTGCAGTTTCACAATTGATGTGTTTTGTTATGCAGATTAGATTAGTAAAGTCCAAGAACCATTTTCAAAGTTAACAATAAATTTTATCGTTGAATTAGATTAATATATAAGGATAAAATATATACCTTAGGGAATATTATATTAGATAAACACTAAACTGTGAAGTTACTCCTTTATTTTTTTAAATGTTTATTTGTTTCTACGTATCCGTGATTTAAGGTTAAGGGTTCTTACGTAGTTTAAATGTTACATATGCATTTCTTATGGATACATGGGAAAAAGTATAATGTACAGTCTTATTTATTATCTCTGTGGCTCAAAAACTTAAATGTCACAATTACAGTTTGAAATCTCCTTAGGTCTTTGCTTGAATTACTCAAATAATGAATTTGGTTAATATTTATTTGATGTCCTGTGTCAAACAGTGAAAAATGTATTATTGATTATTTCCAGGTTAAAAAAAAAAAAAATATGTACATGTAAAAAGAAAAATTAGCAAAAGCAATTATGTGATTTTGGTTTCTCAGATAAAATCCATTGCTGTTTTCTAATTCTCTTTTTCAGTTTCCATAGCTAGACGTGTCCAAGACCCATTAGCTGAGCTAGTGAAAATTGAGCCCAAACACATAGGAGTTGGAATGTATCAGGTAAGATAATACATATCATTTTATCTAAGTAATCTATCATGATATAGAGCAACACCAAGATGCTACTTTATAATTGTCAGCTAGCTATGTCTCTGTTAAAAGGCATTTGTAGAGTTGATGTAATGGTAGAAAATACTTAGAAGTCATAAACTGCCTCTTTTTTTAATCTCTACTTTTAATGATTGCGATTGAGACTCTGAAATGGCTGTAGCCAGATGTATAGTCTATTAAAAACATCAAATCAGACAAGTAACCTGATCTGTAAAGCTTTCTCCTTTTTGTATTGTTACAGCATGGGGTTTTAGCTCTTTGTGTAAAATGCAATGAGATATTGATCCTCCATTTAGAAGCCACTAATTTGTACTGTTAGGTGCATTCCTTCTTAGAAGTTTGTAACAAAAGCACTTGTTTTGAAGTTTTTCATTTACTAAAGCTGAATTGGAAAATGTTTGACAAATCTGATTTTTCTGCATTTTTGTAGATCATTTCTGAGACATAACTTTTATCTTCAAGCTCTCTTTACAAAGAACATTGTATTGAGAAGTGGTACATAAGTTATTGTCATTTTATAGCATATTGGCATTGATCCAGGAAAGCATTTATGCACGTGCTTAAGTCCCACCAAATAGAGGGGAAAAAAAAAAACAACAAACTTGGCATGTGCTTTTCTCTATATTTTTGAAGCTATAGAATGTGAGTAAAAATAGAACTGTCTGGATCTGTTCTTTCAGGTAAGTTCCTGAGAGTTAATGTAATAGAATGCAATTAGCAGCGTAGAATCCTTTACTGCCCCTGCTAAAGGTGGTGTGACAAAGAAAAGCTGCTAAGAAAAATTTCCAAGAAATGTACATTCTGTTTTGTTTTCAAGGAACTGAGGTCAACATTTTAGTTGGTAAAGGAATGACTCGTAACTGCTTTTGTAAGCTCTACTTGTATTGCCACAGACAATAAAACATACATTGTTTGTGAACAGCAAACATACCGGTCAACCTAACTTTAATACCATGGTATGAACTATACCATAGTTGGGTTTTTTTGAAAATTAGATTCAAGGGCTGAAATACTGTAGATTTCCTTAATATTTGTATCCAGATTTCAGTGAAAATGTGCTTTAACAGTGGCAGCTATAAATCAGGGGGTGGTCATCTAGCAAAACGAGGAGATTCAATCTGAAGCATAGTTGGTTTCCTTACTTGTGGAGGCCCACTGCTTTTGTTTATAGCAGTAGCAACAATATGTTGAAACAAAAATAATGAACAGTGATGCAGATTTTTTGTTCATCCTTGCTTTAAAGAAAAATGTATTTACCAAAAATACCCCTTGAAATGCTATGTCAGCACTTAGAGAAGTTGGTTGATTTTCCTTTTTTTAAAGCAAAATTTTTTAAAAATCAATTCCAAGATTAAATATTTTACTCTTTGAAGTATGTGGTGAATTCTTGAGTACTAGGAACTTGCATTGCTTTGTCTATAAGGTATTGATTTAGATGCACACCATTTCCTATGGTCCACATGGACATTGTACAAGATACATCTAAAGCAAAAAGGCATAGAATTGTTGGTGCTTATATGGGTTTGGGAGCATTGTACTATGAGATGAATGTTGCAGTGAACGTATTGCAGTGGTATTCACTATGGTCTCAGAGACTGAAGCTGGCATCATTTGCTTTGCACTGATGGAGAACAAGGTAAGTACCGTGTTACTGACCCTTTCAGAGGAGCTTCTTGGTCTACTACTGGTGTGTTGGAAGTAAATGCCCAATTACGTTATTTGTTAATGTCCAAATTGGTTATATGAAAAGTTTCAGAGAAATGATTCCTAACAGCCTGATGGAGGTACACCTCAGCTATTGTTCCTTCCCAGCTATCTTCATTTTTAAGTCTTGTCATGGTCTGAATAAATCCTCTGAGGCAGACAAACATTTTGTCGGAATCCTGAAGAATCACCACAAAAGCTCTAATGTGCTCGTTCAGAGATGCAGAAATTTCTTTTATGATTTGTCTTCCTTCAGAGAGAACAGTCACTTGCTGGTATCTCAGAGGACAGGCATGGAAAAAGCTGTTGTGTTGTACAGGGAGTCCCAGAGCAACAGCTGATAATAATCCCTCAGATAGAGAGTATTTCAGGCACAGAATTTATAATATCCAAGACAATTTGAAAGGCTTTATTACATTTTAATTTATAATATAATTGCTGGCTGTAGCTTTTTATTAATTTCTGGGATGAAGTATGCAATGTGCAGTCTATATCAGAAATTTAACAGGCTTTTCACAGAGGTGGTTGTTTTCTTAGCCTGTTGTAACTCTAAACCTAGCATTTAAATATGACCTTTCCTTTCTTCAACACCCTGAAACTGATATTTAAGAATCTGACAAATCCAGGTTTTGTCATTCTTGTCCTGAAGGAGAGACAGCAATTAGTCTTTAGGCAGAGGCAGGCTGAGACTGTGTGCTGCTGCCAGCGACTGTGGAAACTGTGTAGCACAAGCAGGGTGGTGGTTTCTTGAGGGCTGGTTGCACGCTCACTGTGTATTTATCGATGTGTGAACTCCCTGGAGAAGTGATCCTGCCTTTTCTGCTGCTCCTACCCAAGTGCCCCAATCCATTTGCAGTGCTGATAATGGCTATGTGGTGTACTGGGCTGGCACAAGGGAGGAGCAGGAATGCATGGCTCGTGGGTGAGTAGAGCTGGGGCTCCTGCCTTCACAGCAGCCTGCTTGACTCGGGACATGGCCTCCATGTCAGTTCATGATAGCCAGAGGTCCCAAACTGCTCTGCTGTGAAGGCAGTGGCAGAGACAGTGATTTTCATATTTTCTTAAAGTTGTGAGACTGGTGAAGTAGAATCTACTGGATGAAGGCTGTAGCTTTTGTCATGGGACTGTGGTACAGGAACATTTGTGTGTACAGCTGAGTGGCCAACTGGTGCAGGAGCTGCTGCTGTCAGCAGTGATAGTAGCACTGCAGGAAAGTGTTCATGTGTTAAGTTGGCTGCTCACAATATGAGCTTGCTCAAAGTCTGTGGAGTGTGTGCCCCACCAAGGGTACTGTGTGAAGGGGCTGCATCTTCTGTAGTTGCTATTTCTATGGGATTTTGGATCCCTCCCATCTAACCTCTTGGTACTTCATATGCATGTTTGTGAGAATATTGATATTCTCTAGTTTTTCTAGTACAAGCTTTCCAAGCAAATCTGCTCATTTGGGTGTGATTACTTTGCATATGGAAATACAAGTCTCCAGGTAGCAGAAGATCTGTGTAAATTGAGTCCCGTTAGCCGGGATTTGTTTACTTATTTTAGATGACAAAAAAAAATATTGAAACTTGTATTTGACCACCTGCTTTTATTCTTATTTCAATGTCTGATTCTGACTTTGTGCACTGCCAAGAAAATCAGGTTTGTCACAGAAAAATAAACAGACCCCGAATCTCCTAACAGGTATTTCCTTAAACAAAGAGAAGCACAACCTGATTTATTAGGACCTCTCTCAGACTAAATTTCAATTGCCTAAAGGTCCTTGTCTTCCTTCATCTTTATCTCATTAGGAAAATTGTTCTTTCCTCCCAGACAGGAACGTAGCCAAAATTAATTTATCACCTTCAGGCCATATTACTATGATTTCTTCTGTAGTTGAACATTAAGATGATGCCCAGACTCTGCCTGATACTGAATATGTTTGCCTTGTCACCTCCCCATGCCAGTTCAAAGCTAAATTCCTATCTGGGAAGAAGCAGTTAGTGGCTCAAGACTTTATTATGCTGTAAACAGAATTTTGGCAATGAATTACTATTGCAGTTGCAATGATCTTGGAAAATGTAGATAAGACCTGAGAACAAAGCTTCTTCACAAAGATTGTGGTTAGGGAATGGAATTTCAGAGCAAAGAAAAGGAGTAAGACAACAAAAAATCCTTCCTCTCAAATAGAGACCCAACTTTTCATGGGTGAGTAAAACAGCATTAGCATAATCTTTCTGTCCCCGAGTTCATCATAGTAAAGGGGAGAATTAAATTAATGTACTGTTAAAACGTCAAAACCTGAATCTGTATTGTAAAGCAGAGAAAGGAGAAGTAGAGCTAAGAGAATACGTTAAGTTTGGTTGGTCTTTTGATGTTCAGTTGATGTACAAAATCCGTGGATGCTGAAAAAAACAGTAACCAGTAACCTCTAGGGAAAGAGCTAGGTGGAGCTCAAACTCATCTGTAACCTAAGAACAAAATATGTGATCTGTGTTGGAGGATCAGAATTTTTCCTGAATTGTGTATAATTTTAAAAATGTGCACCATGTCTGATCTCAGCATCCTATTTGGTCTGTAACTTCTGGAGTGCAAAAATCTGTCCATAATATATTTTTGTGCGTGGTAACATCTTCACTGTTGGACACATTTGGAAAATTAGCATCCCAAAAGGATGTAAGAGATAATATATGTAGTTCTGTAACCTCTGAAGTCAGAGGATATTTGATTTCAGATGTATCTGGAACATTTTGTGTCAAATAAAATTTGTAAACAATACTCTTAAGTAGCCATTCTTTTAGGGGGAAAAAAAAACAAAACAACAAAATAAATGGTTGCACTGACTAATTCTTTGTGTTTCTATATAATGCTGGAAGGTCCTGGTCAAAGAGAGTTTCATAAAGCCTAATCAGAATGTCTAATAATAACTGAATCTGGAAATTCCTTTGTTCCTCTTGTCCATTTTCCTTCCAATGTTCCTCTAGTTATTGAAGTGCGTTGGTTTTGCATTTGATTATTACCTGCAGGTTGTTTTATTATTTCAGTTGCAATTTGATATGCCTTTTAGGCTTGAGTTTTTCCCCCAAAGAAGATGGGTATGTTTTGTTAAATGACAGTGCAACTGTAGGGAATGCTTTTAATCAGATATACTTCCTCCTTAATTGGATCAGTTGTCCTAATTATGGCATTGCAGGTATAAACCACTTCAAAATCTACAGCCAGCTAGTTAATAGTGAGGCATCTCACCGAAGGTTGTATCTTAGTTCCTGTTGGAAAGGAAGGAGGTTTTTTTCCTTCTGCTAGTAGGCTGTGCAGAGTGCTCTCTGCTGTCTCAGGTCATCCCTGCATGGCTCTCTCCTTCCCTGACTCAGTGCAATGAGGGCAAACTGGTAAACGGTGATGGAAGGATGTTACGGGCCTCTCCTACATGTGGTTGAAACTGCATGTAGCCCTCTGAGTTTGTTGCACTTTAATGATCTTCCTCCCTCAAAAGATGTATGTGGCATCATCACTGCTAAGTTTTTCTAAACCTCCAGTGGGTGCCTGTGCAAGAGGGTGGCTGTTGGAAAGCTGTGGCATTAACCTTAGTTTTGACAGTAGTACTGCTTAAAATTTTATTACTTTTCTGAATGCCCCTTGTGTAAATTATTTACTCGAGACAATCTAGCTGTATATTTAATGCTGAATAGCTACTAGATTTGGAGATATCTGAGAGCTGAACTATAAGAACATTTTAGAAATACAGGGATCAAAGAGGAGAGGGAGCCTCAAGGATATCTGAGTATAACCAGATACAGTTGGGTTGGCCTGGTACTCCTGTGGGCTGAAAAAGCCTATGCATTATTTCTGTTGTCTTTTGTGCAAGAGAAGCTGGCTTGTCATCCTGTTTTTACAAAACCCCAGCAAACAGAACTTGTTAGCTTCGTCCATGTAAGCCAGATGTGTTGTTTTTCTAATAATGAAAAATTGAGAATTTGTTTAAATAGGAAGCTGCTAACAAAAAAAAAAGCTGTGAAGTAGTTATTGATTGCAAATAAGATTTGTCAGAATCCTGATATTGGCTATTGCAGAGAATCAATGGCCATTGCAAAGAATAAGTGTGTAGTTTAAGAAAACCTTTATCTTCTTTTTTCCTTAGAATAGATACACAGTTTTTAATGGTGAAATATAAGAGACTTTGTATCCTTCTTGGTGTCTGATTTTAGTTACATCTCCTTTGTGTAGTATGCCTTTATTTAATAACGTCGAGCAAAGTATTTGAGCTGACTGATTTTTCAGACAAAAGGGTACGTTTTTCACTGAGTATTTAAGAAGTTTATTTTACTTGTTTCTTTTTTTCCTTTTTTTGATTGACCCATAGGGTATATGAATAGTTAGGTGTGTTACTTGAATAGCATAGGAGAATCACTAATAAATGATGTGAGAGTATGATGACATCTGATGTGCAAGAGTGTCTCTTTTTTAAATCTGAGGTGTGTTTGTCAAAACAACCTCAAACTTGAGCTTGCTTTATTAAGCTTATGAAAACAAATTTGTGTGTTTGCAGCTTACATTTTTTGATTAAGAAAATGGGATGTCTTATTAGGTGAACAGTGTTTTATTTTGCCTGATTCACATAGCTCCTATGGAAACTCAGTTCCACAGGAGCGTTGTTTGCTGCTCAGAATTGTAGGTTGGAGGTTTCAACATCTAGTTGAACAGCCTGTCTACAAAAGGCTTCAACATTCCTTCTGTATTACTATACTGAATGTGTACAAACAGTTAGGAAAAGAACCGAACCTCCTAGGATAAGATTGCAGTTCTGTGAGTTTGTTTCTGTTTTCTGTATTTTAGTTGAAATGGTTGCCTAAAGAGAACCTTTGCTTAAACACGCTGAGTCTAAGGATGAGGATACCAATGCTCAGTTCTGTATATCTTCCAGTAATCAGACCACTTACTAATGAATGTAAATCACTCCTTTTTGGCAGTATATGGCAGCTGGTTGATTATGGGTATATCTTAAGTTGAAACAACTAATAATAGGAAATATCCTGGCAGACTAGAATCTGGCTGAAATGAAAGAAACTGGCTATGCTTACATTAAAGAAACTTTAAAAATAGACTAAAGGATATGTTGATGTTATTGTAAATAAAAAAAATATAGATACTGGACAAATTCTGGGCTGCTTGTGTATTGAATCTCGTCTCTGAATAAACTCACTGGGACTTTTAAGACACGGACATGCAGGATAGTGTTTCACTCTGCTCTTAGCTCTGCTCCTCAATAAAGGAAACTTAAACCTCTCCTGTGAACTCATAGTCTCCTGCAAAGAGATTATTGTTGCTGAATGTTTTGCTGCATACTACAAGGGATTGCTTGCCTTGAAATTTGTGAAAAAATGAGAGAAGTTTTAAGATTTAAAAAACTATTTGAGGACAGGGTGTGGTGGCTATATACCTATAAAATATTCTTAAGGTCAATCCAAAAATCCAGTGTCTTGTCAGTAGGGAAAAAGGTTTATTTGTTTATTTATTTGAATGGATATGTAGCTGGTGAATATGTGCTTATTGCAGGATTTTTAATACTGAGCAACTTACTTGTCCTTTAGTAGTGATGAAACGTTAGCTCTGTGAGGACAGCAAGCAACAGTCATATGTGTTTTTTGCTCAGCATAATTTTTAGGGTAAATTATGTGCTGTTCGTTTTGAAAAGTGAAGCCCTGTGAATCAACCATCTGTCATCCAACAGGAACAAAATCTTCACAGACAAGCTTTGTCAGCGAGAGGTAATAACCCCATAATGTTTTTGAATGCTTCCCCACCCCACTGAAGTAGGTGAGCAAAACTTAAGAATCCTTTCCAAGTAAGTTACACCTCTGGCAAGTTTGTGTAATTTAATCTTCAGCAGCAGTTTTGCTGACTGCCAGGGATGGTTTATATATTCTGTAACTTGGCAGTCTCTCTGGTTGCATCTACCTATTCTCTGGCTGGCAGAGAGAAATCAAATGTTCTGCCAGCAAAGCACAGTAAACTTTTGCTAGTCTATTACAGCTGGTTATAACAAAGCAAAGAGATTTAGAAAGAAATAACAGTTGTGTTATTAATTATTTTAGCTAGTACACTGTATATATTTACTGGCGTCTCCAAGAAAATGTGCCAGCTCAGTGAGGTGAGATGCTGCCCCTTTAAGGAAATGAAGGAAAATGTGTGCGTGTGTATTTACAAAGAGTGCAAGAGCACAGAGGTATGACCCCATCTGCACATGTCACTCATGAAGCTGCCCGTGGACTGCACCTCTTTTCGCTGCTGTCACCAAAAATGCACTGTAGACAGCATTTGAAAACTTGTCAGAGATGTGCTTTTGTAAGCAACTTGAACTGCAGGTAAATTTTAGACATTACTGCTAATAATCCCCCTCTCTGTCCAAAACCTGTTGGTTTTTAATGTTAGAGAGTTTGTGTCAGCATATGTAGAGCTGCTGAGGTTGTAGCAAAAATAGGGAAGCCCCAGAAGTGTTGGTATACTGAGGTGGGATGATCTAAGGGTGTTGATAGGAAACAGCTGCTGGACAGATTTGCCCTCCCTGTCAGTTTGTTTCTGATTGCTTAATTACCAGTTCTCATGGCAGAAGTTTGTTAGGAAGTTTTTTGTCACCATATGACAACAGATTTGCGATTTGTGTTGTAATTGGGTTAAAGTGATGTGTGTTATTGTTCATGAAAAAGAAGTGTAAAGGGTGTTTACTCCCAGACCACCACAAAAGTGGCAGATACAAAATCGTGAGCAGGATTGCCCAGGTATAGGGTACCCTCTCTGCAAGCCTGTTTAATAACTTTAATTCAAACACAGGCAACCTGAGTGATGATCCATCCAGGCAGATTTAAACTTTATGAAAGACTGTTCTGACATGGGAGCCAAGTGTCAAAAGGAGCAAAATGGGGAGTTCTGAGGCTGGGGTTCTGCAAATCGGCTTGATATGGGTTCTTTGTGCGTTGCATTGGAAACACTTGTTGACTAAAAGCTGAAACAGAAAAGAGGATGATAATCTGCCTTTCTAAAAGAATTTTGATTGAACGTCTTCTGAAATGTGTGAGATGTCGTTGGGTTTCCTGTTTACATTTCAAGTGTTTAATAACTTTAAGTGAAAATACACAATTTTAACATTGAAAAATTGTTCACTCCTTTCACATAGTTTCAGTTAAATTTTCATAACTCAAGTTCTTCGCATTTTTGAAACAGTCTGAAACAGTCTTAAAAATACTACAGTAAAAAACAGAGCTGCAGATTACTCATGGTATTACCTGTATCCATGATGTGCTATTTGTGTTCGTGAACTTGTGTTTCAGGCTCAAACATTCATCTTTTATGTGAAGTAAGTTAATCTTTAAGATGCTGTGTTATGAATTCTAGTCACATTTTAGTGTAAATATTAAAATGATAAAATTGCTTAAACTATTATCCCAGTGAAAGCATCACTTTAGTGTCAAAAGTCAGGTAAGAGTGGCAGTAGGGATGTGAATCACTTGCTTTGAATGTGTGTGGGGCCAGTTTAAACATTGTGAATGTAAATATTATTTGTTGGTGGAATTCCATAGTCGCTGCTTGCTGTGCAGTGGTCATCTGTTGCATCTGTTGTTTTGGTTTCGTGAATTAACAGTATATTCATTTGACTCATGAGTGAAAATACTAATGGTACTTTTGAGTGATTCCGTGTGATTTCATGGTGTAGCAGCTTTTGGCTTGATATGCAAAAATCTGAAATCAACAATAAATTTGTGCTTTCCTTATGTTGGAGACCAGAAGTGGCAATTAAAATTCTTATCATATTTTAAACCTATAAATGGTTTGTTAATATGTAGGGTTCTAGTGGTTGGTATTTGTCAAATAAGAACTTGATATGTTTTGCAAGGAAATACATAAAATTATTTTTTAAAAAATTTTTATGTAGTTTGACCAAATATCTAATTGTGGAATGCTGCAAGAATTATTGTGTAGGTTTACTTAAGCTATGCATTTATTTTTCTCACTAACTATTTACTATGAAATGTAAGTAACTGATAAAATTCATACATTATGTTTATCTTGTAATCTGGTGTTAATGTACGTATTTCTTTTAATACTGGAACTTTGATCAAATTTTTCCTCTCTCCCTTAAAGTAAGATGAATTTAAATTAATGTAGGAGGATTTTAAGTTAGCGTTGCTGTTGCTCATAATAATTTTGTGAGAGTTATGTCATTCAGTAGACATCACTGAAAACTGTCTCTTTTCACTGAGACAATATAACAGGTAAAATTTCTCTGTTTTGTAATTTGTTGCTTTTTAGATTTTTATCTTGCTAATAACACTTATCCTAACAAACAGTTTTGAAAAAATAATTTTGGAAACTAAAATCATGTTTCGCTAGACAGTGATTAATATCTGTGACCTCTATTTTTGTATCAGGAACATAAATATACACTTTTTTCTGTGTCAGTCATTGTCTAAGATTTCATCTTTCACCTGCTTTCCATTACATACCATGAATTATATGAAATTAATTTAATCGCTACTCCAAACAGAAATTAAATGTGCCCTAATCCAGAGTTACGTTGTTTGCTTTTACAACTGTAAGTCATAAGTAATTAATTTTCCTTGGAAAATTAATTCACTTACCATTCCCAGTAGCATCATATGTTGACACAGGGTTATAGATAGTTTAATATTTTTGTTCAGCATGTTGGCTTCAACTTTGGAAGACCTTAAAGCAAAACAAATTCAAATTTACTCAACTGTGTATAATTCAGGGTTATTTAAAGTGAATGTTGTCTTTATTGCTGTCAACCAGCTGACGATGATGATTCTAAAATTATATTCAGTCTTCCAGAGAACTAAAGTCTATGGACATATGTGATTTATTTCTTCAAAAGAAAAAAAAAATTGTTTCATATCAGACATTTGGATAACAGGACCACTGGAATGCCACCAGTAGTAGAAAAATTTAGCTCCTTGGAGAACATAACTATATATTACAAAGCACTGGACTAAGAGGTGCCTTTTTTTTTTTTTCTGACATGCCTCATGTTTCTTGAGATATTAATAGGATTCATTATTCCTGTTGCACTCAGAAATTTTTTAAGTTGTCTTAATTTGGAATGTTGCTTTGTCTTTTATATTGTCGTGTATAGAAGGGCATCTCATTACAGTGCCAAAGGGTATCACGGACATGTGTGGGTGGCTCTGTTGCCCACAGCTGACTGTCCTTCAGAAATGGCATTGAGTAGTGTGGGCCAGAAGTCTTCCGGAATGAGAAGCAGCTTTTAAGTTTAATCTTTTTTTTTTTTTTTTTT
>VXAY01007243.1:0-10915 GCA_013399855.1 Oxyruncus cristatus | reverse complement strand
TTTTTAATTCTGTCCAGCTCCATAAAACATGGTGTTTATTACTTTGGTTTATTTTTATTTATTTAAGTCTCCCGGCTGAAACTCCAGTGATGGCAGTGTTGCAGTTCAAACAAGAAAGGCTTATTTTATAAATGTCCCTTTGTGGGTTGGTGGCTGCATTTTGCCTGAATGCAGGGGGTCGGTATCAGTGGCATTTAATTTAGAATTTTGGGGGTGGAAAATAGAAATTGACATTTAATGCCAGTGTAAAGTTACCACTAGAACAGGCATAAAAATATTATTGCATTAGCAATCACTGGAAGAAAATAAACTATGAGCACATTAACAATATACAGTTGTATGACACACTTGTATAGAACAGAGCAGTAGACAGAAGAAAATACTTTTTCATATGCTTTTTTCACCAAAATTTATTTTTATTAAGTAGAGAATGTGCAGGAAAGTATTGTACTAATAGAAATAGGCCCTGCTAATAATGCCAGCAAAGGTAAATTCACCTATGTGTAGCAAAGTTGTGTGTAGATAAATATTATCGCGCATCTCTTACATGTACATGCGTGCATTTGCAGCACTGATGAATGTGTTGACAGAGATCTCCATTAAATTCTCTATCTGTTGCTTTCAAATTCAATTATTTTGAGTTTCCCAAGCCTACCTAAGACACTTAATGATGCTGTGTGTATCTGTTAACACAACAGGTCTCAGTAGCTACTGCTAGCTGTTTCATTTTTATAGCTTAATTACTTACAGAAGATTTCACTGTGATATTTAAAAATACAAAATCTCCTGCGAAGAAGACCTCTATCTGGTGACCTGAGTTTGGCCACATACTTTCTGACAGTCACATATATTGCTGAAGCTGGTTCTACCTACCGCACCGAGCTCTTCTTGTCTTCCTTGCGGGGGCTGCCAGATTTAACAAAATGCAACTCTTGCTGAGCCTGCAACTGTTGTGCATTTCTTCATTTTCACCTACTCTGTGATACGCTGTACTTTCCATCGCAGGAAAATGAGAAGCAAGAACCAGCTCCACCTTTTTCTTATCCTTTTTGCCAGAGTTTTTTCTGATTATGCTTACAAGCAGGAGGCTGAGGACACCCTGCCCCACTGTATCAGCATTCTCATTAGTTACCCTTCTGTGGTATGGTGTTATCTGTGTAATGCATGTAACAACGTGTTGCCTGTGAAAAATTTTGGGAGCCAACCAAAAGCTGTTGCTGCTCTTAAAAATTTCTTGGCAGTGGGAGTTTGTGTTTTTGTTGGGAATATTCTCATTCATTTTATGAT
Source organism: Oxyruncus cristatus (assembly GCA_013399855.1). Taxonomy (NCBI): domain Eukaryota; kingdom Metazoa; phylum Chordata; class Aves; order Passeriformes; family Cotingidae; genus Oxyruncus; species Oxyruncus cristatus. Next base: position 9,628 of record VXAY01007243.1, on the reverse strand, counting down.
GACAATGATTGTCTAAATTTGCAAGAAAAATGATGCTTAAACAATTACTGTTTAAAAAAAGTCCTGCAGAAACTATTTCTTCAGGCAAAATTTATACTTCGAGCTTGACTGTAGTTTTGGATTAGATAATTCGGAGTTGGCACTAATTCTGAAAAAAACCCTTGAGCTGGGAAGTACAATAGCAAAAAGCCCAAGAAGCATGAACAAACATGTACAGTGTCTCCTAGCGTAAGTGCCTGGCTCTTTGGAGGCCACCAAGTCTATAGTGATTGACATGTATTCTGGCGAAGCTTTTTTTATTCCCTCTTCCTCCCCCCACCCTGCAACAGTGTTGCAGTCAGTCAAAGTATATAGACAAAGCTGAGTGAATACCAGTTTCCCCAGTACAGGGGCTATTTTTTCAGGAAGTCTAACTCAAACCAGATGTTTTGCTTAGACCTAGAGTTTGTTGCTGCCAAGCATCTCATCAGAGGTCAGAGTTCTGGGCTCAGGGCCCTGCTAGAATTCTTTCACAAATTGCTATTCGGTGAGGTTTTAATCCTAATGGAAAGAATAATGTGCTTGTAAAATCTGCAGTTATTACAAACACAGTATACATATTGTGGACTTCAAATGACTACATATTTCATTCCCATAAACAGGGAATGCAGATGAATGCAGTGTGTAATAGTTTTAGACATTCAAACTTAAACCAAGTATATAGTTTATACTACTGTTAACCATTTGCATTCTTAACACTCCTGTAAAATGAATAGTAATCTTGACTAACAATTGGCAGATCAAAACAAAACAAAAAAAATCTCCAGCGTGTTTTGACTTGTAAGCTGTTTCCTGAAGTAAATAGTAAATGCTTCTGAGAATGTTCAAAAACACTGCTTGCTAACGCACTACGTTTGGCACAGTTTTTCTTTCCTTCTTTTCTTTTTTCTGTCTCAGTTTTTAAATGGCTCAGTAGCAGCATTTTATGGTCAAGTTAATCTTTCTTTAACTATTTCTTCATATAGCTAATTATTCATCCCCAAAACCTCAGAGTAGACTATATATACTTCAGCTTACCTAAAAACAAATGCTGGTGATATAAAGTGATAAGAACAAGAACTTATTGTGAAACATCTCGCTGTATTTTTGTCTTCTTGTTGGGAGCAGTATTGATAAATTTCTCTTGTGATTCTACTGAAGTTTGAGTGTAAGAAAAAATTCTCAGGTAACTTTGGTAGTGTGCTGCAGCCTGTGGCTAGAGAAATGTAGCTTGATGTAATATCAAGATTTGGGATATCAGAAATTATTTTAGTCTATAGAAAACAGCTATTCTGTATTCACAGCTATAAAGTGAAATTGGATGATGTAACTGATATCTCTGTACGATGAGGTTAGAGTGATAAGTTGTTTCAGTTTTATGTTTTGCAGCATCTTATTTTTCACTGAATATTGCTGAAGAATCATGTTATTCCCAGCTCCTCAAAATTTTAAGTCTTAAATATATTCAATTACATTTAATATAACTATGCTGTTTCATCACATCCTAATTTATGATTTTTATGTAGCTCATGTAAATGTGTTTTCACTTTGGTGAAAAGCATAACTTAAGAAAAAGGTGGTGTCACTCAAAAGAGTTAATGTTCTCTCGTTTGTGTGATGATCATACTGATAGTCACGCTGGGAAGAAGGTAAATATGTATAAGGCAATATATCTACATTAATACTCTAAACTTTCAGACATGCTGAGGTGTTCATCTATTGTGCAATTTATTCCTTTCTTGTTTATAGTAAGCTGCATATTGATATTACAGTGCAGGTGTTACCTTTTGGGGTGGGGAATCATATATACCGATATAACTCTTCACTAAGCCTCTGTGTAGGCTAAATTTGTTTTGTGGCATTGAATGTGGAGATTTCTGAAACAAATCACTGCTACATCAGTCCAGTTGTTAAATAAGAAATTGATGAAGATGATATTTTTACAGCAAACTTATTTTCAGAGATGGCATGCATCTTTCAGAGAATAGGGAAGATGGTTTTGTTCCTGCTGTATTCTTTAGAAAAGAGAATGTGGCCAAAGCGATATTGGTAAGTTGTTTTTTCCGTTACAGTGTACAATTCTATAAATATTTTTCTCATGATTTATTGTATAAATATTACTTATGTTTGGATGTACAGAACTGAATTAGAAAACTTGTGTTCTCTCTGTGAGTAAATTTATGAATTTTAGCTTTGCTCTGTTAGAATCTGCATTTTTATTAACTGAAAGTATTTAAATTCTTTACTAAACACCTAAACCCCCATAAAGACATACTTCTTATATTGCAAGTCAGATTATCTTGGTGCAAACTACTGCCTCAAGGTGAGAAAGCGAATATTAAATATGCATTGAAATTAATACATACAACCTAATCATTCAGATACGATGAGAAAAAGTGGAGACAAACTGCAATCTTATAAGAGAAACCTTTTCATATTAATGAGTTTCCATTTGCCAATAATTCTGTCATTTGTAACTTGAATCATTCATCACCCCTGCAAATGGTTCTTTCAAGACATTATTTGCAATTTTGTCTTGTGTTTTTGTCCTTGATGTTGTGAAAATGACCGTCTACTGTTACAGGAATGAAAAGAGATCTCATTCAAACATCTTTTGTGTTTCCACTTTCAGTGAAAAATGTTTTTCAAACCTGCAGCTGGTTATTTCTGCAGGAGTTCCCACTTATATTCAGGTTTGATTGACATTTTGAAATGGCAGCTTTTCATGAAAAGCTGTTAACTTGTAGAATTTGGTTATGGTACTAAGACAGACTGACTTTGTTCTACTGTTGGGGCCTGTCCAACCTAAACACAATCCTGCATCTGAATTTAATAGTGCTACTCAGCACAGGGAGCGTGAGCTTTTTTTCTTTTTTCATTTTTCTTTTCTGTTTTTTTAACACTGGTGCTTCTGATGTGTTTTTGAACCTGACCTGATAGGTACTCATCTTGATAGGTTCTCTGTCAGTAATTGGATTAATTGGCATTTGCACTTCTCCCTCTCCTGGGCTAGCTAGGTTTGTGCTATGTTGTGTCATAATTTCAGTGATGGAATATATTTTCATTTTACATGATGAAAATAAGTGGAAGATGTTTTTTAATGACTGTACAAATACTACAGTGTCTGCCTTAAGATAAAAATTACTATCTGCAGCGTTTATTACTGTTTGTTTTTGAAATTTGGGGTGTGAGGGAAAGCTCATGATATTAAAAAAATTTCTGAGCAACGATTATTGATTTTAATTTCTAGTCAAAAACTGAGAAAGCAGTGTAGAACACAATTATTCTGCTGTCGACTTTGCTGAGTTGGTCTTTAATATTATGTCAGAATGTTGAAAGTGGGAAAGAGAGACATTATGCAAAATCAGTTACACTACACGTTTCTTGCCAAGTTTCTAAATAAGGATATAAAGTACCCATATACACTAGCTGAGATGGAAGAGGAATATTTTTCACTGTGAAAGAGATTACTCTTTACATAAGGGATCTGAAAAAAGTAGAGATCCAAGCATCCTGGCGTCTGTCACTGGATGGATGGTCTTACTTGAGTGTGGGGAGTAAAACATGGGAAAATATTTGGGATTTTCCACACGTTATCTGTACAGTCCTGTTAGAGTAAATTTGTATAATTTGTGTTTGGAAGCATTTAAACCTTGTTTTATAAGGACGTGAGTAATAATGTAAACAATTACAAGTAATCATAGGTTGTTGAGCTGCTGATAGATTAAAAACTTATTTTCTATATACCATAGATAGAATTTCTGATCGTCTGTTCTCTTAGCTGGTTAGTTGCTTTTATAAAATATTCCCTGTAGATTTGCACCTACACATGGTGATACACAAATTGATATACTCATCTAACCCCGTGCCACTGTAGTTTGTTTAGGATGCTGAGCTGGTAGGGTGAAATATGTCCTGCCTATGCTGTCTGTGCAAATGTCTCTTAGGTAATTTGTGATGTGGCACTGGTGTGGCCACATTTTAGTTAATATTAAAAACCATGTGAAATAAGATATTATTTGCTTCATCTTTTTCTTTACAATGGCCTAGACTAAGTGAATGTTTTCTCAAGTGCCTGTTCCGTAGTTTCTGAATTTTGAAGCTAGTTTTTGAATGCTTGCAAGCTTCATGTGAACTTTCAAAGTAAAAGCATTCTAGTTGCCACCCAGACATTACTGTTAGAAACTAATACGTGCCACCACTATTCCTGCAAGCAAAGGCAGGATACATGGGTACAAGCTTTTTCGTATACCCTTAAGGTCACTGTGAAATACTAGATCAATTGAATTAAATGGCAAACTGCCCACGGACTTTAAATGGAGCCAGGATTTTGCCCTTTAACTCTATCAAGCCCTAAGGGCAAGCAGATTTTGTTTTTAAGCAGCCCCAACGTGGCAGTGTTTCAAAGGAAAGTAGAGCTGTTGTGAAGTTTGACCCAAACTGTGCAAAATGCAGAGGGCAGTACGAGGACCTTGAGCTGCACTTGCAAGTACAGAGGTGCAGGTAAATGGCTACTGTCCTGTTGGGTGCAGTGAACGTGATGACTTATTTTGAAATGCTGTCTGCCATGTCATTTGCTATAGGAAAACATTGTTTTCATGTACTGTTGATTGCAAATGCACAGTCTTTGTTTAAAAATGATTAGGAGAATGCAGAGAACAGACGAGACTAACCAATATGCTGCTGCTTCACACTGTTCCCATGCGTAGTAACACAGGTTGGATTTTTCTTGTAAGTAGCCAGCAATGGGACTTAACATTTAAAGTTGGTAACTTGATTTATAATTACATATTTAATAGTAACTTTTTCAGGTGTTCTTTCTTTAGCAATCAGTGGTAAATTTTCAGTAATGTGTATTGTCATTTCATATGATGTCCTTTTTTAAAGAAGGATATGTAAAGACAGAATGTTTATCAATCAGTTAAGGTCTGAAACACTAGTGTTTTATAATCACAGAAGTCGTGGCTTGCAAGTTAAAACTTTAATGAAAAATGTTAATTTCAACCAGGTAAACGTACATTTAGCCTTCAAACTACTTGCTTTACAAGAGCAAGTGTTTTTCTTATTTCCAGTAGTTTAAGTACTGTATGTTATTATTACAGAGCAAAATAAAAATTCTTTTGTGAACTTAGACTTTTTATGACACATTTATCTGAGAAGAGGAATTAAGTAGCCTTGTAACACATTTTTTTCCTCTTTCCTCTACTTAATTGTTTCAAGTGATGATACTTTATTTTAATTTTACTTCTCAACTTGTATAGAAGTGCTTCTGTGAATGGATTCTTGAACCTGTTTGCTCCCTTCAGATTAGCATAAATTTAGACATTACAAAACCCCAAAGTAGGTGGGTTGATACTTTGGACATTCTTTGTAAATGTTAAACCCCTCCCCATCTGTTTGATTATTTTTCCCTCAGCCTTTATTCCTGCCTTATAGTTGTCCTTCCTTTTATTTTAATTTATCTGATGGATGCAATGAACTGGAGGGGGGGAGTTAAGGAAATGTTATTTCTGTTATGTCCTCTTGAATTTCTGTCTCTTCAGCGGAAGAGGTTTGTCAGTGACAGATCCATCTATTCCTAAATTATAGAGAAATGCTACTTTGTATCTTAATTACGGCTGTTCTAAAGCAGTGTCCCTGCTCATGTTCTCAGTCTTGTCTTCGTAGAAAGTGTAAGTTGGCAGGGTTGCTGGCTGGGCTGACTTCTCTCTCTGCAACTGCTTCTGTCCGTGGTGGAGTAGTAAAGCTGTGTAGGTGGATGTTATGTATATATGTTGTGATGAATGAATATGTTAGGGATGTCTCAGGTAAATCTGGTTTTGCTATAGCTTTTCCTTACTTCTCGGAGGGCCACTGTTAGAAGTACTCTATTCTGAGGAGTGCTGTCCAAAACCCAGGCATTTTAGTGAAAGCACTTGTGTGGATAAGAAGGGTAAAGGTAGTTATTGGCTTGAAATGTATGCAAAATAGTATGTCCATGCTCTTTATTTTCATAGCATTTCTTCCCTCTGTGTGCATGTCATTAGACTGCCTCTCTCTTTAATCACATCCTGAGATCTGATCCGATGTTGCTATTACTAGGTACCATGTAATTTGCCAGCTGTATTTAGTAAGGCACTATGCTTCTTCCATAATCTTTTCTGAAAAGCCAGTGTCCCACATAAATGGCATATCTTAATGTGTTGTTGGGGTTAGTTATTCAGGGCTTTGGGAAGAAATTTTCTAAGGCTTCTATCTCTTGAGGTGTCTACATCCTTAATTTGAGATACCTTTCAGAAGCACTTTTTTCCGTAAGTGGGTTGTTGGTTTTTTGCCTTTTTTTCTTCCATACCTTCCATAAAATGCAAGGTACATCACTAGGACAAATAGAAAATAGATTAATATCTAAATTATTTAAAGGTATGGATGCTTTATGAAACCTTCTAACTAGATGGAAATAATAATGAATTCTATTCACTATTGTGAATGTGCGTGTGCAATAGTCTTCTGAAAATGTCAGCGTGGTGACATTCCTGATATCTGAAGGTATCAGCAAGCTGAAACTGTTCTGTGTTAAAACACACTTGCATGTGACAAATGAGTTTTGTTGGTGAAATTTCAGGCTGCCGTGTAATAAACTTTGCATAGCAAACTGCTGAATTTATGCTCATTTTGTATTAGTAGCTATTGAAAATATTCTAATGCTGCAACTCTTCAAGGGGACTCTTTCAGTAGCTATGACTTGAAGACAGAATTTAGTATATTTTAGTGCAGTGAGGTTCAGCATGTGCAGATTGGAAAAGGAAGAAATCTGATGAGGTATCCAATGCTTTTCTGAAGCTTTAGAATTGAATGATGGAGAAGGCTGAAAGTACTTAAAGAACATATTCGTACATAAGCTAATATAAAGAACATCAGTTGTAGCTTCTTGTTTGTTCCACGTATAAATTTCAAAATGGTTGATGCAGCTGGAAGCATTTTCTCTTCGTTTGAGAAACATTTTCAAGAGGAAGTAATTATTTCTCTCACATGATGTGATGTAATCTATGTGAATCTGTGTGAAATGCTCTCTTCTCATTTTCCTTATGTATCTGTACTTCAATATACTTTGGACCAGGTTTCCATACCTCATATGTAGAGGTCTTTGGTATGCATATAACTTGAGCCATTTAGGTGTCGGTTTCCAGTTCTCTTTTAGAAGCGTAGGTGAAATAATAAAAATCTGTTCCTCATAAATCCTCTCTAACTTAAAAAAACAAAAAACAAAAAAACCCCAGAAAACAATGCAGCAGCAACAAACAAAAGAACCCACCAACCCCCAAATCCAAGTACAGGCCATTTTTAATTTTTTCACATTGTTTTACAAAGACAACATCTTAAAAATATACTTAACTGAAACAGTGTTGGAGGCACTTGTCTTATTTGGTTGTACATGTGAGGTGGTCTAGTTGATGTTACTGGCAGTTAAGTAGCAACAGGAGAACTTGGGATCAGTTTTTGAAGACATTTTTCCCACTGCTGGGATTTGACAGTGGTATTATATGGTTTTGTTTTCCAGATTCTTGTCAAGACCTTAAATATGTTAGTCTGAGGGGAGAGCCTAGTTACATCAGAATCTTGATTCCTACTTGTAAATAACTAAATGAAAGAGGGCAGCCTAATTTTTATCAGTGAACTGGGCATATGAGCACTTGCTCTGAAAGAGGACGTAATGGGTTCAGTTACAGCACTTTTTACTCCTTCTGTAATAAAGAGAATGGTTTAATGAGATGTGGTTGTTAGTTCTAAATATCATTCACTTCAGAAGCTGTGTTTTTAATTGTTTTGCATTGATGCATGGAACAACTCAAAACAAAGATAAAAAAAACATCTGTAAGCTGACACTGGGCCAAGCAATCAGTGAACATAGCAATGAATGCATTAACATCTTAAAATATTGGAGAAGCAAAATGTATGCTATTTGCTTCTGGGTAATGATGCTTGGGTTGCGGTTGGGAAATAAAGAATGGTGATCCTTTCTGTTTCATTTACTTCTTTTTTAGTTTAAAAGACATTAGTAAGTTCTTGTGGTGTTGATTTGTCATCTCTGAAACTGGGTACCTATATCAAAGTAGTCTGAAGTTTAAAGGTTCTGCAACGTGTGTGACTGTGGCAGGGGAGGTTATTGCTATTCTAATTTCATAATATCCTACCAAACCCACAACTGGTAATGTAAGCAAATATTTCCCAGAAGTTCTGTCACCTACAGGTCAAAGTAGCCTGAGTAAGTACACCAAAACTGAAAGTCACCACTTTGTATCTCTGTAGTACCAGCTATGCATTTTCTGCAACTGAAGGTTTGGAAGAAGTTAAGAGTACTTTTAATGGTTTATGAAGTGACTTCAGAGTTTTAGAGAATGCACTACTCTAACGTGCAGATTTTCTAGACTCTTAGGAGCTGCATTTTCCTCTTCGCATTCTTGACTGCCCGTGTTTTTAAAGAGTAAAAAATAGAGTGGTTTTCTGAAACTTCCTTTGGTGCTTTGTATTTTGTCAGCCTTGAGCTTTTCTTAGTTTTTGCAATCACATGAAAAGCTGATTATCCTTCTGAGCCTGCTGAACTATCTACCATAGCTCCTGAAAAGTTCCAATCCCCTACAGGATCATCTTTTACTTAAGTTGAACATATGCTCGATATTCAAGTAGCTGATCAGTAAACTTTGGTAGCTCTTTACTCCAGTAGACTTGAGTAAAATTAAGTGTCTATGCAAGAATACATACATTACTTGTGGATGCAAGAATTGCCTTTGAACCTCAGGTGGTACACACCAAATCTTTGTGGCTGAGACCTGCATCCTCAGTTATATGTCGGTCTGAGATGAGTTTACAGGTTGGAATCCGTGTATCCTCCTTTTGCAAGGGAGGGATGAAGTTGGTTGGGCCAGAGTTAGTGAGGATGACTTGCCAGGCAGAGCTGTCTTTCTCATCCCACCATTCTTTGGATTACTTCTGCTCCTTGCATTAGCTTAGTCTGCCATGTTCTGTAGAGCTCACTGCAAGACGTACACTTGAGCTTCCTTGCCAAGCTTTGTGTATTCCAGAAGATGAGGGGCTTGGCCGTAGCTCATCTAAGGTGTCTCAATTGTCTAATTAAGGTGTCTTCCTTGTGTGAGGAAAAGTTGAAAACTTGATGCTTTAATCTAAGCTATTTAAAACTGTCTTTTGGTGTTCTTAAAATACAAATTCTATACAGAAAAAAAAACACCCAACAATAATTTATTTTTTTCATGTTTAAAAGTTCTGGATTATTTTAGTACAGCTAATTTGCCAAAGCAGACACACATTGAATAATCTTATCTAATAGTTTGGTTGATCCATCTGGTACCTCATCTCTTAACTCCCAGTCCTGCAATGCACAGATAAAACTGCTACTGAACTTTTGTCCTTAATGAACATGGAGGGACATCAGCCAGTGATTTCAGTGGAACAGACCCTGATTCTGTAAGTCATAAGTCATCTCATCTGCAAGTGGTGAGAGACAAACATAAATAAGTGCTGCAAAGTCAGAGATTGTTTTAATTCTGTTCTTGCTTGATAATATACCAGCTTGCAGTTGTAAATGTTTGTACAAATGGAGAACCCTATTCTAGGC
>VXAY01007241.1:0-79695 GCA_013399855.1 Oxyruncus cristatus | reverse complement strand
CTGAAATTTATTTGTGGATTAAAAGTAGAGTTCTCTTTAGTTATGCTTCCTCTTTCATCTCTGTGCTTCTTACGACATTTCTTGTTCCTTCTTTGTCCAATAACTCCCACCTGTTTTTACAGTTCTGGAAGATTTGCAGGTTTCCTCATTTTCTCAGATTTCTATACTATTCTGTGTGAAGCCCTTTTCTTCTCCTTTCCTATGGTTTCAATTAAATCTTCTGCATACTTAAAAGTTCAGCTAAATGCACCTGACTCCAGGACCAGTACTCTTCTCTTAGGCCTTGACTTCTCATGAAACAGCATTACTATACCACTGCTGAAAAAAGGGCTTTATTTATCTGCTTCAACACACACACACTATGGTCTCTATAATTTCATGTGTGAAACTAAGGAACAAATATATTACTAAAGCATCGAATTTTGCTGTATCAATAAGTAAAAGCATAAGAAAATATGATCTGTCTTTGTAACCAGAAATATAATATGAAAAAAGCACTAGATAATAACTTATTTACAAAGGCTAACAAAGATACATCCACTGCATCTGTCTGTTCAGGGAATGTGCTACTTATCCCTTTTCTCGTGTGTTCTTATTTATGCTTTTTCATAGTTTCTTTCTGAAATGAATTTAAAAAGCTCTGTTTGGATCCTTATTCTACATCTGTTCCGACTCTAACTCTTTGGGGTAGAAAGCTTTATACAAACCTGTTATTTAGATGTTCACGTGAAAGCAAATCATCATGGATGAAAAGCAGTATCTGACTTCTCTACAGGCAGTCTCTGTCTTGCAACTCATGACAGACTGAATGGTGATAAGTCTTGTTCAGATTTTTATTATCCAAAGGGCTATTCTGAAATTTTGTGTATATAAGGTAACTGACATTTTCTTTCAATTCTGTGAGGGCATGAGGGGAAAAGAAGTTTTCACTGTCTCCATTTCATTTTTCCAAGGATGATTTTTTGTTTAAAATTAATCTTTTGTTTCTGTTCATTTTTTAGTAACAGGTGAAAGAGTAGTAGTAGTGAACAGGTTTGGTGTTTAGAATTTTTTTTCATGGTAAATGAAATTTTTTTTAAGTATGTATGAAGACTTAGCTCTAGTTTGTGGAATAATGGGCTGTCTTGATGGAGCTGGGAGGTGGCAGTGTGCCCCTTCCCACTGGGACAGGGATGCTGTGTGCAGGAGGACATCAAGAGGCTAGTGACAAAGAGCTGCCCTTGTGCAAGATATCAGCAAACTCTGTGCCATATCATAACTTGAAATTGTACATTTTTTGCTTTTCATGAACTCAGGATTTGATCCTTTCTTAATGGGCACAAACTGTTACTGGTGGACTTATTCCCAGTATGCTGAATTAACTTTTAATTTATGATTCATACTGAGAATGTGTGTCAGTGGTTGGTATGGGAGTTGTGTATTGGAGATGGTCCCAATATTCTTCTTCACAATTTGAAATACTGAAGAGGTGCAAGTAAGTACAGTTCTGATGCTTGGTGTTTTATTTTTTAAAAAAGTTGAATTTCAGCCACAGCTCTAAGAAGACAAGCAGAAGTCAGCTTTGCTGCTGTAATTAGCTTTACTTTTAATTGATATATTTGTTATTGGTCTTACCTTACAACCACGTATTTTTGAAATTGAATAATATTATATTAAGCACTTTGAGTTCTACAGAGATCACATTTTTAAATGCTAGACATTATTCTCCCTTTAAAAATGTTGTCTAAGCCCCATTTTCTGAGGGTTTTAAGCCCTCAAGAATCTAGGGAAGGGACTTGCTCCATGTTAGGACAACTCTCTATGTGAAGAGGTGATCTGTGCATGTGTGAGAGGTGTCAGAGCTACTGCAGCCAACGGGCAGCTGGTCAATACTGTCAGTGTAGCTTAAAGGTCAGCTGAGCTTACCATACAAACACAGCTTGTGATGGCTAGCTGAACAAACTGTTCAAAAGGAAGAAAATGACGTGGTTATGGATGTGTTACTAGTTTAGATGTTATTTTTCTGAGAGTAACGTTTTCTACTGAACACCAGAGGGCATAATAGCATGTCTTCAGAGAGAGAGAAACCCTTTGCAAGCAAGTTAAAGCACTTCAGAAATACCATCGATTTTATGATCTCAAAACCTATCAAAAAAGGCATTGCTTTATAGCATTACAGAATCACTCAGGCTAGAAGGCACCTCTAGAAATGCTTTAGTACTATTTTCAATGGTTAGAACGTGAATTTCATGTAATTGACAGCCCATTACTTTTGCTCAAGCAGAGTCACCTGGAGTTGGTGCTTGTTAACTTTATGGCTTTATGTGCAGTTTTAATGTGCTCTCAGCATGAAGTAACCAAAACTATTACACTATAGTTTTGGATAATTTTTTTATTTCTGTCAAGAAGTTTTCAGTAAATTCATACGAGTGAATTTTCTTCAGTCACCTGCAACAACAATTGGTCTAGTACTCCTTTTGGATCTGTTCAGTTTTCACAGAAACTTGCAATGCCAAACATGACCTCTTTATTTCATTCTCTTCCTAAGTTAATTCTCCTTATTTATGTTGGGAGCTTTATGATAGTACTTTCAATATAAAATCTAAATAAAACTGTTCTCTTCATCTTGTATTGTAATTCTTGTGTTAGGATTGTGCAATTAAATAAATCACTAGAGCTAGAAGAATGAATTACAAATATAAGTAGTTTAATTTTCATACGCTTAAGCAGAAAATGGAGATAAATATAATAAAATTATTAAAAACACAATATAATATTTTTGCTACCTGCAGTATAATTCATTGTTTAAAGATGCAGTTTGTTATTACATTATTTTATTATTTTAATTACAATAGAATAGTGTGTTAAGCAAGATTCCAGTCCTAGTTGTTATCCTTTTAGGTTTAGGTCAAATCAGCTAAGTTCCCTACTTCCTCTTCCATTTTCATTACATGAGAAAATACTTATTTGGAGATGTATGTTTTTATAAACTGTTGAAACACACAAAACAAAATAGATATTTAAAGCATCCCTTTGAACACTTTATTTAAAGGTTCTGTTTAAATTCAGAATGTATAATACATTGGTTCATTCAATTTATTAATGAAAAATCTTAGCACTTCCTAGGAATTTTGCATTTTAAATCAATGTTTATGTATCTAGACAAGAGAGAGTTATCTCCACTCTTCTTTTGCAGGTATCTCTTCTGGGATTTTCTGGTATTTTTGTCTGCGATATTGACTACCAATTCACTCTTATGTTCATGGGGTATATTTCCCTTGGAGGCTAAAAGAAAACCACAGCTTGCTAATTCTCTAGGAAATGAGCCCTGGGCAGCCTTAAGGCCTTTCCATTTAATTGTTCCATTCTTTTGAATAAGACTTTGACGCATAACACGTATATCCCCATTTAAGAACTTACCTATAAATGTTGTTTATCATCTTTGAAAAATAGATGAATTTGCCTATCTGAGAAGCAGGGTAATTGATCCGTGCTTTTCAACTGTCACACAGACAAGCAGGGCTGAGTTGCAAAGACTTTTAAGACTTCCCAAGTTTTGCTGGCAGTTAATTCTGTCTTCTTGTGCTCAGGCATCTTTATTTCCATCTTTTCAAAAGACTATTTAATACTATATATGGTGCAAACAGAATTTCTTATATGTGTTATCAGTAAATTCAGTAAATTAAAAGGTAGACTGTAAACTAAGGTTTCTTCTTTTGCTTTTCAGTACAGTTCAAAGCTGTCCCATTTTTTGCCCTTGTCCCAAGGCACTTCTCAAATTAGCTCTGATCTAAGTGGCTCTGCTGCCACTTCTGTTGCAGTCACCTAGAAGTAGAATGTGGTCCTGCCAAATAGTTCTTGAAATCCGTAAAAACATAGGATGGGAAGTGTTTAGGACAAGGAATGAGACTCTCATTCTCTGTTGGGTCTTTGAGGAATCAGAGAAACAACTCAAAGCCTTCCTAGGGAATTTGCTGAAAATACATTTTACTTATCTGTGAAATCCCCTTTCAATGAACCAGCTCCAAACATGAGTCAAAGGTGCCTGGTAATCGTTTGCACAAGCTCTTCAATTTCATTTGCTCTAAAATTAGATTCCTCAGTAGTTCTAGAGATGCCATTTGTCCTTGAAGTTTATCAGCATCCTTTGAGAGAACAGATAAATAGAATAGCTTTGATTTCAGTAGTGATTTAAAAAATGACTGGAAAAGTATGAAGAGTAACAGCATTTTTATACCACATGGTATTTCATCTCACTACCTTGTTTAAAACAATGCTTTCAATTGTGTTTTTTACATAATTCCATAGTTTATAACTCTGTAAGCTTCATATCAGTGTACAGTGCTTGTGTAATGGCCATAGATGAGCATAATATTCTGTACCAGAATCTGTCTGTACAGGCTTCAGGAGTTGTCAATTGATGCAGAGAAAAACCTTGCTCAGAAAAACTGTTTGTACAAACTTTGTAAAAACACATATTTCAAGGATCTTAATATTCCTGCATGGTTTAGCACCTTCATTGTTAAAATAATTTATTTCTGAGCCCAGGTCTCTCCTCCTTTTGTTCTGATATTCCCTTCTTGATGCTGTCACCTACAGTACGTAGTGTCTGTATACATGTCTAATGGAAGAACTATCTGATTAAACTGTCACATTTTTGACATCTCCCTTCTTGCTCTCCAGTATTGGTGCTTTAATCTGTAGGAAAGAATTTTGCATTTTTTTTATCCCTCATACATTTATCTATTCACGTAATTTGCTTCCAACACAGGCAGTCATTTTACCTTCTGAGTGTGCGCTGCTGCTTTACTGAATGACTTTACTGGCAATGACAAGAGCACCAGACTTTCTCTCACTTTAAATTAGTCACTACTATTTAACAGGAATTTCCACACAACAGATACATGAGAGGCCACAAGTAGTTCATGACTGATGACACAAAGCAAGATGATACATGCCTTTCTGATCCCATCCCTACACAACTGAACTTCATCTCTATACTCTTCCTGGGTCACCTGTTCTGCTTCAGCTGTCTGTGAATTTGCTTCTTTCTCTTTTGTTTGACCAGTAGATGCCAACTCAGCCGTGCCACAATAGTAACTCTAACATCCTCTTTCTCAAAGTACAACACTGCATACAATAGAATAACACAGAGGATAGAGGCTTTGAGAAGGCTGCCCAGAGAAAGAGCATGACTGTGGAGACCCAGAATGGGAGCATGCAGGAAAGCCCCATTGCTTTCCACAGCTTAAAAATAACCTCAATATCTTTTTCTGTTTCCTACATCTACTGCTACTTCATCTGTCAAAACAGGAAAGTAAAACGAGTCTGTAAAGATATTTATGCATATCAGCAGACCTAGTTACTTGCAAGACATTTTACACTTACCTGAATTAACTGACCAAAAAAAATAATAAATCTTTAATTTCATGTGGGTTTGTGTGTTCATTATTAAGTTTCATGGTTTTAATTATGTGAAATATCATTTTGCTATTTATTTATATGAACCTTTTCTAACAAAAGTAGCAGCAATTTACATATCTGGAAGAATATTAAAAGTGTTTCTAATAATTAACTTTTTGTAGATCCTGAAGCCATCAATAATGACACACTAAAGTGGTGCCACTGACCAGCTAAGAGTGCAGGGCTGATATCCTAGTATTGGTTAAAAGAGATAGAGTGAAAGTTGCAATCACAGAACTGAGTAGAATGTCAAAGATATTGTACCATAATTGTTTATTATAATATTCATTTCTGTAAGAGATCTGGATTATCATTGAGCATAATGATTGATTTTACCACTTCTGTATAAAATTATATATTTGTTTACTCACAGTATTGAGATATTTTTACCACAAAACACTGCTGACAAATAACAACTTCATGTCAAATCATTTTATGTTCTTTGAGTGCTTCTAGAAATGGTTTGCTGTTGTTTTTTTTTTATCTGGAAATAAAAAAATGGAGTGAAGAGTCTAGCAACTCCTCTGTAAAATTCAAGGTGTATTACAGAATTATTTGTTCCTTCATTTCCTTGAATGTCTGAAAACACTGAGCTATGTTTTGGTACAGTGATCTACTGCATGCCACTACACAGTGACAGTAAGTGGTTTTGATATCAAGGTATAAATTTAGTCTTCAGTAATCTTGTAAGAAGCTTATTTCTATGACCTTATTGTGGTTGGCTTCATTAGCAGGTTTAGTGCCACAGTGAAGGAAAGGCACCAAGGAGAAAAGAGAGCTCACAATAAACATGTTCAGTTCATTTGGTTCAGTTTCTTTATTAAAACAAAGAAAAAAGGCCTGTTGCTGCTGCATTAATGTGCTGTACAAAATCCTTTGCAGAAACAGAATGTGAAAAGGAAACATACCTGGCAATATGAAAATCCATCCTATCCTGGTTTTTTTGCCAGAAGAGAAATACTGATTTTGCCAATGATCACATTCAGTATTATCACTCAGGTATGTTTAAAGTTATCTATTAATCACTTGGATTTTAATGATATCAGGATTTTGAAGAAGACTATAGCATGTGATACTCAGAAAGCACCTTACTAACTATGGTTGGAATTATCAAAATTCCATTCCTTTGGAAATTATTTGCTATATTAATTTAATTAAATAGCCTCTACCTTTATCTGCACCTAAAAAAAACAACACCCCCACACACATAAAAAAAAAACCAAAACAAAAAAATCCACAAAAAAACCCAGCCAAAACCAAAAAACCAACCTAACAAAACCCCTCACTTTTTGCCCTTTCCAGGCTTTCACTTATGAATCCCATATATTGAAAATTTATTTTCTGTGTCAAAACATTTGTTGTGAGTTGATTCTCTAGTGCATTTGTTAGTATAACAGGAGAAAAATGGTTCTTTCGAAGAGCAAAATATAAGCAGTTGTAGCATATTTATTATTTTTCTGAAGAGTGTACTTTTTCATAATACCCTTTAGCATAAAAATAGCATATTTCATCAGATAATTGATAGTCATAATGTATTTCTAGAAATTTATTTCTCTAAGCCTCTTAATTTTTCCAGAACTGCCCTGAGAAATTTTAAATTTTCATCTTTAGCTTTGCTCTGGGTAAATACTCAATTTCATCTTCATCATGTTTCTTATGAACAAAAATAGTTGGGTTTACTTTGTCTCAAAGATCACTGAAAGCAGAGAATACTCTGGCCATCTGTGTTGAAAGATCATAGCCACATTCAGAGGTGTTTGCCTTTAGCTCTACTAGGGGTATGCTGAAACAATTGTATGCAAGAGTTGAGGCTTGAATAAAAAATAAAATATAAAACAAAAAGAAGTAAAAACCTGGACAGCTAAAAAAAGGAAACAAATAAAAAAAAAACAAAAAGACACTTAACTGGAATAAACCCAGGTAGGAAGGAACTGAGTTCAGTTCTCAACGTCACTGGTGGTATTAAGCACAGAAGTGATGTCACTGAGAAAAGCTGCAAAGATGCCTGAAAATTATCTGTCAGACTGAGATGTACTTTCTTAGAGTGGCTGATCTCTCGTACATCATTAAGCCCTCTCAGAAAAGCTGCTTAATGTTATAAATTGATTCTCTTAAGAAACTGTGAAGATGGAATACACACTTGAAGAGAGTTAAGAATTAAACAAAGAGGCAATTGTGGGATTTGTGATCATGTTTCTAGTAGCAGGTTTACTCCCTGTTTGCTAGCTTTTTGCTGTGCTGGGGATACACACTGGTACACAACCAGATTCTGGTTTGGTGTTTCTTTGGTTTGTTTGCCTTTTTTTTTCTCTCCATGCTTTGTAGCTATCTGATACCAGTCAGAACAGGTTGTTCAAATATAATCCATACTAAAAATACTTTCAAGAGACTGTTAAGAATTTGAAGGGTTTTGTCTGGGCAGCAGTGAATAATCAGAGCCTTGGCTATTTCTGGTCTACCTTAGCTCCATGGTTCTGTGCTCTTTAGTGGCTGCTATAACTATCTAAGGGTTTACCATAAGTGTTCTCACTTGAATAATGCGATAAGAACCCTGAATGTAGGAGATGTTTTTGCAAAGGGCAAGCCTCATGAAGCAGGAAATCCCAGTTATCCCTTTAGCCTGTGCTCTCAGCCAGCCACATCTCTGCCAAAGCATACCATAGGAAAAGGACATTCCCTTACACAGTTACAAGTGCTTCATGATTAGTGCAGGCCACCTCCAGCATAACTGTCCTGTGTCCCCTAAGGGATATAATTATTAGACGATTTTAGAATTAGCTTTGCCAATGGCCTTTCTGTGGGATCCTTTCAGAGGCTATGTGCCCCATCCATCTCCAAGAAATAAGATGAGATTTCGCTTTCTGAAGTCCTACAGGTATCTCTTCTAGTGGCTTACAGTGTAATTGATGGTGATAATAGTTGCAAATGTGGCTCTGTTTTATTCTTTTGTAGTATTGCAGTATATAAAAATTTGGAAATGGTTTGTATTAATTGTGACTCTCTTGAGCTTATAAGGGCATTGCTGAACATGGTATATCAGGAAAATAGGTATCGTGTCTGTGTGAATGGAAAACATGAACAAATGACCATGTAAGTGTAGGAAACTGCAGTTTTCAAGTAAATAATAACTTTAAATGCTTTTTGCACTTCAAATTGGGGAGAAAAGTAGATTAAAATTTATGTCAGTATGCTTGTGGAACTAATAATTCTAAGTATTCTCATTACTTATTATAATTAAGAGTATTTAAAAATATGACACACTGATACAGTATAAGAAATCTGAATAAATATGTATGGTTGAGAGGCTTTTGCCAGAAAATCATATTCGTTAGTTATTTTTGAAAATAAGTATAGTCAATAAGAAAAATTCTATTTTTTCTTTAACTATTGTTTAAAAATAGCAGTAGCAAAGTATGCTTTCCATTATTTATTGCATTACTTTTTGCAATTGAACCGGTATGTTTTCCCAACTTCCTTGCATTTATTTGTAATAGATGTGTATACATTTTCAAATATAAAATTCTTAAGATACTCCCATTTGTATATAATTCATTGGAGAATTCACTGCATATCGTCTTAATGATAACTGTTTAATTTTAATTGATGCAATGTTCACATTTATTTGCACAGATGTACAATACCAAATGCCTATGTATGATTATTGATAGCAAACACTACATAAGTGAATAGTGTTAAAAAAACTGATTAGGTACTGTGCAACCTCTCTCAATGTTTTCTTTTGGAAAAGCTAGGCTGTTCATACGGAGGGAGCTAGGTTTATAAAAACATAATAATAACAGTTAAAGGTAATTGAATAGAGAATAAAAATATGGCATCCGTTCAAAACTAGATCATAGAGTTGAGATTTTCTTAAGGCAATCTTCTTATCAGGGACTTCTTGTTTAAAGAAAGCTGCTTATGTTTCTTTTACAAATTTATATCGATTGTTGTATATATCAATGCTTTAAAAGCAAAAAGAAAAATATTTCATGTAGCATGTTAATATAGGATCTGTATATTTTGATTATTGATTTATGGAGCTTAGCATATTGTCCAATTTTTCAGTCTAACATGGTGAAAATATTCCTAAAAGTTGCTAATAAAATTAAAAAGAATGAAACCTTTGTCCAAAGTCCAGAGGTGTTAATGAATTTTGTCTAACCATAGAGAAAGTGTTACATGTTTGTTTTTCAGGAGCTTTAAAGAATTAGAATGAGGTTTATGATAGCTTTATAGAAAATAGGTCATAGTTGTATTGTTAAATCTGAGCCATATTTGTTGCTACTATTTAATTTCAATATAAGTTCTTACCAGAAGGAGAAATAAAAATCCTTAAATATATTGCCATCTCACTGCCATGGTTCCATTCACACTGTAGGTTATATTTAGAAATCCACTACAAAATTTTACAGTACTCAGTGCCTATGTAATTTAATAACCTTGTTTATGTCAACTGACAGTTCTGCTCATATTGCTCAACCATCTGATGTCAAGGGGCTTTGGTTTCTAAAACTGAGTATCTGATAGTACATCCAGGTATTCCATGATGAACATTGTTCAGCGAACCATTTAAATTATGAAGTTGGCTGTAATTTTAATTTTTCTTTTGTTACATTTTGGGGAAAAAACAGAACATTTCTTCTGTGAGATGCTTATAATCTATTGATTTAATAGACAATCATGTTTTTATTTACATATTTAATTTCTGGGATATTCTGTAAAACACTGATGCCCTCTTGTAGTCAAATAATGAATGTCACCTTATAGTCAAATAATGAGTTTCTTTGCTGATCAGCAAGTGCTGGGGGTTGCATCTTTCAGAGAATGGTGAAAGACCCAGGCTAATGCAAGTTTTCCCAGCGTAGGGAAAAAAATATACCTGGAGACAATGCAATGCACTTACTTAGAGCTCTTCTTCCTCTGCCTGGTGAGCTCTTCTTCCTCTGCCTGTCCCATCAAATTAACTTCAAGCTTAAAGCTTCAGCAAATTTTAGTGAAAAAAAGAGAAAAGTAGACTGAAAAAGCTGGTAGATACACTAAAGATTTGCTGTATGCCAGAAATGCAAGTATTCGTAGCATTAGATGTAGAACTAAGGCCAGGAATGGGTACTTCATAGACAAGGAAACTCAGGAGACCACCAGAGCATTTCACAATTTCAGCAACTTTTTGCAGGGTAGAGGAGGAGGGTTGTTTGGTTTTGTAGAGAAGTATGCCCACCCTGCTTCTGGAAGATAAATGTTCTGCTCCAATACAAACAAAATATGTGTACATCTTCATTGTGTTTCCAGAAGGCACAGATAAGCTCATGTCTTTTCCTTTTTGTTTCTCCCAGCCCCACCTTTTTTTTTTTTTTCCCCTTTCTTTTAAAAGCCTTGAGTATCTCTAAACTAAAGCACACCTCCTTTCCTGAAACACATATAGGAATCCTATTTCCTGCTGCATTTAGCTTTGCTCAGGAAAATAGCACAAGATGTAACTTTAAAAGATGTAACTGTAAAAATGAAGTCCTAAGAGTAGCACAGTTACACTTCAGAGCCTCCTGGGACGTCTGGAGAGGCTGAAGAACAAATGGAGATAGAAGCCTTCTTCATGACCTCTAGATCCTATCATGCATGGATTAAGAAGAACTGAAGCACCTATCAAAATTTCCTGCACATAACTGAGATGTATGAATAAGAATGTGTTATATGATACTCAATCCTTCTAGATCTAAGCACTCACACCTCCCACTGACTTAGTGACGGGTCCTCAGGGATACTTAGAAGATTCTCCAGAGGGAGCAGGATCTGCTCTGATTGTGTGGTCATTATGTCTTTTTCCTCAGTGAAGGATTTGTAAATAACTGACAGGGACTATCTGTTGAGTAAAACCTCTTTGGGGAGAGAATTTTGTAGAGATGGTAAGCTCCACAGTAAAATGGGTGTTACAAGAAATGAGACTAGCAATAATATGCGTTAAATTGAAGAATCAAATAATTAATATTTGCCAAATTATTGCAGTATCAGAACTACACCTTCATTTGGTTAGCTATGATGATACATTTCCTGAGACAGTGATCGTGACACTTATACCTTCACGGGAAAAAAAGAGAAAGGTTCTTTGTTGGGTTATGTGAGTTTCTTTTGTTCCTTCCTCTGGTTTCTTTTTGTTTTTCTTCTTTGGCTGCCATCTGGCACATTTCCCTGGTCTAGAAGAACAGTCATGTGGCTGAAGCTACTGCCAGCACCGCTTCTGCAGCCAGCTGCTCACAGCATTCGTATAGAAGGAGGTAGATTCTCTCCTGCCAGATGATTGTACTCCAGGCCACTAAACTCTTGGGAGTTGGGCTGGAAAGTGGAGTATCCCTCTTAAACAGCAATTTTCAGGAATCCCTTCTCTAAGCGGATTTCTTAATTTTGTCAAAGCTTGTGAGCAGAGTATAATATTCTAACTTTTTTGTTATTACAAAACTAGTAGTGAAATGGAAATAGAAACCAGATTAATGTTTATTATTTTATTTATTAGGGCTTACAGTCCCAGCACACTGGAACTGTCTTGCTTCTTTTTGACCAGCCATTTAAATTTTTCTGGGAAATGAAATATTGGAATATGTAAGTGTAGACTTTTCTAGTGAGTGCACACATTTGATTTCATGTTCAGCTAGGAAATTCTGTAATTCATAGAATGCCATTATCACCACTAAAAGGATGTTTTGAACCTCACTCAGATTTATTTTAGACAAATTTGCATGCTAGAATATCGTGTTAATGATATTTGGAAAATATCGTTTGGGAAAAGTGGCAAAATGGCAAGGCATAAGATTAAGTAGCAATAGGAGAGCAGGTGCAAGTGAATCACACTTGACCCTTGGTGGGGCTGCAGACCCGCCTCCTTGCCAAAAGTGCCGAAGAGTCCCTGATAATGAATAAATATAAAGAGTCTCTACACCATTTCCTAGCAGCTCAGAAAGTCAAGATCTAGTACATAGGTCCCAAACAGCAGGAAAAAAACCTGCAGAGAACTAACATGTTTAAAAGTTTCAGCTTTTGCTTTAAATTTCTCTGACATAGTCAATCCTCACACAGAGAGGTTGAGCGAGGCTATCACAGTGGTAGAGGTTGAGTCTGTCAGTGTTTCTTATGCTGCTTTGGTTTAGTGTTACTGAGAGCTATTCACTGGGATTTTGTGGTTCTTACTGCAGCCTTGGAAGTGATTTAGTTAGTATAAAACAAATGGAAAACTGAAGTATCTATAGGTATTCTATCAACAAGGTTTTTTTCCAAATTTATGCTTAAATGAGTTCACCCGAAGCCAGAACCTTTATGAATAACCACAGGAAACATTCTTTTATACACAAATATAAAGTAAATTATAGTGAAGCAAATTATGATGACTAGTGTTGCTACAGTTTAGAATAAATAAATGGCTGGGCTGTGCTGTTTGTGGCTGAAACAATCCCCACAAAAACCCACTCTTTTCAGATTAGGCTAGGAGCAGACACTAGCATCTCTTGGGATGAAGAAAAAGATTACACTAATCATAAACACCAGGAAATACTCAGTTTTATTTAAAAAATTGTAGATGTCCATTGATGTTAACATCAGAAGTATCTGACTTGCAATTCCCTGATGTATCACAAATTCTAGGAGCACTATAAATAGATCTATCATTCAATCTGATACCGAATACATCAGGAACAAGCTGACGCGAGTTCAGCATTATTTTTGTGCCCTAGAAACCACTAATAATCTACAGGTCATTTTGTGTTAATTGTTGTGTGTGTTAATTGAAAACTTCTGCAATATGCTAAAAGGTAATTAAATGCTCTAATGCACCTTTCTTCATGAGGCAATTAGGCAAATACAGGGAAAAAAAAGAGAAGTCTTCCTTTAGGGATAATCTCCTCAACATCTTCAGTAGCTCCCTATGTCTGAGTACACCAGAACCCTCCTAGCTATGTACATTGCTTACTCTAGCAAGTCTTGGTATTTTGTTTATTCACACCAAATGTTGATAATTTTTCATTTAAAAAAAAATGCTGAATTTTTGTCTTCAACAGTATTTTTTGACGCTCCCACAGGAGACTTCCATGTGATTTGAAAGGTTTTCTTCATTCTGTTGTCCATTTTTGCCTTGAAATATTCTAAGTAGTATTGTAACCTTATGTTGCCAAAGGCTTGTTGTTGTTTCATATATTTGTGGACCATTCTTTTTTCATCAGCTTTCTAACTAATCTTTTCAAATGAAAAATTTTGTGTCCATATAATTCGTGTTGCTGATCTCTTTCTACTGCAAATCCAGAGCTTCTGATGAGGACACATGGTCTAGATGAATTCCTATTCTCATGGAAAAAATAATAACATTTCTGTTATGAGATTTCTTTTGTTACCCTTTATATCATTTCTGATGTAGTTTAACAGATTTGCTGATTAACTGATTTTGAGTAATAAACAATAACCTCGTATTCCATTAAATACCTGGTGATGTCTGTACTGGCCAGACTAGATATTCAGTGATTTTAACTCTTTGGGCAGTGTCTTAATTCCATTATTATGTACTTTTTCTCTCCATCTCTCCCCATTCTCGTTCCGCTGAGAGAAGTTGGTAAGAACACAGTATTGAGCAACAGGGATCATTTCAGGAGGTAGAATTTCAACTTCATTGGAAATTTTGCAGTTCTAAAAGAGAAAAACAAAACAAAACAACAACAACGTTAGTCATGAATAGCCAGTTTTATATAACTTTCTGTGGGAAGAACATTTTTTTAAAAATAATGAAATATGTTATTCTTTCTTTTTTATAACCTCAGTTTTCAGGAAGGGACTGTTTCTGACTTGTTAGGAGGTTAGAAAGTCCTTCAGGAAACCTGCCAGAATCTGTGCAGCTGGAGAAATCGGGGGTCTCAGCAGTAGGAGGAGAGAGATGCTTCCCATCAACGTACCCAAACAGTTATTATATATGTGTATACTGTATAGACAGTATGCACACATACACAACCATGTGTGTGTGTATTGTACATTGAAATGTATAAACTATCAGAAGTTTTCCAGGAAGAAGCTAATATACAGCACTTACTTTATTGTTTGTCCAGATGAACTTGGCTTTCCTTTACCTTTGCAACATTTCCAGTCAATACTTGGCTCTTCACAGGCTTAGCTTTCGCAGGCTTTGGTACAAATATCTGTTGAAGTTGTAAAAGTAAATGACACAGTCGAACAAACACCAGGGTTGGATAAACTCCTGTTAACACTAGCTGAAGTTATTTAGCTAGTGGTGAAACCTAAAATGGAAAAAAAAGCAAAACTATTTAAATGGGATATAATTGCCTCCAGATGGAGAATGGGAGGCCTTTTTTTGTTTGTTTGGGTTTTTTTTGTTGTTGTTTGTTTGTTTTGTGTGTGTGCTTTTTGTTTTGGTTTGTGTTTTTTGGTTGTCTTTTTTTTTGATTATAAAAAATGTAGGTGAAGGAAAGAGACAAATATAGCAAATAAATAAACATATAGCTCCGGCTTAAACTACATATGCATTACTCTGATAGATTCTGTGAGTTACTCTGTGAATCCAACTTAATTGGCAGCTGCTGGGAAGTGAGCCATACCAGACATTTCAGTGTCCTCATAGCACTCTATCCATAAGCACCTTTTCTTTCACCAAGCTCTTTTCCAGACACAACTGTGCACCTGCAGACCTCGTTGCAAGGGCTGCAGGAGTACTAGTACCAAACAAAAGTACCTGAGCAGGTTGACTCTTCAATAATTTTCCTTACACTTGCTGTGTCAGGAACTATATTTGGCCCTCATCAGATCTACCGTGAGAAGATGCTCACCTGCAGAGAAAATAAAGGGAGTTCACACTCAAAGGGAAATTTGCCAGTTTCTTAAATGGTGAATTATCTGCTTTTACATATGATCATTTTATGTGTGAAGAGCATTAGTAAGATGGCTGACAGATTGAAGCTTTCACCCCCTCCAAAGCGGAATGCACACCTAGGGAATAGTACAGGATGGTTGGTTCTTTTGTGGTTAGTTTATGGGGGTGTTTTCAAATTAGAAATACTTTAATAACTTCTGTTCAATTTAAAGCTCAGATAAACAGAATTGTGGCAATATGTGGCAATACAGGGAACTCACAATTGCCTGTTAAAATATTGCAGGTCGAGCAGAATCTGATTTTCAGACAGCTCTAGTGTAAGGCAGTAGCATCATGTGGCACTCTGAAATTGATGCTTTTTTTTAACCTTAATTCATATGGTATTGAATTTACTTGGTTTTCCTAAGTATGTAAAACCTATCTAAACCTTCCAAGAACCACCCAATTGCATAATCTTTCCATGCTTTTTCTCTCCTTCCTTGTGGCATAAAAAGAAAAACATAATATGTTCATGCAAAAGTTAAATGAGAAACTCAGAGAAGTCGGCTGCTTTAGGCAACAAAGTTCATCTGTTTTATATCATGCACGGGAAGCCAAGCCAAGGGTTTCAACATCATTTACCCTCCATTAAATCAGGGACTGACAGTCAGCAAATTGGTAATTTGGAAACTGGGGTATGTCTCTAAAGCAGAAGTAAAATCTACTGAATTAGGCTTCCACTGGTGTCAAAGGAGAAAATTAAGTTTGTTTTAAGCATTGTGTAAGGAAAACACTGCCATGAATTTGCCATGCAATATCTACAGGTGATGGGTTCCTGAACAGAAATGTCATTGGTACCTGAGAATCAGGAAGAAGTTTACATTGCACTAGCTTGTGTGGTTATTCATGTCAGCCTTCTGAAACAAAATGCCAGTTTTTGGAGATAGAGGGATGGGAAAAAGAGAAAAGAAAAAAAAAAAGAGAAAATAAGAGAGAAAAAAAGGCAATGTATTTTCTTAACATTAATCCTGGTATGTAGATGATTCCCTCAATGAGAGAATCATGCAGTCTTAATGAACGTGTAAGTGGCAAACTATATTTGTTCCACGTCTCCTCTTGGCCCCAGTCTTTGTTTAAGCTCTCTCCCACATGACGCGGTACAGTGTAAATTGGAACATAGAACATGGCATATTTTGAGTCTTATCCAAAGTTGGCATAAAAATATATGTAGTTCTGTTTTCTGACAAACTCTGTTTGGGATCACAGGAAACAGAAGGAATTCTAGAGAGGGTGGTTTTACATATAAATGCAAGCATACGTTAATGCCAAAAAGTACTTATTGTTTACAGATAAGAGTATAAATTATATAAAACAGATGGTATACTCATTTATAGATGGGGCTATTAGCAAAATGTAGTGTGATGTCATTAAAAATCTGTTTCAAGATACTGACAAAATTTCATTCTTAACTGCAGAGTAACAGATATCTCTGTGATTCACAAAGGATTTAAATTTTGCTCTCACAGTTCTCCCTGCTTGGCTATCCCTATTAGAATATGATTAAAAGACATGAAATTTTAATGATACTGTGCATAGTTTTCAGTCTGGATTTCACAATGCACCGATTATTAGCCTACAAATCCATGTAAAACTTAAATAGAAATATGTAGTAATCCAAGTAATGTCTGTTAAACATATAATTATGCAATGATACGATTGTCTTATCAATGCTAAACATTAAGAACAGTATGTTTCTGTAAATATCTTATGTGAAATCTTTTTGACATAGCTTGATGCTATCTGAAAGTGCTAGCTGGCCTGGTTTTAGTTAATACTATGTGAGGGCCCTGATTTTTTCTTGGTCTTATCTGCAGAGTGAATAAAGCAGCCCAGGAATCTTTCAAGCTGGTGAACTATGACTAGCTGACATGACAAGGTTAGTGCCAGTAACGCTAACCTCTCCTGCTCCCTGGAGCAGAATGTGGGAGGCCAAAATGCTCTTCTGGAAAGGTCCTTGCTCCAGGGATCAGGTGATCCTCAGTAGTATTCAAACTAAGACGGGTTTACTCAATTTTTGCTCCATTAAAATAGATTGATCACAGTTTTCTGCAGGACTACATTATTTTCTGCTTGATTATATAACAGTATGGTTAATGCCAAACTATTTTTAATTATGTCTTGAAGAATCACAAGAGTTTGTTTTAAAAGACTTTTCAAAGTTTTTCTTTTATGCTTTGTCCTCAGGTGATTAAGTCTAAAAGGGTTTACCAAAACCAGAAAAGCCAGGAGCTTTCTAAGATGGAGTTGACATTTTCATCTAAAACCTGCACTTCAGGAGCCTTAAGGAAAATGCTTAGTCTGTGAGACTGGAAAGAACATTTCAGAGGGGAGCAGGGCAGGATAGCATAACTTTGCCAATCACACCCTGAAAACTTTAGTTATCTAAAATTCTACTTTTCACTGCACAGGGTGGAGGTTTGACCCAGAGTGCTTCATGAGAGAGCTCCTCTTCTGGAATTCAAAGTAGAAAGTTGTTATGTGTCAGTATAAGGGATTCACCTAGACTAATGTTACCATGCAAACCTCACCAGCCTCCTCTTCCATTACATTCCTTCGAGCTGGAGATTTCCCAGCTGTATAATGCAGCTGTTTTAAACTGTAAGGAAAGCAGCAGACAGTCCTGGAAAAGCTGTGCTTGCTCTTTTCACTGAGAGAAGGATTTGCTGGATTTTCCCTTGTTTCACCCTTTCAAAGAAACAGTTGGACTTTGACCAAGAAAATACTTTATAATTTGGACCATTCATTTTGAATTAATATGTTGTTTTGATCATAGTTTATAATAGCTATTATAAGTTTAAATAAAGGAGGATAAAAGTTCGTCAGAGGATGTCACTGGAATTTATTTATTGCAGTGTAGAACTGTCTAATGGAGCTGCAGTTTGCCAGCTTCTTAACTTTGATAAAGAAAAATAAATTGATTATATTAGGAATTTATTGTAAATATTTTCTCATATGATGCTTCTAAATGGTTTAGCTAATGTTTCCCTTTGGTACAATATATTTATTTCATCCTGGAACATTTAATTGACCGTTAAATGTCATACACTCTGTTACTATAAAAGGATAAAGCTGCTTCCAAGTACACATCGTTTCAGTAAGACATGAGCTTGTTCATGCCAGCTCTTTGGGTTTACAAAGTCTCTTCCCTCAAAATAGCGGCTTTAGGAGTTATGGTAACAACGTAAAGCAATGTAAAGCAGTTTATGGTTACAATGTAAAGCATTGGCATATGCATTCAAAGTCCTACAGTGCTTTTTGTAACTTCAGTGCAGCATCATAATTTTTGCATTTATACTGGATACTTTGAGGAAGTGAAGTATGAGTGTGATGTTAGAAAGACATTATGACTCTACACTCTTAGGGAAAGGATTTTTTTTCTTTCAATAATTTTTACATCTTCAGTTCATCTGTATTCAATATTTTTACTTATAACCTAAATATTTGTTTTTCATTATAGCTGTTATCTAATCCTATTCCTTTTTGAAGTCGTTGCAGAATTTCTGCTATGTTTTGGGAATTTATTTCTGGCTAACAAATTGCCTGTTTTAGCTACCTTCTTCCTGTTTATCCCTAAGAATATTAACTAACCCTATGATTTGATCTACCATTAGTAGATTAACACTTTGTTCACAGGACAGTTATAGAAAAAAAAATCTTTTCATACGTGGCAGGACAATAAAGAAAATGTCTTTATTTTCTGTATTTCTAGTAATCTTGGTTAAGCCTAGGTTTTCCTAGGCTTTGGCAGTACCTCTCTAAGTTAAAATTTGAAACTCTGATATATTTCATCTGCAAAATGTTTAACTACAGAAAAGTCAGAGAAGTCACAGAATAAACTTTTACAGATTAGATATACAGGTTTTATTTGGTAACATAACAAGAAAACATGGCCCAAAGAGTAGAAAGAAAGAAGAAGGAACTGTTAAGGGGAGAAAAGTATGCAGATGAAAGAGAGAGCATGTGACAGTGATATACAACCACTGCCTATTCACTTAGTAGCAAAAGCTATATCATAATGTTGCAGCTCAGTTTTTTTTCATTTCTCCCTTTTGCAGGGCTGAAATTGTTTCCCAGCTGCCTAGAGCCTTTCGATCTAGAATGTCTGTCTTTAGCAAAACAAGATTTGCAGCTCCTTAGAAACAGGAGTTCCTGGAGGTGACAGTCTGCTCCACTGAGTTACCTTCATGGATATACCTCACAGAGTTCAAGAGATCAAGATATGCATTCCCCTTCCTAATTAATATAAATAACTGGTTATAAGTATTCACTTAATAAACAACCAATAATTTGTGTAACAGCATAATTTGTGTAATAAGTCAAAGCCATCTCATATTGCCAGTAACAAGTAGCACGTTGGTGCAGATGTAGTCATATAAAAGCTTCATTACAGTTTTCAAGGCAAAATTTTATGCCAAATCCCTGACATAGAAATATGTGGCAGGCCAGTTGTGCTGCCATGCAAAAAGTCCCTCTTTCCAGCATCAGATCATATTCCTAAAATTCTTACATTGATTTTGTTTATCAGTCCTGTGTCTTTCACATCCACTGTAATTTCAGAAGCATTTACCTAATTTATTTTTTGAAAGCAACTCTACCATAGTGAATTAAGTATCACTATAAAAGATTTTGTTTGTTCTTCTTGTTGTCAAATATTCAGAATTTTGTAAACTACATGTTGATGCCTCTGCCAATTAAATTTAATAAAAAATATGGCAAAAAACTAAAGGCTCTCTGAAGAACTTTTTAATGAAGGAAATATCATTTTAAGCAATGTTACTCATATGTTAGTCTACAAACTTAGTTGCCTTGCTATCCAGGTCACCAGAGTGCTGACATTTGGACCAAATGCAGGGGCTAATATTTGGACCAAAAAAACATTCCTGCTCCACTTGCGCTCTTAGGTCTGTACTCTTTAAAGCAGTCAGTTATTCTCTTCTTAAATGTCATTTTATCTGGATATTGATCAGCTTGACTTGACTTCGCAGGACTGAGTTTATTTACATATATAGAAATTGCTTAAACAGCAAAAATAAATTACAGCATTTTATAACTTCATATTCCAGAGATAGCAATGTGCCTCTTGCTCTGATTTGTAAAACTGCCTGTGTATTTTGAACACTAGTTCAATTTTGATAGTAGTTATATGTTCCTATGAACATGGAAATTTTAAGGAATATATTATTACAGAAAACTTTTAATGTCAGTGGTAGTCTTTAACAATATTTGCATCATAAAATATAACACAGTTTTCTGAATTGTTAAAGTTGTGAATTAATATAAAAGAAAAACATTCACTTTTGCAATATTTGTAGATTTAGATTTTTCTGAATTTTTCTATAAATTGAATCATTTATTTTCGTGTAAACTTTCACATATTCTTAGCAAATATTCTCTTTTTGCAGTACTCTCATAGGTAATTTCAGGTGTGAATTAAAATAATAATTCAAAATTATCTTTGCATCCCAGTCTGTTTTATTTTTTAACCTTCCCTTAAATATGTAAGAGAAACAAAACACATTGCCCTTCAAAGTTATATTAAAATGCTGACAGTAGAATGAAAAGGCTGACTCTAGTATTTCTAGGTTTCATGCAAACACATTGAAATACAGCCCAGATGGTCTCAACCAATAGTGAACACAATCTGTTAGCCATGCTGCATAAATTAAGTAGTTTCAAATAATAACTGCTGCAGTTTAGATTTAGTTTTACTGTAAATTTCTTTAAAATCTTTAAATATACTTTTCCATTGCAGCATACTATAAATCTCTGTTGGAAAAAGGACATAATTTACACAAAGTAAACTATCAAGCATCACTTAACAATGTTTTTAATTTTTCATTTTATCTGTGACCAGCTTCAACACAGACTTAAAATAATTAAAAATTATTTTAGTTCTTGCATAACTGTTTCTTAACTTCTTGAATATTGTCAAATTTCAGGGATGTGTGAAGCAGATTCAAGGTATGGAATAGGCATACTCATGATTTTTTGAGGAATACGACACAGTAGTAAAAGGGCAATTGAATGGGTGTGTTTGCAAAGGAGTAATCAGCCTAAAAAAATGTAGCCAAATGTGAATCTGGATCTACTGACGTAGAAGAATTTCCATACCCGCAACAAGCTTAAGATTTTACTCAAGATTATATAAACAGAAGGATAAATTGTTGTTCTCTAGCTGCTGTCAGACAGGGCCATTTTTCTGGCTAGGAAGAGCATGTTTTGAGGAGTAATTTAAAAGACAAAGTTGAGGGCACATGAAATTTGACGGGGTCTTTTTCCCTGCACACAGAGTCTGCATGAAAACCAGAAAATACTTGAGGAAGAAGCAAAATATTCGTGATTGAAGCAGTCTTTATTATCAGACTAAAGTAAACTGTTTGAAAAAATAATAGATACAGTGGAGATGAAAATCTTTTAGAGGAAAGAGAATTGAATTTATGTAGAAAATATAAATTTCATACAAGAAGGGGCCATTCATAGGCACATAGAAGTGGAATTACACAGTTGAAGTAGTGAGTCAGAAAGATGTGGCAGTCTTTCTTCCTAGGAAGTAATAATGCCAACCAAGTCCAGTGAGAAATATTATGCTAGAAGAAGCAATGCTATAACCCAGCTATAGCAAGGTTGTGTTGTCCAACATGAAGAACCACGGCTGAAAACATATTAGGATAGCATGAGTAAGTGATAAGGCTATTGTTGTGACAGAAAAACCTATGAGATAATGCTACTTTAAAGGTCGGTTCTAACATTTTGTTTGTATGGGAATATCAGAAAATTGTATGAGAAGCATGGCTAGGTAAAATGAGGTAAGATTTTAACAGAGAAGGCTACATAATGGCTTCTCAACATAAATGGTGTTTAAAACTGCTCAAGAATAGCTTTAAGTTAGTGCATAAGAAATAGGATTCCAAAAGCAGAGGGCTACAGAATTAGCTTTGTAGAAGATGCAGGGTAAAACTCAGAGAAGTAAATAAGGTTTCAATTGGGCAGTGGAGTGGAAATATGAGAAGAGAGCATGCTGAGTGTGAAAGAATGTTTGGAGTCAGGGAGTAGTTGCTGGCTTCAAAATATGTCAGAGCTCAAGGAGAATAAAAGTAAGGTTTGTCCAGGAGGACAGTTGAAGCATTGAATGATATATGAGCAAATTATTACTAAATTTTATTATAAGAGCAAAATAATCTGTGAGGTTTAGACCTATCCTTGTAGCATTTAGAGGACAAAACTCATAATCAATGTAACATTTTTTAACTTTTGTGCTTTACAACTGAGACATACTGTATTTTATAGCAGGTAACAGTCACGTGCATATAGGCCTTCTTATGAAAAATGTATAAATCTAAGTTGTCTAAAAAGCTACCATGACAAAGGTAATAATATTTGAAAAAGCATATTCCTCTAATGGAAAACATATTAGAGGAAAGGTTACTTTCAAGTAGTTGTTTGATTTATAAAATAGTGGAGAAAACATTTTCTTATTTCTTCAAATAAGTGATAATTTAATATTTAGGTTTCATTGTGTTGAGAGGTACCTGGTTATTATTTTGTAGCTGCTCTTTTTTAAGAAAAGAAGTAAGTTAAGTCCAGGCCCCTTAATTTTGACTGCTCTTTGTTGTAATTGAAAAATATCTGAAGTAGTACATTAGTGATGGACTTGGAGACATATAATTCTCAAAAGTGAAATGAACAGATAGGACTTGCCATTGCAATTGTACAGACTCAGGTCTGTACAAACTGGTAAGCCTCAGTTCTGTGCCTGGGAAAATCATGAAACAGATCCTCATGAAAGCAATGTTCAGATATATACAGGACAAGGAGGTGATACAAGCCAGCATGGCTTCACTAAGGGCAAATTGACCCTGACCAGTTTTGGGGCCCTTCTGTGGTGGACTGCAATGCTCAACAAGGGAAGACCAGCAGTGTCATCTACCAGGATTTCTGTAAGGCTTTTGATACAGTCCCATGTTCATCATTAACTCCAAACTTGAAAAACTTGGATTTTAAGGGTGGACTATTCAGTGGAAAAGGAATTGGCTGTATGGAAGCAGACAGAGAGTTGTGGTTGATGGCTCCATGTCCAGATAGAGGCTGGTGACGAATGGTGTCCCTCAAGGCTCTGCCTTGAGCCTGGGGCTCTTTAATATCTTTATCAATGACACAGACAGTGGGATTGAGTGCACCCTCAGCAAGTTTGCAGATGACATAAAGCTGAGTGGTGCACAGTTGACACAATAGAATGATGGGATTACATCCAGGGGGATCTGGACAAGCTTGAGAACTGAGCCCATGAGAACCTCAGGAAGTCCAAAAAGTCCAAGTGCAAGGTGCTGCTCCCATGTCAGAGCAATCCCAGACATGAGAATGGACTGGGAGAAGAACTCGTTAAGAGAAGCCCTATCAAGAAGGACTTTGGGGTTCTCATGGATGAAAAGTTGGACATGAGTCTGCAGTGTGCACTCAAAGCCCAGAAAGCCAGTTGTATCCTGGACTGCATCAAAAGCAGCATGGCCAGGAGGTTGGGGGAGATGATTCTGCCCCTCTGCTCAGCCTGTGTGAGACTCCGACATGAATTACTGAGTCCAGCTCTGGGGTCCTCAGCAGTGTCGGATCTCTTTCCCCCCGAGGCGGGGGGTGACCCTAGTTCTAGTTCTGTTTCTATCTGAAGAACCATTTCCGACGGCTGAGGTGGATAGGGAGGGGGGAACTCCAGTGCCAGGGCTTTCTTCAGGTCCCGAGCCTGGAGGGGAGCGGTGCTCCCCCCTCCCTCCAACCACATGGTCTCATGGCAGGCACAGAGACAGCACACTGGGCGCGGAGAGGAGGCAAGAGAGAGTTTATTGTTGGGGGGGTTACATTTATAGGGTTAGGATTCACAGGGTAACCAATTACAGGTCGCAGGAAGGGGTTAACAGCCAATAGGAAGGGGTTAAAAGGGGCCAATAAGAACACCTCAGGATATCTTCTCAGGGCTTTCCTGCATGGGACAATCCCTGCCGTAGGGGTTCTGGGAAGAAGAAACCACGAGCTAGTAAAAGGATTACAAAAAGCCATCTTGAAACCCGTCCCAAACAACAGTTTTCTCACGTACTGCAGGTTTACCGCTACACAGCAGAGGAAAGATGTGGACCTGTTGGATTGAGTCCAGAGGAGAGCCACCAAGATGATTAGGGGGCTGGAGCATTTCTGGTTTGAAGACAGGCAGAGAGAGTTGGGATTGTTCAGCCTGGAGAAAAGAAGGCTCCAGGAAGAGCATATTGCAGCCTTCTAATGCCAAAAGGGAATTAGAAAAAAGAGGGAGAGCAACTTTTTACAACAACAGATAGTGATATAACAAGGGGGAATGGTTTTAAGCTAAAAAAGGGAGAAATTTAGGTTGGATGTTAGGAATAAATTCTTTATTCAGAGGGTGGTGAGACACTGGAACAGGTTGCGCAGAGAAGTTTAGATGCCCCATTCCTGGCTTTGTTCAAGGCCAGGTTAGGTGCAGCTCTGAGTAGCTTGGACCAGTAGAAGGTGTCCCTGACAGTGACAAGGGGGTTGAAACTAGATGGTATTTCAGGTCTCTTCTAACCCAAGCCATTCTGTATTTCTAGTATTATTTTTCTTTAAGGAAATATGTTGTTGAGTTGACAAACACCCTTTAATTAAAAAAAGGACACCCTAAGTCAAGAAAGACTTGATGTCTTTCTTCTTACTTTTCTCTTGTGCATTTAACATGGCAGCAGACATCTAGAAAAAGTTAGCTGGATTGAATTCAGTGTTAAAAATAGAGATGGCTTCGCTAATCAAGTACTGAAGGAGAGCATCAAAAAAAAAAAAAAGAACAGATTGATTTGTTATATTAGAAGGCTATCATTAGAGTATGAGAAAGTAAAACACTAGCTAACTATAAACAAAACTTTGCTACTTTCAGAATTGCTGTCCTACATATAAACATACCTCTGTGGAGATCCATATAATAGGCTAAGCTGTGACATGTTTGATGACACACAAAGTATTTCTTTTACTGATAGAACAGCAAAGAGGAAAGATGCACATTGTCCATGTCCAATGTGGCACTGCATTGGCAATACAGAAATGCTTGCATCCAGTTTATGCAATTTATACCTCCACAACAATATGAAGTTTCTGGCTACTGTCATCTCTGCCATTATTTAGAGTCAGTGTCACTATGGCTTTCTTTGTATATATACTGCAACATGCTTTTCTCGTGCCTGATACTTTGTTTAATAAAAGAAAATTAAAACATATAAATATGGAATAAAGACATCAGACAGAACTAATAAACTAGTCCTAAACTGGGAAGCAATTTAGAATCAATTAATATCTCTGCCTCCAGTAGTCTGAGTAAATCAGGAGAAGTAGGTCTTACCTGAGTTTTCAGTGGTAGGCATAGCTGATGTACTGTGTATATGCATAATCCTTTGGATTGCTTTGCTTGTCCCCCTTCTGGGGAGGAAGGTGTGAGAGTTCAGAGGTGTAGCTTTTTTGAACCATGGTAATTATTACATTAGGTATGGTCTGAGGCTGTGAAGTCTTGGCATTGTTCATCTCTCACAGAAACCAGTTAGGATAAGATGTGAGGCCAAACAGAAATATGTGAAATTTACATTTCTATGAAAAGAAAATTGTTAATCCTATCTACATCCAGTTCAACTGCTACAAGTAAGAGTGTGAAGTGGCAAAAAACCCCCAACCTCCATGTTATATAAACTTACAGGTTTTATGCTGGTACCGTAGCAGTTACCAAGTACATCTTGAATCGCCCAAAATCTAGGTTTATAATGTAAAATACTCAGGAAGTCATAATCCACAGAAAGATAGACAGCTGAGAGGATCAGTTCTGTCTTAAAATAGATGTCTGAATCGTGGAAACAAACTACCCCAGCAAATGCCTGTTAGAATTGTCTATAGCAAGGAGCCTAGCTGACCAGTTTAAATCAGCAACCAGCCCTCTGACAGCTCAAGACTAGTGAGAAGACTCCTTTCTTAATGTGCCTTGTTTAACTCTCAGTGAATACTTCATGACAAGTTTAACCTTCATTTGTTCTCATGGAACGCTCTCCAGTAACTTGCCACATTTTTAAATACATAGCTTTTTTATCTTTTAATTACAGTTTTGAGGTTGGCAGTTTTGTGTTAAAAATCAAACACATTTTGTACTTCTGAGTGTTCATATGAAGTGCTTGTTTTTTTCTTTCTTCTCCGTGTACCAGCCACATTAAACCTTTGGAGTTTTCCATATCTCAAAAACAAATAGGAGTGGAAGAAGAACAAATTTTATAAAAAATTCTTGAAACACAAATGTCATAAAAGTGTAGTTTCTCTTCAAGAAAGGCTTTGTAGCATAATGAATAATTTAGATTTAATTGTATTTTCTGACACTTTTCTGAAAGACTTAGAAGTATGCCATTCTACCAAATGAGTCTTATCCATGTCTGACTCATGGTCCCATACCTGTGGATGCCAAGTTTCCAATGAGGACACAGAGAAATATACTCTTCTGTTTTGTGGATAACTATGCGCTTACACTAATGTTAATGTCCCACCTCATATTTGCTTTCAGGAAGACTTTCTGATAGTAAATGTTGATTGCTTCACTACTTCCAAAATGACAAAATGCCACAAAAACATTCAGTTTAGAGTATGTGTGTTTGGGGGATGTTGTTTTGCTGATGTTGTTAGGGTTTTGTTCTACACATGAAACGGTTGGGAAAAACAAAACAAAACAAAACAAAACAAAACAAAACAAAACAAAACAAAACACTTTAGTATAAAAGATTAGCTAACATAATTGTAAGCCTGTGTTTAAATTTTCAGGTTGGACATACAAGCTTTGTCTTCTTGAACTGGTTGTCTATTTTGCATTCTTGAAATATATAGATAGTCTTGGAATGGTGGTATACCTGAGCGTGTTCCAGCCTTCTCTCCTTAATCAGAGATTGATAGTCAGCAGAACTATCCCATTCTTCTGAACAAGATGATGCTGATGGAATAGGGTATATCTTACAAAATATCATTGTTCTCAGTTGGTGTTCCGGACACTTAACAATAATTTTGTCCAGAACCAACCCTAATTATGAAATCTTTGTAAAAGGAATACAGCTCTCTCTTGCTTTTCCTAGCAGCCACTGCTTTATTAACAAAGGGGAAAAAAGGTTACTCTTTACCTTTTCTCTACCCTAAAAGACTGACATACTACTCTTGGAAAACATAGCTACTGATAAACATCCCTCTAAGTTATGTATGAGCCACCAATGTTTATTCTTTAAGCAACTATTTAGCTAAGAAACTGTATTCCAAGTTTGTGTGGAGCTAATAGTTTAAAAACAGAAGGTCTGATGGAAACATTGATAGATTTTCCTTTTAACTGTGTAATTATTGCTGTAATTATTGCAGTGTACCTGTTTAGAGATGACAAAAAGACTATGTTTTTATAACGCAAACCATGTATTTTTGTATATCTANATATATATAGGTACACCCATGGCTGAGTATCTGGGGGAATGTTTTATGTTTATTTAAAAAAACCAGAAAAACAGCCTGACACACTAGGCTGTCTTAGCTCAGCTAAAGTTCAAGGTCTTCCAGTGGGCTAGTATGTAATTTTAGGCTGTTCACTGTTATGCAGTATTAATCCAACATTAGTAGGCATCATTTATTCCAATGTTAATGATAGATGTAACCATAGACCACAGCCATAGCTGATAGCATGAGCTTACAGTTTGCCTAGAATATAATGTTTTTCAGAAAAAAAAGTTGTGTTTTTTTTTCTTTTGCATCTCTAGCAATGAAGTTTAACACAGAGACTATCTCTATTTCTGCAACCAAGTCTATGTGGACCAGCAGTGATCAGTTAATACTGAGACTGCTAATATTAATCAAAAAAATTACTAAATCAAATGAAAATTAGCCTGGAATAAAGGCAGAAGGACATGTTTTCAGCTTGGCATATATCATGTGAAGGAGCAAGGCACTGTAGCGCCTCTCTCTGAGACACGTCTCCTCCACCGCTTATGGTACAGCTCAGGCAACACCACCTGACAGTTTCAAAGGGAAACTTTGATTATTTCAAAGATTAACATCTTCAGACAAGGCATCATGTTAGAATAGAGTATTCTCACAGCAGGCCCTGTTTTTCATTCTATCTGTGAGGAGTTTTACTCATTTGAGTCTGCGTAAAGCCTTTGTACAGCACATAGTAACTTTATTTACACTGCAACCACTGAGCTAATAAACCATATTTATTCTTAAGTTTGGTAGCTCAATCCATGTAGCTAAGTAGATAGAGAAAGAAAACACTAGTGACGTATGTTGCAATTCTTCTGTGCCTTTTGTTTTGCCTTTTTCCGTTCTAAGGAATTCTGCGCTGTAGTTATTAATACATTTTCTAATTCTTTTACTTATGCAGTTATGTGTACCTTTTGCCTCCTGTTACCCAGAAATGAATGGCAGAGTTTAATTCCCTGGAATTATAACCCTTCCAAAGGACATTTTTAAAATAATTTGCTATGTTGAGCAGTGGCAAAATCTTCAGGTGGGTCAAAAATTTACTTCTCTGATTCTCTGATTTAATGCTTGTTTTTGAAAGACATCTTCTGAACCTACGCATGCATTATTACTTCTCAGACCCACCCATGCAGGTAATATAAGAACAGCTTGTTAATCTTTTCTGTCCTTCATTTTGTTCTGCAGTACAGGACATAAGAGCATAATCTAGTGCTGTGAATGAACTAGAACAAGCTGTGCAACTCAGTTTCCCAAAACCAACTGGTATGGTGCTTAGCTTGTGAGAAAATGTTTCCTACTGTGGAATATGTGCTCCTAGAGATTAGAAAGATTGGGTTCAGGTCTCAGTGCATATTCTTTATCTGTTGAAAACCATATTTCATATAACTGTGTAAACTGGAAAGTATATATGAAGAAAAGAAGGATGCAGACTGTGAACAGGAGCAGATGCAATAGTAGCTGAACAATAACAGGGATAGTCCTGAGTGCACAAGCCCAGCTCCAAATTTTTAAAAATATTTTAGTAATCCTACCTGGAAAAAATCATGATGAAACTAAGATTGCATATCAAAAGGCAGCAGATTCTTTTATAGCTTTCATTTACTAATGTGTATTCCAAACAACACACATAAGAGCCCGTTCATTATTTATATCTGAAGGCTTGAGATTGTGAATCCATTTCTTCAGCTTGCGCACAACAGCAATAATAACCTGCCACCTATTGCATGTTTTCAGTTCTTTGATATCCAACTGCTTTTCAGGTAGCGGGATATGGGTTATCCGTGTTTTACAAACAAGGAAGACAAAACTCAGAATGTTTAAGCAAATTTTCCATACCC
Source organism: Oxyruncus cristatus (assembly GCA_013399855.1). Lineage (NCBI taxonomy): Eukaryota > Metazoa > Chordata > Aves > Passeriformes > Cotingidae > Oxyruncus > Oxyruncus cristatus. Next base: position 50,019 of record VXAY01007241.1, on the reverse strand, counting down.
GCAAGACAAAGACATTCCCAAACATGGCGCAGAACAGTCAGTCCTGTGCCTCATTCCCCAAGCCATGTTTTTTGCAATTCATTTTAATTTTCAATTTTGTGCAATGTAGCACTGGTTTAATTCAATTAGTTACTAATTTGAAGATAAATAACTAATATTCAACCCCTCAAAGTGGGTTGAATCCTGCATACTTTTTATTGTTGGTGTTATAATTATTTCTGTATCTTTTTTTGCTTAGATCGTTTAACTGTACAATCAAAACCTCATTCCATACCTACAGATAAAAAAATATTGTTGCTTTTATTGCTGCTTTAATAACAGTGTATTTAGCAGTACCAAATGTCTTCATCTTTTAGTATTTTCATTAATTTAAGATCTTTTCTTGCTTATTTTCATTATACAATCAGCTCTTGCCTTAACTGTGAAGGCAATCCAAAAAGACCTCCGCTCCAAAGCCTTTTTCCTGCCACCATAAAAAATAAAAGGATTCTAAAAGGAAAGAAAAATATTATTTTTTTAGTTTAACTTACAGAATTACATGTACAAATCAGCTATTTAAACAATGGCTATTCCTCTATTTAATCTCTTAATTTCCCTTATTTTTTCTCTCTCTTAATTCCTCAAATTATGAGAAATTGAGAGTTTTTATAGTTGTCCCCATATCAAATACTAAAATAAATGCTTCATCATCTTTTATAAGCACAATTGACTAGTATGCTCTTATCTTTATTTAAAACTTAGACAAAACTGCCATTGATGTTAATGTTAGCACAAGAGGTTTTAGGTATGAAATGGAAGCTATTGTTAACTGCCAAAGTCGGTCTAATGGGTTCTCTAGAAACTTATTTAGACAAAGGGTTCCCTTTCTCATACTGAATATTAAGAGGTTTTTTGATTGATTTTTTTTTTTTTAATCTTCACCAAAGTCAATTTATGAATTTCAGATAAAACTAACATTCCCTGGAAGACTGCGAGCTCTGATTTCTTGGGTTTTGGCTCTTTTTCATAACCTATTTGATCTGTTAAAGGAATAAAAAAGTTTCACGACATGGTGCCTGATTTACGTGTACTTCTATAGATGTGTGACCTGCACAGTAACAGACCCAACTGTTACTAAAGGTCCCATGACTGTATGACCCTTTGAGCTAAATTTATCACAGATGCTTTTTCCACTCTTTGAAGTTACCTTTTTTGATTCTGTGGGACTCTTACTAAGGTCCTGTGCTAGTCACTAGGTAGTATTTCAGAGATAGGTGCTAGAAAACATGAAGAACAGAATGCTTAGCAATAAAGTTTATTAACATTCCTTCTGCTGTTTTGGAACACTTTATATGCAGATCACTGGCAAAAGCCTCCAGGGCAGTTAGGATCTTTCCTGGTGATATACAGTGTAGCTGCTAATGTATTTTATTGCACTGTTATAAAATAAAGTGCAAGGGTTATAGACACCCTTACACACTTTACACACATTCCTATTTGATGAATTGTTTGATATTTTGATGCGTAGCCTGTTTATCATATTTTCCACTTGCCAAGTCTATTTAAATTTTATAAATACAATTTGTAGTGCTTGCTTTCACTATTAACCTACCTGCCATACCATCAAAACTAATACACTGCAACAGTTGTAGAGACTGTACAGAGGAATGCTTATTTTGCGTGTAACCACTTGTTCAGCAATAAATTTGCTCTTTCAGTTTAAAACCAATTCTAACATAGTTCAGAGCAAATTCAAAATGTATAAATAAAACATTATATACCCTGTCTAGTTCTCTGCATTTTTCCCTCTTCCAATGCTGAGCGTACCAAATATGCTAACATAGGAATTAACTCCCAAAACATTTATGTATAAATTTTTTGGCTAGGAATTATAAATACAAGGTTTTTTTGTAAAGCATAGATGATTGGTGCACTTATTGTAACAGGAAAAGATCTCTTTCTTCAGTACAGTAGAGAGGACATCCTATTATGGTTCTTTAATTAAGGTATTTTGCCCTTCGGTGATTTATAACAATCACTGTCTGTATGTGTGTTTGACTTCACAGTCAACAAGGAATTTAATTTTTACTTAACTTCCCGAGAGTGTTCTCAATGTCTTTCAGGCAGGGAATACTTTCTGTTTTGTGAAGTCAGACAATAGTACTTATTCACAGATTCCAGGCAAGTGTTAGGAAAAAAAGAAAAGGAAGAATTACATTTCTGGGTAAGCCTTTTAGTTAATTTGGAATGAAGAAATCCTTGGTCCTTTCTTTACTCCACAGACATTAATTTACCTAGCCTGTCTTTAAGTGGAATTTCTCTGCAAACTCACAACTGTTATTGTAACTGACATTCATCTTTTCCTTTCATTTATTACCCATCAGTATTGTTTTGTTTTGTTTTAATGTTATTGACCTTTAAACCTGTTGTTATCAAAATGCAAGGAAGAGATAGAGACGTTTTTCAGCTGCCTCCATTCCCATGTGACTTGAAGGGAGAATAGATTCAAAATAGACTAGTTCCTCCCAGGGCAATACAAGACAGAAGAGAAAAGCTATGTCATTTCCGAAGAGCACAGTGCTAGAGTAAACTCAGCATGAAAAAGGAAGGAGTTGCAGCATGTCAGAATTCTTCCTTCACAGCCTGGATTTTTACAGGAAACGGATTTGAAGGGCTTTAAAAAGCAGAGGATTTATAAAAAATGCTTTGAAATAGAGTACTTTGAGAATAAGCTTTTTAAGGACAACTGAAGTTTGACTGCTAGAAATACTGAAAGAATTTTTCAAAATGAGCATTGTTATGAAGCCAAGATCCCGATCTACCAGCTCCTTAAGGACTGCCGACACAATGTGGTAATGTGTTTGGTTTGTTTCTTTCAGGCTCTCCCTCCTCTTATGACACACAGATATGTCTGTCCCAAGAAAGTCACAGGCTTTAATTTTGACTTGATAGATTTTGCATGGTTATTGAAGATATTCAGCTGCTGAGTTTCACAGTTATTAGTAAGGAGTAAAATTAGGTGGCTTTTTATTGTATAATACACTATATATAATTTTTAAACAGAGGACCCATTACATACTTTTTTTTTTTAACACATTGCTTGTATTTTTTTCCCATTCCGTAGTCAGGTTTAGTCCTTGTGCTTAGAAGTGCCTTCTAAAAATCTTCAGTAGACTTATCTAAGAAAGAAAAATTATAACATAAAGCTTGCATTTCTGGAGGCTGGAGTAAAATGAAACTATAGTTTGTGTGACCTATTTTGGGATACTTACATGTAGTTTTGCTGCATAAATAGACTGACTGGTAGAGATGTGCCCTGGGAAGAAACAGACTCTGCAGCAGCATGTGTAAGACTCTGCTGTATTATGCTTCATGTGTTTCCCCTCCTCTCGGTGGCTCAGAGGAGTAGAAGCAGCCTGTAGTACTGATCAATCTGTATGATTTTCTTGCAGATTTTTTCAGTTAGCAATCAACAAAGTTCTGTCTTTTGGATGCTTATTTTTTGCTTTTTTAATCTTAATAGGCACTGACAGAACAGGTTTCTATTAACTATGTGAGATAAACTCCCTTTACCCTTTTAATGTCTCCTACATTTTTTCCCCCTCTCTCTGTGTTTTTAATAAAGCCAGCATCATTTTAATAAACACATAACAGACTAACTATTGAGAGCTTTATTTAACTGCTTATAAAATGATGTAGTTTAAAATGTAGCATTTGTTTAAAAATCAATGGCATATATGTTGCTGTGTGATAAGGAAATAAGTACACCACTCAAGCTAAAGAGGAGTCCTAGTTGTTCTCAGAAACTGCTAAGGCAGAGTTTTGCTGAAATAACTGCAGTAAGTAGTGGCTCTGTATTAAAATGCAATACTCTGTTGGTGAACTATGTATTGCTAAAGTTACACTCCGCAGGGTGTCTCCAAGGAAGTAAGTTAAAACATACATACCTTAGCTATTACGTACAATTGTGCAAATAAATCAGTACCTTTGATTAATTCTTCTGCCTTTCAATTATTTCTTCGTTAACTGCTTCCATTAATTCTTGCTGGAAAAAAAGAAAAAAAATCAAAGGAAAAAATTCTTGGAATTGATACGTGCATGTTGATTTGACCACCAAGTATTATGTCTGAAGTCTCTGCCTGCCTCCCTTTTGTTTTTGTTGCCTTTAGTTATAATGCTAATCTGGTAGCTGAGAATACCTGTTCTGCTAGTTGTAAAATGGAAGTTCTCTGCTACTTTGCTGTTTGGGAACACTATCTGAGCTCAGAGGTGGCTCTCAGGGTGATCCGTGGAGGCTGACTGGACAAGGTACATGCTGTTCCCTGGCAGTGTGGAGCAGAGCCAGGCAAGCCCTGCCCAAAGCAGAGGGAAAATGGAGTGCAGATGAAGGAGAGAGTGGGAGGGAGTCGCTGACCTCCCACACTGAGCTCAGCTCCTTGCTGCCGCTGGGGAAGTGGCAGTTCAGGCCAGCCCACCCCACCCACACCACCCAACCATGCAACCTTCAAGATGGGCCTGAGCAGGACCAGTTTCCAAATCACCTGCGTGACTTTTCTTGGTGTGCTTCATCATATGTCGGTTTCTACCCATAGATCAGTACCACTTTCTGGAGTTCTCTGGGGCAGAATAGCAACACTATAGTCTCACTGCAGTATTAATGCTTAGGGACAAGTAACATGATTAAATGAGGAGCACTGATAGATGTTCAGACCAGGAGATAGTGAGAGCTATACCACAGAATTCTCCTTTCAGTATCTGTTAACATAGTGATTCTCCTGTGTGTTAGAGGAGCAGGGGTGCAGGAAGGAGAAAATGGGAGAATGTGAGAAGAAGACAAGGGAGTTTGTGGGCCTGAAGAACACAGGGACTATAGTGACAGGACTGTTTTAAAGTATAGATACCCCTCTTCCAAGGGTTTGAGGAAAATTATCCTAGGATATCTTTCCACTACAGTTTCCCATGTGAACAAAGTTCCCATGAAGAGCAGAAATACACAGAGACTCCCAACACATAGAGACCAGTGATAGGACAGAAAAGATGTGAAGAAAAGACAGAGAAACCTCTGCTCTAAGTGCCCTGAAATCACACTCACTCTCTGTCGAAAAGATACAGTAAGTTCAGGGTATGTGGTAAAAGCATGATATTCTTTTTAGTATCAATATTGCAAAGCATCTAAAGGGTATCTCCACTGGTGATGTGCTGTGATGGGTATACCAGGTGGCTTTGAGCAGATGCAGGTGAGCCCAGACTGTGCTGATGTAAAGCAGCCTTGTTAAGTTGTCTGGGTTGAGGATGGCTGCTGTTTAGCATGACAGTAGGGTCTTCTCCTTCTGAGGTACCTTGGTAAATTGATCCTAATGTTACATTCCTCACTTCAGGGTGTGATTGTGAAGTGTGGTTTTAAATTAGAACATCTCTGGAAAATAGCCTAGGCGGAATAAATGATGGTGTGAACTTTTCAGCTGAGACGATATGTCATTTTATTCAAGAGAAGAAATAATAAGGAAGTAAGGAAACTCATGGTAAGTTAAAACTTTGGCTGAGACAGGAGTACATTAATTTAAATGAGAATAGGATTCTTCTTTCTTAACACTTTGCCACTGAACAGCAGAGCAGCAGTATTCTACAGAAAATGTCGTATTTCTGTGGTGATTTTTGTTTTCTATTTGGATAAAGAAGATTTTGAACTTAAAAAAGATACTGTTCTAGTTATTCTATTATTATTCTACTATTCTCAATTAAAAGTTTAGAAGTTTCAATGATTAACTGCTAGTGAGTCAAACAAGCAGCCAAGGGTTTTTTGTTGTTGGACAACAGCTTACTGGCTAGAAATGAGGCAGATGATCAGATTCTAGAAATTCTTTTGTTTTTCATGATATATATAACTAGCCAAAAAAGTTTGTAAGACTCAGGAGTATTGTCAGCTTTTTGCCATAATCCTTTCTGCATGGTGTGTCTAGAGTTACCTGTTTACTTTGTGGGTTGGTATTATTGAGTTTTATTTATTTTTTGTAACATCTGCCAATTCCGGCTTTTCTGGTTTTTGGAACTTAGGATTGGTTGTCTGCAAAGGGCACATCTCAGCCTCTCCAGTGCCCCTGAGAGCAAAGCTGTTCAATGGTTCAGTCTGTGGTATTATGTAGAACACTGCACCTGTCCTTATTTACCTCTACAAGTGGGTGATATTGCTTCTTTGCAGTATCATGAAGTTCAGTATATTGGAAATTACTGAGGGATGTTGTCAAGTATGAATTTCTCAGTCTATAACACATTTATAGATGAGTGGAACAAAACTAATCTATTGTATGAACTTTTTATGACTGTACCCTTAATATGTGGAACACAAGAGTGATGCTAAATAAGAGTCTTACTAAATGGAGACAATAAAATACTTTTGGTTTGACGTCAGCGGATAGTGTTGTTTCTGGGGCAGAAGTGTTAGGACAGAAGTGCTGACATCAGCTGTGCTGACCTGAGGTACCTGCACTGGCTTCCTGGCTTAAAGGTACCATAAAGTGAAACTCTGCCATGAGTGTGACCCAGTCTTTCGGTACCCGTGTGTGACAGTAAGAAGGTGTAGCCACATCGCGCTGCTTTGGCCATCCCAAAATCATTCAGTTCCTCGGTTGATACCTTAGTGCTAGCGAGCCTATTGCCAGTATAAAGATGACAAATATATACCATAAATGATACTGAATGAGGAGTTTACCTCTATGTTATTGTTATTAGACCTATACTTGAAGTTAACTGCTGATTTTCAGACTGGGAGTCTGCGTACTGAGGAGATCAAGGGCAAAACCTGGGTATTCCTTGAAGGAGTCTTTGTCTAGAGGGCAGAGAATGTAAATGTTTGTAATCATAACTGTGAACAGTATTAACACCAATCATATCACTTGCCTGTTAAAAAGAGTTAAGCTTTTTTATTCCTTTATTGAATGAATCTTTTTTCCTGTCCAGTATTATGATCTTTTATGTGAGCCAAGTGCCTGTTGTCATTGTTGATGATAGTATTTGTCCCCTTGCCGTATCTTAAACAAAACAGGTTCACAACCTCACATACTGTCATATCACACTTTTAGTAGTTGAATGTGTTGAATACAGTCCACTGGGATAGTTCAATGCAAGCTGCACAGCACCCAAACTCATGGATGGGGATTGAAGTACCAAATATCGTATGCATTCCTGAATTTCTGGTACTGAGGAAGACCGGTAAGCTACAGATGACCTTTCGTACATGAAGTCTGACTTTGATGGAATTTGTAGGTGACTTCATTAAGAAAAATAGGCTTTCATAAGCAGTATGGGCCTCAAATCATGACAACTATAGAGACTCAAGGTGATGCATATGCTGTTAATGATTGTGTCGGTGCTAATGAGGAAGCCTGAATAGTGTGATATGTTAAACAGTGTTATTATAAATGAAGGGGGAACAAATGCTATTTTGTCAGTGAATTAAGGGTGAAGTTTGATGTGATCAACTAGTCTATTTTCTAACAATATAAGACACGTCCTACTGGGCTTGACCAATAACCTTCCTAACCTGTTATTCTGTTGTCTCATGCAGCAACAGAGAAACATGAATGCCTGTCCAATTTCAACAATCCATTCCCATCATGTTGCCCAGCATCTACTAGTGTTGTATTAGGGATGTATATAGGGCTCATCCTTGCCTGTTCTCTTTTTATGTATTATCTGTGTACCTGTTTTCCCATGGATTTGCCTGATATCTTTTCAGAATTTGCTGGTAAATTATCTTCCCATACAGCCTTCTGATAATCTTTCTGCCTGTGTAAGAAAGGAATTTATTTACTGCGCTTTAAAATTAATTCTGTCATTGTGGCAATTGGTGAAAGAGTCTGCATTCACTTATCCACCAGCTTCGTAATTTTGTTAGGCTGATTTGTAACCTTCTCAGCATTTTCCTGCAGAAATTGAAGAGCTGTAACCTTCTTGTATTTCTCTAAAAAGGCTACTGCCCATCCCTTGATCATTTTAGTTTCTATTCATTGTATTTGCTCGAACACCACTGTGTCCTTGAAATACAGACACCAGATGGCAGGCATTACCTAAGATGTGAAAGTACCAAAGTTCTTAGTGGTAAAATATGCTTGCTTTTTTTCCTCAGCACCTTTGTTGATGATGCCTAGTATGCTGTTTGCTTTTAACTGCCATTTCATGTTGAGTCAGTGATTTTAAATAATTTTTAGTGGTTTTTCTTGCCAATACAATCTTTTGGCATGTTCCCATTTCTGTGATTTTTTAGAACTGAAGTATTAGACTTGTCAACAGAAAATCTGATTAACATTAATGTGATTGAAATAACAATTTTTTTTTTTTAAAAAAAGTATTGCAAACCATTCCAAACAGAACAAATTTTGACTCCAGCAAAGAGAGGGCACTTCTTCAGAGACACTTTCTTTCAGGTTACATCCAGATAAACATACCCAATATCCTTTCCCCACCACATGCAAGATGCACAATGTAGTTCTTGCCATTTACTTTAGTGTACTAACAATTCACTTTCAGTTTTCCTGAAAATATAACTGTTTTTACAGCACAGTTCATTGTCACACCTTCTCCCTGAGCACATCTGTAGGTTATCAGCTTGTAGACAAAGCTCTGTAACTGGATCACACGGCCAGTGGAGATGAGGTGCTTCAGTGTCTGTCCCTAGTGTAGTGTAAGGGAAGGGGCAGCAAGCTTCATAGGGAGTTCACTTGAGAGCTCAATCTAAATGAGCAAATCCCATTTACAGCTGGTTCAACTGATAATAGAAGGTAGTCCAGACCTAAGTCAATGCTGAGATGCCTTGATGGAATCCTCTGCCTTTTATTGCCTTCCGTTACATCATGTAACTAGTTGGTGGCATTTTGTTCCATAGTGAGGGGTTGCCTTTCCTCCTACCTTCTCTTCTGAGAATTACAGTGTAAGGCATAACAGATGGGATCCACCTCACGTAAGACAGATGTCTGTCATACCTGAACTAGTAACCTCATGCTCTTTGTGGAGAGAAATATCTGACAAAGATGTGCTCTTGATGTCACGGATTTTATCAACCTAACCTCTCCTCAACGCAATACATGTAAATGAAATCTAACTTGTATATGGGCACCTACAGTGTGCACATTTAACCAGATGAATTCTTTCTAACACAACTAACATGCTGAATATATGCTTTAATATTTAGTAGTTTTAGCCTCATTTTATAATATAATTAGAGTATTCATATAAAACAAGGCAAGTCCAGTACAGAATAAAAAGTATTAGAACACAGCAACAAGAATAAACTGACTATTTAGGCTAAATGTAATACTGAAAGAACTTAGCGCTTCACATCCATGAAGTCACTAAGCAGTGGCATCATCATTCCAATGGCATCACAAATGACTCAACCTCATTACTGTGATTCCCATCAGATTTCAGCTACAGTGGTTTTTAAGTCAGATTTATATGTACTAGAGCATGTATCTTAAGTCACATTACAAAACTCGGAAGTACATTTCTGCATTCTTTTGTTAATATTGGTGACACTGTGAAGACGTGTGCATGCATGCCTTAAATAGGTGCATAGTATGATATGACCTTTCAAATATTTTTCTTTCATTAAAAATCACGAAACCTTTGTAAACCTATAATTTAAGACGAAACAGTGCAGAGTTTTAGAAGATAAAGGGCAGAAGGAGTTTTTGTTCATCTAACCTCATTTTTGAGGTTTTGAGAAGCATAGAGAGGAACTCATGACTTAAATGTGTTTCTTCTCCATTTCATTTGCTAGTTTTATGACAGCACCTCATGGTGCTGTTAGATAAAATATAGATAAATATAAAAATACCTTTCCCTGTCTATGGAATCAGTAAGCATTAAAAAGGAAGAAGGATGCTTCAGAAACATTAATAATTATCTTTGTCAGAGATCTCAAATTCAGCAGAGATCAATTAAAAAATTTCATTTTAGTAGTTTCATTATGCTTTATTTCAATTTAGTAATTTAAAATCATTATTCAAATTAGGTATTTGAATAAAAATTCATGTCAGACTAGAAAGAAAAAGGTTTGTTTTTATAAAAAAAAAACAACTAAGTAATTCTGAAATTAAATTTCTTTTAATAATCATAATTTATTTTTGTGCTTTTGAGAAGTTTCCAGGGGGGAAATTATACTGATTGGTTATCTAAATTTTGAAGAAATTCCCATATTGAATTATATAAGACCCTACTAACAGCATGTACCCATATGTTTCAAAGAGGGGATACATATGCTACATACCTACACAGCAAGACAAGGCTTGCATGTTGGTGCTTGCTGTACTGCCCTGGGAGTTGGTGGGATGATGCTGTATCAAGGCCAATTAACCCTCTGACACAGTGACAGGCTGCTTTTTGAACCCCAATGACTAATTTCACTTGGTGTCATACTACATCTCATAGCTGGTGCCAGCATCCACCCACACACACACATCAGAGCAGATTACAGCAAGCACTTTTAGGAAATTCTTTCCAAGAGGTATATATTGAGAAATAAACAGCCAGTCACTACAATCCTTGGTTGCAGCTGCCCTGAAACATCCCCTACATGAGATCAATTATATAAGATCATCTTCATTCTCAGAGCTTTATATTCATCATCATCTTTATTGTCTCAGACATTTCCATATTTAGTGAATTAAAGGTTGTGAGTAGAGCTCTCATTTGCTATATGATCTTTCCTTTACTTAGCCAAAATGCATTCTTCTCTTGTACTAAGCCTATAGATTTGTCTTATTATTGGGTTCCAACTCTATAGCTAGTTTTACTTCCCTCATTTGCACATTTTCTATCCTTTTTTTGCATTTTAATCTTCTTTTCCCACAGAGTTTGGGATAGCCTTCCTCTTTTGAATGTCATTAAAATTTGCCTTTGAGAGTCTGCAACAAAACATTTTCATAATGTTATTTCACAAAAAAAATAATCACTTGATTTCAGTTTTTGCCTGCAAAATCTCCAGATATAAAATAGACATCTTTATGCCTGAAACTGAGTAATTGCATTATTGTGTTACTGCAGCTTTCATCCTTCCTTGTTCAACATCTCCTATACTATTTGACACCCTTACTGCTATGTCAAAAATACAGCAAATAAAGGTGTTCTAATCAGCTCAGTCCTTTTAGTGTATTTGCACTTTAGATGTGTGATGCCTGTAAACTTGATCAAAAGTGCTTTTGTGGAAATGCATATGTCTATTTAAAATGTATCGTACATACTATACACTATAACTTGCAGTTTCCTCGTTTGTATCTGCGTATTTTCCAAGTGTGTCCAGTGAACTAAAATTTTTATTTAGGTCTCAGATATTATATTTCTTCATATTTAGTGTGAAAAGCCACAGTGTGAACCTGCACTCTTTGTGTTCTATATGACCATGTGAAGTTCAACACATTTCCATATGTGAACCCCTTTGTCATAATATTTTATAGTCTTTCTGCTATCATTGCATGCCATCCTAAGGTGTATCTAAACTAAACTGTATGCATAAATACCTTTTTCCCCATCCTCACTTTTGTTCCTGTCAAGTATTTTTCATTCATAAAAATTTATCTGCTTCTATTATTTTCCCCTTGGCATAGTTTGAGCAATTTTTATATAAACCCAAGTCTAATAGTCATGTGACATTCTCAGCTCTCGCATTTAAAATTAAAGATCTCGTGATTACAGAAAAGTTTGTAAATTTCAAAAATTAAAAGGTGAGAAAAAGATACATTACTTGTTTTTAAAATGTCACCATTTTAAAACAATCACAACATCCATGCATCTGTAGTCAATAGAGGAATTGGTGTAAGTCTAGAGGGCTGTTCAGAAAATCAGGAGTGACATCCTAACACAGGCAGGTGCTCCCAGCTCTATTTTGAGCTCTCCCCAAAGGGATCACTGGGGACCCTGGCCTCCAAGTTGAGACATCTCTGCAAATCTGTGCTGTTACTCTTCCCTGTGTGATCTGTAAAAAACTGTTTTTTCATGTTTTGACTAGTGATGTTGGCAACTTTTTTTTAGAAAAAAGCAACTTTTTTCTTTGTGTTTTTAATTCTTATTCTTGATTCACATGTATATTTACTTTGCATGCTTTGCATAAAAATGGTATGATAATGCTTTTATCTGCTGGTGTTGAAATGTACATAGGAAAAAGGAGATACAGAGGAAGGACATTCAATAGAGTGAAATGATGTTGCACAGATAATGGATAGATTTCATCCAATTCCTATGTACAGTTTTTCATTATTGTTAGTCTGTTAAGTCTGAAACTACATAAAAAATTGTCAGCAGGAATAGCTCTACTTTGTGGAGGGAAATATGATGAAATAAAGACGAACATTTAAAAGTTAGCAGGCCTGCACTTGCAGTCGGAGTGTCAGACTACTATTTAAGCTAGCTCTGACTGACTCAATATCAGTAAAATGGAACAAATTCACTTATGACAAAGGAAAAAGTCAGGTCGCAAAGAATATCAGTACCTCTGAGGGTAGGTGTTCTGGTTATACTCATCAGCAGATGTTTCTTAGTAGTAGAGGCCATATTAGTCCCTTGTTGTTCTCCCTGCATACTTTTTTGGCTACCAAAACACAGAGTTACTCTGAGAAGGTCATCAATGGAAAGGGGAAAAAATCACCATAGTTCTTTCATACTGGAAATGGAAGTAAGGGCCTGAAGGAATCCCTTGCTGATGCTGGAGAACTACATCTCTTTTTCCACCCACTTCCATTTTGAACACAAGTTTTCTTCAAAGCATGTTCAGTGATGTGAAAGCAATTAAAAATTTACAAAGGACTGCTGCATTTGCATGCTTCTGTAAAGCATAGCTTGAAAGTAGTTTGTAGTTGGTAGCTAGGTTGAAAGGCATATTTAGGGAGATGGTATTAGTGCTTCCAAATGACATTTCTTCATGTCTCCTTCAATTTTGTATTACTTCAGCCTTAAAATAGTACTGAATTCTGAAATTGGAGTATCCTATAATTCTATAATAATTTTATTTCCTACCATTCATTTTATGCCTTGCCAGTCATTCAACCACCTGGACATTAAACAATTCATGCAATATGGGTTGCACTTTCAAACAGACACTGCTCAAGCCATTCCTGTTTACTTGTTCACTTATGTGGGAAAAGAGATCTACACTATACATTTACAGCAGCATACAACTGGGGTTTTATAGCTTTTCATTCCTTAATTATATTCTGGCTCTTGTTCCTTTTTCTCTAAATTTAAGTTTATTTACCGTTTAATACCCACTGTTTCACCATTTAATTTTTCAGAGATTCTGAAAAAGTCAAACCAACTTGATTGTGTTCTTTCTAAGAACAGGACTGAAAAGAGAAATTGGGAATATCAGGAACTGTTGTGATTTGTTTCTCTCCAGATTGGATAACAGTGATGCTTCCCTGACTTTTCTATCTTTGTTCTGCAGTATAAGCCTCTACATGAATAAGATAATAACACAGTAGATGTGTGCCTTTCCTGTGACAAGGGAAAAAGTATTCTTCTCAAGTCACTCTGGCTGCTCTTTGGTTTTTATACATTGGATACTAACATTTTGGCTGTTTTGTCCACAAAGCAGTCAATACTGTAGATCCACCTTTATATCACCTTTCATAATTTTCAGTTCTTTCCTTTGGCAAAGAGATTTTTAAAATTTGAAATGTAATGTTTCCCTCCTCAGCAGCTTGTGATCACTTTAAGTATCCCCCAAACCCCCAGAGTTTCAGTATTACTGCTCATTGTTCAGTGCCCATTTTGACAGCTAGTATACTAGCTCTGAAAGATAGTCAGTGTCCAAATAGGTGATTATATTGTTACCTTCTCCCTCTCTCTATTACAATTAAGTCCTTCTTTGATAGTTTTGTCTGCCTTAAGTTGCTGGGAGTTCAAAACATACTTACCAGAGCTTCACAAAAGAAAGTAATCTGTGATTTAGAACCCAAGGACAGTAAAATTGTTTACCAGGTTGCTATAGCTGTTACCTGTTTTCACAGGAAATCCTGGTGACAATAATCTTTCATTTGTGCCCACACATAGAGGAAATCTGACAAGAATCAATTCCCCCTCTAGACATAGAGTGGGGGGAAATTACAACATTTGATGGGAAATACACAGATCATAAGGGATCTTTAAAAGTTATAATATTTATGGAAGACATGATAAGAGAATACAGGGATTAAAGACAATGGGACCCATGGTTCAAAGCTGCTAACGATCAGTGATAGACACTACAGTTGCATAATTAATTACTTTAAAGAAGTTCAACCTATTCTATGTCAGTTCTCAAGCAAACTGTTCAGATGCCCTTTATTTAATGAGCTGGAAAATTTAATGCTGGCTGGCTCAGTGATATTGAAGCTGTGCCCTTTCCAGCCTAGTCTGCAGAAGTTTATTTTTTGATTTATCCTCTTGGGTACACTGGCCAAGCTAATTTATGTTTTGATCTTTGTTCTAATGTCCCTCTTGACATTAGCAAAGACATTATAGTCACCTCAGTGCCATCTGCTCTGAATTCTATGCTGTTAAGGAAAGATCCATGGTTGCCCAGGTTTCATTATGACCAAAATGACTGTTTAGGTTTGATGCCGTGTAGCGTCAAGGACATTTGAGAAAACATATAAAGTCAGTTGATATTGGCGCAGGCATTGTTTTTATGCTTGGTAACACTATGACTATGAATTGTTTTTCATTCTTTAAGGGTCAGAGACATGAGCTGGAAAAATGTTAGGAGTCATTCTTTGAACCTTCATAAAGTCTCAACATTTGTGGCAACTCAAACGCCACAATCGCCTCTTACAGGGTTTTGTTCTCTCACGACTATAAGCCTCTTGGTATAAGTCAGTTTGTAACTGATGTGCTCATTGTGATATACACACACAGGTAGCCCTTCCAAATGAATCTGGATTTCAGCCCTAGGGGTCTATGTCCCCTCCTAAGGCCATAGTATCTTAGAATGGTTTGAGTTGGAAGGGACCTTATCTCCAACCTCTCTGCCATGGGCAGAGACCCCTTCCTTCCAGTAGACCAGGTTCCTGAAAGCCCCGTCCAACACAGCCCTAAAGACTTCCAGGGGTAGGGTGAACATGCCAGGGTTAGGGCCTTACTCATATTTATCAGCAGTGACATCATTTGTCTTTGATTCACAGATAGTAATTACATTTGCATTTTTGGCAAGCAGTATGTTCACAGCTGTGAAGCACTGTATTTTTCTCCTTGGAATATCCATTCTCAAAAAAGGCTGGAAATGAATAACTAGGAAATGACAGTTTGTAAAGCCATCACAGCTTTTCATCTTGTCCAAACAGCTTTTCTACCACAGAAATGCCTTCCCTTCCCCCCTGAGCCCTCTTCCAACTCCCCCATGTCAATATGACTGTATGACTTTGCTACTGATATTGTGCATTTGCAACTTTCTTACAATTATTTATTTCAACAGTAAAATACAGGTTTGTATTTATGCCACCAGTATCATTACATGATTTTAGATGGATGGGAAGCACGCATTTCTCAGTTTCCAGTAGCTCTTCAGAACATTTTGCTTCATCACCTAAAATTGATTGATTTCCTAATCAGAAGTTATTTTCTTATTGGTTACCAGTACTAGAAATAGAAGTTCTGGATGAGTAATTCTAATTGAAAGCAAAACATTGTAACTCTTTTAACATTCAGACAGGCCAGCTGCTCTCCCTGCCGTCTCCTCTTTTTTTTTTTTTTTCTTATTTGAGATACTGATCATGGTAATATTTGGACTTTTTCTTCAAAGTAAGATGGTATTTTAGTTTAAATATTCACTGGCACTTAGGAACCCATATCCTGGTAAACAGCAATTTTAAGAGCAGCTTGAACCTTGTGTGTGGTTTTTTTTCCCCCCTCCATTATTCCCTTGTTTTGCTTTCAAATATTGCAGAAATACCTGATCCACTGTCGTCTTCTACTCTGTTTTGTGCAAAAGGTCTTGAAAAGTACATGTATCAAAATCAATAAATAAGCAGGTCTTTCTTCTTATTCCTTTACATGGAGTTTAGTAAAATGAGGAAAAAGAGTGAATTTTCTAAATTTTCCTTCTCTCATCCAAATCTGCTTCTGGCACATTTTTTAAAACCAGTGTTTCTGATAGTTCTTCTGCTCTTGTTATTAGTCCCAGTAATGTTAGTTTTAAGCTTTACTGGTTTTGTTTTTTTTTTTTTTTTTCAGTTGGTTGGTTGGGTTTTTTTTGTTTTTAAGGACCAGAGCTCTTGGCACTTTACAAAGTTCCCATTTTGCAGGTAGGGAAATGGAAGCACAGAAGAGGATAAAATGATTCACTCAAGATGACTCATCCAGTGAAAGAACAAGTTTTCCTATGGTCTTACCCTACTTCATTTCCACAAAAGAAATGAATGAAACAAAGGATTTCCTAATACTTTGACCCTCCCTCAGCTGCATGGGGGCACTCATGACTGCTTAAGGTTTCTCCTAGACAGCCAAACACTTTGACCACGAATTCTGCACCAGAATTATAGGTTAAACGTGGTGAATGGTGCACCTACAGTGGTGCCAGCTGGGGAGACACATCACCACACAGCCATGTGTGTGGTCAGCTTGGCAGTGCCTTGCATGTGTAGTCTGAGTTTTGCTGAAAAGAACTGCTTGAAAAGTAGGTTTTATCTGGCAAAATTGTTGATTCTCCTGGGAACACTGCAGGACGAAATAACCAGACATCATGGAAAATGTTTGAAGACAAAGCTTGTTCCAAAAGCAACAATGTTACAGTGAGATTTTTTTAGCTGTAGGGACTGACACGAGATGCTGGGCTTTCTCCTTCTTGGTCTCTTGGATTGCACATTTGTAATGTTTCCAGAGTGATATAATCACCTCCTTGATGCCAGCAATAATATCATGTTGTGTCCCAAATTTACTGATGACATAGGGATCAAGAAAATAGAGTTTTGGAATCAAGCTGCCCAATTTTTTTTTTTTTTTGCACAAACAAATCATACACAACTTTCCTGATTACAGGAAAGTCCTTTATACAAAAGATGCCCATATGCATTTGATTTTTTTTTTTTTATTTGTAAGCAAATGGAATTTTAATAATTTTGTTCAGATTTTATGATTTGGCCAGACTTTGCAATGCTTTTGTTAGTTTAAACATGTATTACTTTGGTGTTAGAAGGAGGGCTTGTGGAAAGGATGAGGAAAGGCAGCACATTTTGCCTGATGGAGAATGACAGCAGAAGAGTGGTTACAGCAGGGGGACCTGTTGATGGACGAGCATCCCAGTAAGTAATCAGTCATCTCTGCTCCCAAATTCTTAGTGCAAACTAGAGCACGAAGTTCATTCTATGGAATTGGCTTTAACTTGCAGATAACTCTGTAACTGATGAGAAAAGTTTGAGCTGACCTTGATAGATCTATAGATACATATTTCTGCATGTGGCAAGGCTGAGTTGTAAATTTTAGTAGAATGCTTTGGTCTTGCTCTGTGAGAAGAATGTTTGAATTTGTTTCGCAATACACAGTGATTTTTAACAGCTTTGGCTTGCCAGATCACTTACATTTATATAAAAAAGCTCCTGTTTCAACACACTACATCAAATCTACTTCTAAGTTTGTTTAACACTGGAAACAAAAATGCCTTGTTGCAAGCAGAGTGGAAACTGGTATTTCTGTTACTGCATTCCTTCACAGAGAAAGACTAATTTCTTTGCTGAGGTATAGTTAGCTTAGCTATGTGTGTGGCATTTGAAGACTGTACCATCTAGTGTTGTGGGTGTTTTTCTTGTTTCTCGTTAACTTGTGAATAGTCCTTGAGAATTTGTAGACTTCTACTCATTTAGGTAATTTACGAAATGAGAATTGGATAGTATGTGTAGTAATTTTACACCATAATACTTTCTTTATTTTGTAAATAGTTAACACTGTAGTGTATAGCTTTCCAGGTTTTGCTTTGTTGCTTTTGCTTTCACAGTTCAACAGTCATGTGCACAATAGGGATCTTACAGTGACTAGCAGAAGCAGACAATATAGGAGCACAAAAAATGGTAGTAAGGACATGCATATATTACAATAGTAGTTAATCATCATGAAACTGTGAATGAAGTGTTCCAATTATCTTGAAGTCTTCAGAAGATGATGTTAATCAAACATGCACTATAATCAAACTGCAGAATGCACTTGTTTATCTGTACACTAACCATTAGAAGGCAACTCTTCAACACTGCATTTGAAGTCTGGGATTGTTGATAGTGCTACAGTATGCTGAAAAAGAAAGCTGAAGATAAACAACAGCAAATGCAAGAGTTAGAGATTAGGCCATCTCTCCAACATATGCACAAATGTGTACAGAATAAACTGATACCCACGTTACTATGCTTGAAAAGTTGTCTCAGTTCAATGAGACCAAACTCCTCCCTCTAAGCAATTGTAAATCGGAAGTTAAGAGCTTCCAATTGATCAAGTATGGAGAAAGGAAAAATAAAAGCCCTTTATTAAAGGATATATGTGTACTGGCAGAACAACAAAAGAGCACAAAAACAACCAAACAATAATCCTGTACCCAAAAGTCCCCTTCAAAAAGGAAACAGTTCAGTACTTGCTGCCTTTCTAAGCACGGTCAGCAGACGGCGCTGTTGGACTACTGGAGGAGCAGAGCCACCACTCCGTGGTGGTCGGCAGGGGGCGCTGTTGGGCTCTGGCAGTCGCTCCATGGGGATCCTGGTGTGCGTGGGAAGCTGGAAGTGGAGAACTCCCCCCCACTGAGAACGGGAAGGGAAAAGGGGGAAAGCGGGTTCTTCCCACGAACTCATGCTGTCTGCAGCTGGCTGTGGCTGGGATGGCCACAAGCCACTGCCAGCACGGGAGCAGAGGAGGGAAAGGGCGACCCTTTTCCGTCAAAGGTTCCTCTGCAGATGGGTCAAGCCTCTCCGATGAAATCCAAGCAGGTCTGGGCTGGGGGCAGGACAGAGCACAGGAAAGCGGAGGCAAACTGGGGCCAGAAGCAGCCAGATCATCAAGCTGAAAGCAAGATGAACCTCGGACCCCTTCCACACACACACCCTCCCTGAGTCAGGGCAAAAGTGAAGTGCTGTTTCCGGAGGAGAGGAAAGAAAACTCATCACCTCCTCACCTCCAGTCTTCAGAGGGCTATCAGTCTGCAATGTGGGTCTGCTAGCTAATTCCTTTGTGCCTGTCAATCACCCTAGGCAGACACCTTCTCCCTCCCTCATTCCACATCTTTCTTTTACAGTGATGCAGGGGAAAGAAAAAAAAAAAAAAAATCACCCTTGGGTTTTTTTTTTAGAACAAGTAAATCTATGACAAAATTCAAGCGCAAAAATCAACATTACAGTTGACTTAGGAACCTTGGTCTTGGGCGTAAATAGTTTTATACTTTACCTATGTGGTTCTATATTGTTTTTACATCACTGAATGCACAAAACAAATGCAACCCTATTCATTTAGTTCTACTATTTTCTTGCTGCTCATTATATGGTCACATGGTTTATTGACAATCTGCTGTTCACGTCTACTGGAAAAGCAGTTATAATGCTTTTTTATGGTGCTCATGACTATGACAACTTGCAGCTTCTCATAGATGATTAAATTAATTTCTTATCATCCTTGTGATAGAAGGAATGATTATCATCCTTGTTTAATATATAGGAGAATTAAAACACAGAAATTAAAGTGAAAGTATTCCCTAATTTGAATGTTCAAAACAAGATGTCTAGGACTTTGTCTTTTTTATCTCCTTGTCATGGAATGACTTGTATTCAGAGCATAGTTTTGATAACGGTGAGAAAATTAGGGGCTGGGATACAACCAGGAGGTAGCACTTCTATTTGCTTCTTCTTAACCTTTTCAATTGGCATTCACTTTTGGCCACTGTGAGAGACAGAATGGACTTTGACATCCAGCAGCTGCTCAGATGTTCTGAGTTAATCCATGTTTGTGACGCCCATATGGATTAAGCAATAGCCTTTCAGAGTGGGTAGCCCAGGTATGAAAAACAATTAGTGACATATGATAAAGTTGATGTGACTGGTTCATTATCAGGTGCTCTGCAGCTTGGGTAAATATTATTTCCAGTTCCTGATGATAAAGGTACTCATACTTCTCTGTAGTCCTTTGATTCAGTATGTACTTTCTGCCGTGATGAGACAAATATCCCACCAAAAAGGGCTTCCTCCTTAGAGTCCTCTTAGACTCTGAGCAAGACAGGAGTTTTTCAAAAAATAATACAGTATCACTTCATGTTTTTTCAATAATGTAGGTACTCAAGGTGACTGATTTAAGGTTGGCCTAAGCTTCTAAATTATTGAAATTTTTGACATTCACAGAATCAGAAAAAAAAAAAGGCATTTTGCAGACACTTGGCTAAATTCCACCTTGTGCTGCAAAATATGAATCACTAGAATATCTCAATAAACAGCTTCCAGAATATTGTTTTAAATATGAAAAAATATTATTTCCTCTGCCACTCTCTATCAACAGTTGTCCCACTTTCCCTCTAAAAAATCTTGGAAAGAAAACCACGGGACCACTGGACAGAATTTAGTAATGGCAAAAAGAAAACTGAGTCTTATAATGTGAACATCAGGTAGCTCTCTTAAGTAATGTTATTAGGCATTGTAATAATATGGCATTAAAATCAGGAAAAATAAGACCCAAATGCTCCGTTATTGTAGATTAAAATTTCCTTTGGACTTGTGATATGAATTATCTTTCTTGACATACCGGGTACTCAGTGAATGTGCTCAGAGCCTAGACTCAAGATATTCCAGTCTCAGCACTCTTCCAAGGTTAGCTCCTGACCTTGTTTCTCTTCATAGGTTGTTGCTTGGATGTGGCAAATGACTTCCAGATCCCAAATCATTATGTGCACCTTGATACATTTAGTAGAAGTCTAGGGAAGTGGAATCAATAAAAAATCTAACACATTTCATAAACTCAACAAAAAAAAGCAATATAAAATATAAAATAATTCAATATAAAAAATACAAATACAAAAGAAAAGCCCTCAAAATCAAACAGACAGAATTTAAAGAATTGAAATGAACTGAAGTGGAAAAGATGAAACAATTTTGAAAAAAACAAGATAGAAAAAATTTATAACTCTGAAGGTCTTAATGCTAAAATACTAATACTTATACTTACTAATACTAACAGGTGAAGCTTTTACAAAATACATATTTTGCTTTCAGTGATAATTACTCTTAACATATCTCAACACAAATTCTTGTGGAAGTAGAATTCATATGTCATTTATTGCCAGTAGTTGCTTATTGCAGTTGGAGCAATGTTGCAAGTGTGAGACAATAATTTTTTTCTTGTCAAATATAATTTTGTCTCCTTTACATAGAGCTTTCATTGTCATAAGCAATCTAGAACAATAACTAAAGAGACAACTGCAATTTCTTATCCAGCTGCCTCCTGTCTACTCTTCTCTGAAGTTGGCCTTGCTTTCTTTTTGATATCTGTGTGTGCACATTGTACTGGTGAAACAAACCATCTTCTACATGCAGAGTTCTTATAGTTTCGGCTTTGAGTTTCTTCTCTTTGGACTTTTCTGTCCACAGCTCTTATTAACTTTCTGCAAGACACATTTTTTGAAGACAGGTTTGCTTAAGGTCAGTTGTGCAAAAGACTTAATAATTATGAGCTGAGTGATGCTGAGGGTTGCAAGATCCTCTTGTGATGATCACATCTTCTCACTCACTGGATCTTCTCCTAGAAGAATATGGGCCTGTTAGAATGAGAACAGAGGAGGACTATGAAGATGGTCAGAGGGCTGGAGCACTTCTACTGTAAGGATAGGCTGAGAGAGCTGGGCTTGTTCAGTCTGGAAAAGAGAAAGCCCTTAGGAGGGCTTTAGGAGGCTTAGGTGATTACAGCACCTTCCTATACCTGAAGAGCGCCTGCAAGAAGGCTGGAGAGAGACTTTTTACAAAGGACATGTAGTGACAGGACAAGAAGTAATGGCTTTAAGCTGAAGGAGCGTAGGTTTATAGTAGATGTTAGACAGAAATTCTTTACTGTGAGGGTAGTGAGGCACTGGAACAGGTTGCCTAGAGAAGTTGTGGATGCCCCACCCCTGGAATTGTTGGAGGCCATGCTGGATGGGGCTTTGAGCATCCTGGTTGGGTGGAAAGTGTCTCTGCCCACAGCAGGGGGTTCGAACTAGATGATCTCTTGGGTCCCTTTCATCCAAAACCATTCTGTGATTCTATGCTGTATTCTCTGGAACTGGAGGTTAACATGGAGCAAACACAAATGCTTAGTCCTTCCACCTACTGTCTTGGGCATTCTTTGCAATAGATCTTTGCCACTAAGCACAGTGTAAGTGTAACATTATCTTCTGTGACCATGCCAGATTTTTATTGCCATTGGGGCTATATATGATGATGCTTCAGAAAGGTATATTTGCCAGGAAGCCTCCTAACGCATATTGGTGTTAGCCATGGAGAATATTTATACCTTTTTTTCTGGATTCTTTGTGCTTTCATCAGTACTGTAGGGTATTGATTTAAATGTAACAGGTCTGACATCTCTTTTCCTACGTGTTTGCTTTGTCATACCAATAAGTTGTAAAGATTATATAAGGATTTTGATCACTTTTGATAATGGCATCTGACTGAATTCACAGGAAGAGGAGGCTGAACTCTTTCACAGTATTGGATTTTCCTTCTCTGGTGCGTTTGCTTCTCAACCATGTTCGTACATTCATTTCTAGACATTAGGTTTTCCTGAAGGAAAGATGCTCTGCTAATATCTTATGAAGGCTGCATATTAGTTAGGATTAGTCAATATGCTTGATGGACGGCATGCATATTTTTATAAATTGATAAATAAACATTTTTATATGCTTTGAGATTTGATACCAATACTTTTAAAATAAGCAAAAATTAATATCACTGTGAATTACAGTAGATTCATGCTATATGTTCACACTCGATGTGAGTTGGTTTTGTATCCTAGCATCCAAATACTGCTCAAAAAGTAGTGCTGCAGAAAAAGAAGTAAGTATAGTTAGGTCAGAACTCACCCTCAAGAGAAAAACAATATTGTTCTCAAATTTCTTGAAGAAATTAGGTAAAGTGATTTTTTAAAAAGAGTTTGAGAGTGGTTCAGTATTTATGACATCCAGAGGGACCTGGTCAAGCTGGAGAAGTGGGCCTGTGGGAATCTCATGTAGTTTGACAAGACTAAGTGCAAGCTGCTGCACCTGGATTGGGACGACCTCTGCTGTCAATACAAGCTGGGGGATGAACTGATGGAGAGCAGCCCTGCTGAGAAGGACTTGGGGGTGCTGGTGGATGTGAGGCTGGACATGACCTGGCAATGAGCACTGGCAACCCAAAAAGCCAGTTGTGTCCTGAGCTGCATCAAAAGCAGCACGGGCAGCAGAGCAAGGGAAGTGATTCTGTCCCTCTACTTCACTCTGGTGAGAGCCTACCTGGAGTGCTGCATCCAGCTCTGGGGTGTTCAAGAAGGACATTGACCTGTTGGAGTGAGTCCAAAGGAGGGCCACCAATATGATTAGAGAGATGGAGCACCTCTCCTATGAGGAAAGGCTGAGAGAATTGTGATTGTTCAGTCTAGGAAAGAAAAGCCTTCAGGGTTGCACCTAATTGCAATCTCCCAGTTCGTGAAGAGAACTTACAGGAAAGATGGAACGAGACTATTTACAAGAGCATGTAGTGACAGGACAAGGGGGAATGTGTTCAAATTGAAAGATAGTAGGTTTAGATTAGATATTGGGAAAAAATTGTTTACTGTGAGGGTGGTGAGGCACTGGAACAGGTTGCCCAGAGAAGTTGTGAATGCCGCATCCCTGGAGGTCACAGAATCATAGAATCATAGAATTATGGCATGATTTAAGTGAAGGGTAACAGATTGAAATCAAGTAATGATAATAATAAAGTGGAGAATCATCAGTTCAGCTGAGACCGAACTCCTAAAAATGCAGTTGACTAGTGCCCTCAGCAGTGGGAGATGGCAGGTGGCAGGGGCCAGTGGGTTGGTGGGATGCTCAGGAGCGTCCCTGGGTTTGCTGCCTAATCTTTCTCATGTCTGAATCAACTCATTCTGATTTTCAGCATTCTTTACCTCAGATTACTGAAAAAAATACTGGTTCTTCAATATTTTCTGCAGATTTCCTCATTCACACCTGAAGCTGCCACAGATTTTACCAGAAGCATTGGAGAAAACAATTAATGTCTCAATGGCTTTTTGTTGTCTAAAAATAGGGATACTAGTCCCATTGAGATTATCAGATCAGAAGAACCATACAAAGTGACTTAAATCTAGTATAATCTAGTATTTTTGTTTATTTGTTTGAATTTTTATTACACTGTAATGAGACAACTATTTCAGCTTAAAAGAAACATCAAAACATCAAGTCCATGGGATAGGATCTGGAATCTGGCATTCTATCTGAACATCACATTAGTAGGGAGATGGTCACTTAAAATAGCCAAGTTTAAAGAATAAAAATTGCCAGGTAAGGGATGATACCCTCTCTGAGGAAAAAATAAAAGGAATCACCAAGGGAATCTCAGTATGGCTGAGCACAACAGGCAATTTGGTTTAATAGGTGCCTAAAAAAGGCTTTCATGCTGAATGGATACACTGCTGAGGTATAATTAAGAATAATGAGGTGACATTATGGAAAGTATATCTTCATTTGAGTAAAAGGAGACTGTTCAAAGCAAAAGTACCAAAGAAATGCAGTAGTTATTACAGGAGACTCCTTGCTTGGAAACTTCATAACAGAACATGAATCAGTTTGTTTTGAGATATTGGCTGTGTTTCTTGAGATGCGTACTAGAAAATCATGAGACAGAAGATAAATAGATAGGTGAAGTTTATTTGTTAACATGTTTGAGTAGACTAATTTTTACAAACCTGTCTACTTCATTGTATTTTTTTGTCCGACACATCTTCCATTTGTTTGTTATTTGGGCTTTTAATACTGAGCCTTGTAATATTATACTTAATTAATATTCAGCCTTCTACACTCAAATGCTTCCAAAAAAAGTTATGCAAGAGCAAAAGCTGAGTTCTGCTGCTAAAAAAAATTTACATGAAATGTCACTTTTTATTATTTGCTTGGAATTTTGATATGGAAAATCTATCCACACCACTTATAAATATGGAGTTAATCATAGGGCTTGCTTTTTGAATCGCTGGAATGGAAACTCAAAGCCACAAGCAGAAAGCAGGCTTGAATTCTATAGTGGTACATGAAAATTCAGATTTAGATCATATGTTCCTTTTAATAATATTTTGTTACAAATGACTGGAAATATTGCTAAGTAATGGAAGGCAAAATTTTTATTAACTATGCTACAAAGAAAAAATATCAGATCAAATATAAACAATTTTTTTCTTCAAATATAGAGAGTTATTATATTTTATAGAGAGAGCTGTTATGTTATATTCTGCATAAAGTATCAGTATAAATATTTCTCTTTTTCTTCCCTTATATTACTGAGGTTTTTAGTTTTTACTAGTCATGGGGGAAAAGACAGACAAGAAGGAGAAAATCAGATACAGTCTCTTCTGTATTATTGGGCAGACACTGTCAGAAAGGAAACATTTTGAAAAGTCCCAAACATAGAACTAATGCAAAAAATAAATTTTAGACCTGCTATTTAATTATATAAATCCACTGATTTATATTTACTGATTTTTTTCTACTGTTGCAGGTTAGCCTACTCAACATCTAAAGTCTACTGGGAACTGATGGCAGGGGTGATAAGTGACAATTTGTTTCTCCCTGATAAAGAAAATTCTAGATTTTCGTCTTCCATCTAGGAATAACTAGGCCTGGAAAAAAAAGGGGACACCCAAGTCAGCTGTTGGCTCAATTTAATGCTTAGTTTATTAATAAGCAATAAAAAGGCTCAAGCGAAGTCATAAAGACCCACCAAATGATCTTAGAGACAAGCATGCTGTGGCCTTTCTCTGCAATCCTCCACATCCACAGTGCATCCCATCAGCTGCTTTTTTAAAGTCCAAGCAATCCAAGTAATATATTCAGATTCTGCTTTTGAAGGCATCATCCAATCCTTCCCTTTCTCCAGTTGCAGGTGGCCTCCCCTAGTGGTAGGTTTCTGTCTTGGGGCACAAGGGATCGATAACTTACCTTTTCCTTGGAACCATATAGTTTTATTACCTTGTTTTAGCTCTAAATGTGATCCTGCCTAAAGGCAGTTTCTTCAGGGCAGGTCTTCTGTGATAATTGCTGTGAATTACAGGTGCTATGCCAAATGCAGCTATTCAGTGTGACATGGGGATTATGTTACCAAGTGAATGGTTACAGGATGGGACTTCTTGGAAGTAAGGACACTGAGATGTGTATGTAGATCCCATACACATGGCTGGAGAGATTGCTTGACACTAGGACAATGGACTCCTTTGATGGGAGACAAAATTTTCTCCTCTAGAACTTCCTTGTTCCTCTGATATTTAAAGATGGCCTTAAAAGATAAGATGTCCTCAGAGGATCAATTAATTTGGCTCTCCCTCCATGCAGCTTTCAAGATAAGATGAAGGTGGGGAGAGACTTAAAGCTGAATATCAGGAGTGCAATTTGTATTCTTAAGAAGTCTAGTAAATTCTTAATTTTACGGTGAAATTTATTCCCTTCTCTCTTCTACTGTTACTTACTTCTCTAAAAATAAACGCCACACAAATCAAAAGAGGAAAACCCAAACAAAATGTCTCAGGATTAGTGCTAAGTCTCAGAAATAAGGAAGACCAACATGAATATTTCTCTGCAGCCTTAATTACAAAGTCTTGTGTGTAGTCATTATTATGTCATTATTCCTTATGTAACTAAAAGCTATATTTTATATGCAGGCCTCCCCATTTTTTCTTCTAGCAACCTTGCAGAGAGTAGGAAAGCAATTTTTAAGCACTCAAAAGGAAGTCCACAAAGGATTTCTTTTAATGTACAAAGAAGCTGTACTGTCATTAACAATGAAGCAGTGCTGCTGAGATCCAGGATCCAGAACATCTCCTGCCCTTACCACAGAGGCCTACTATTGTCTGAAGCAAATCACTAATAATCTTCCTAAAGTTTGCTTATGATATTATTACTTCTTGTCCGATTAGGGGCACAGGGAAGGTCAGCCATGAAGTCAGTCAAGGCAGCTAACCACCTTTGTCTCCATCTCAGTACGGAGCCTGTTTGACAGATGGTGGACAAGACATGCAAACATGGAAAAAAAAGTCTGAATTTAATCTCATGTCAGGTTTGTCATCATTGAATGCTGAATAAGGCAGGCTCTAAAGATGAACAGTATCCACTAATGCCCAAAAACATTTTGTCAAAGTGCAGACAGAAAAGCTGTTGAAAAAGTTGGCTTTTCATAGCTTCGGCATCTCCAGAGTTCCAGCAAAGCTCTTTGAACATATAAAATTCTGTGATGTGTGCTGTGCCAAATGCTCCTGTGACTAGAGTCAGCTTCAGTTTGCATGTGTTGTGCAAAGTACCTGAAGCTGGCTGTAGAGCAACTGTGGAAAATTTTATCTTCAAATGGACACTTTCTGCTTGTGAAATGAAAACAAAACAGTTCCTGTGCTCCTTACTAACAACTTTTATGAAGATGGAAGTTCCTCTGTTCTTTCTAATTCACAGCATATTCTTGTTGTGGCTTAAAACTTAAAAGGAGTGGAAAGATAAGTATGAAGGAACCACATCTGACTTTTAGCAATTACTGCCCAGGCAAATTAAATCCTATTAAATCTATCCTATTTTGTACCTTAAACTTTTCATTTTTTCAGTGTATACCCCATTCTTATTCTCTGTTATTTTGCTGCAGTGTAATCAGCAGCACAGTTTCTTATAAATAAGACGTGATTTAGACAAATAATTTATTTGATTTTCAGTGTAGTAACACTTGTTTTGATTTCGAGTTCTACAAGCTTTTGTATCTGAAAGTGTTGGCAAATGTCCCAGAAAGACCCGAACAAGACACTTAGCTGCTTTAGCATTTTAGAAACTTTTTAATATAAACATGTTTCTGAAAAAACAGTGTTATATTCACATTCCCCTTTGACTGTGGAACTGAACTTTTTTCTTTATTTGTATTTTCATAAACGATGTTTTCTTTGAACAACACGAAGCAAGTCTACTGAATATATTTTGGATCCTGTTCGTTACTTTTGACAGCCATCTAGTGGACACTGCGCAATGCAACAGAATGAAATTTCTGTCACAACAGCAATGTCTTTGTGGTTATCTGGTGGTGCAAACCACAGGGCCTCTCCCAGCTAGTGAAACTGCAGTTCTAGTTAACAGACTTCTAAATTTTAAAAATTCTCTATTTTATAATCTGACAGTGAAATCATTCATAGAAGTCTGACTGAAGAAATGACTAGTAATATAATACTCATATCTTAACCACAAAAAGTGAGTAATGAAAATAAAACAAATCTGAAAAGAGAACCATATATTCCTCTAATCCATTTAAATACTCTTGAATCAATTGAATATTTAAGTCCCCTGTTAGAAAAGTCAAAAACTCACTCTTTATTCAAAGTTTTCCTGCTGTGAGACAGACTTCCATTTGTCATCATTTATTTCTACCCAACTTTTAACTTTTACTCTAGAGCTCTCAGACAAGCTTATATATCTCATGTATATTTGAAGTGATGTTGCCACTGCAGAAATTAGTCTTATTGAGCACGGGAGTAAAGAGTCGTCTTCTGTTTTACCTAAAATTGCAGGAATGATCTGCCCTCCTGCACTCAGTAGAACAACAGAAATAGAAAACTGTATTGTTCAGGAATCTGTGTGTTGTTGTAGCTGCTTAAAGGAAAAAAAAGTAACTCCGGCAAGGAGATAGAAATGTTAGGAAATTTAGATATAATGAGCCAAACCTTTCATTACTATTGTGATTATTTTGTGCTCCTGGAATATTTAGGAGTTCAAACTCAAAAGGTACTGTCTGAGAGTAATAGTTGTCATGCTAGTAACAATGGTAATATGGTTATGAATTTTTGGCGGTACAAGCTGAAAATGACATTTTACAGTAGCAGTCATGCTATCTTGACCTTTCCAATACATTTTTAAATACTTTTTGTGAGCAGATCTCACAGTGATCACAAAGATGCAACAAATAGGGAAAATGAAAGGCAAAGAGAAGCTTTGCATTGCTCAAGATCCTCTAGCAGGATGGTGACAGAACTCTCATTTGATGCCTCATGGTTTAATCTTAGTTTGAGTTTGATAAAGTATAGCACATTTGAGTACACAGAAAAAGTTACATAATCAAGTCAAATTTTGGAAGAAGTGTATGTGTCCTGATTTACAGACAGTGAATTGTTCTGAAAACTACAGTGAAAAGAGAATTACTACAATTTCTTGATATTTTTTAATACCATTTTCTGTATTTTTTTAAAGAAGAGAAACATTGCCAGGCAATGTGCTTCTCTGTCAAAATAGGCAATATATGTTTCTTTGATCAGTTCATTTAGCAAAGCTGAAGCAGGCCGCAGGAATATTGTCATTTCAGTAAAGCACTGAAGTGGCAACCTCATTGAAACCTCAAGTCAATGGCACGTAAAACAAGCTAGTGCAGAGAGCAGCATGTACCTTCTGTGACACGAGCACTAGGCTGAAGTCTAATTGACAACTGACCTGTACTGCATCTTTTCTCTTCTGCTGTCATGAGATGTAACTCATACCAGTGGGTGTTCTTCAAAGGAGTTTCAAATTGAGTACTTTGTAGGGGTTCAATACAAATACATATTATGGTGGTAACACTTATCCATGTTTAAAAAATCATGTGAAAGATCCTCTGTTCATCCCTCATTCTTAAATGCTTTAGCAGTACTATTTAAGTTCCCAATAGTATGGCAAATGAGCCTAGAGACCTAGTCTTGCTAATCCACACATTTGTAACCTCTGAGATTATGTACCACCGCACATTAAGTCTAAAAATGAATCCACATGCTCCAAAAAGGCTCCATATATTACCAAATGCAGCTGTTGGGCTGCCAAGCAACACAGGTTGCCATAAGCACATCCTCTCAGCACCACCCACCCAGTGCCAGTGTCTAATTGTTTGCAGACTCCTGTTCAAGGTCTTTCGACTGATTTTGAAAACCCTTAGTGGAAATATCACCGTCTATGTGAAACAGCATCTACTCTCTCTCCCCTCGCCCTTCAGCCTCTCATGACAATCGTGTTCCCTCAGAAAGATAAGCCATTCTTCATGCCAAATACAACAACCAGAAGTGCTGGATCATTCTGTGTCATTCAAACTGTGTCAGTCAAAGACACAAATGGCTACAGAAGTTGTGCTCCTTGGTAGTGAACAAAGAACTAATTGCTTCTATCTGGTTGTAAAATAGAAAATCTGATGCAGTCAGATGTGCCCAAGCACACACATATGCCTTAAAGCTACCCCAGCACTTTGTTTATTGGGATAAGAAAAAATATGTTCTTGAAATATTTTCATAGTAATAAATTGTGTACTTGATAACGAAAGAGCCCTCAACTGCCTTAACAATGGGAGACAGGATTATGAGGGTCCAGCTCAGGAGAAACAGGGCCTGAAGAAAATTAAACTGAAACATCATGTTTCCTCCAGTATAGAGCTCATGAATACTCTACATGCAGAGGAGCATAAAGCTCCCTCTATTCTAATGGTGGGGGTTTTCCTCTACCAAATTTCTTTTCCTTCCAACTTGTTTGTTTTGTTTATCAGTAGTTTTAAAGTATCTCTCTTGCGTGCCTTGTGTTTTTGCTCATCAGTGGACATGACCAGGTCTTTTTTTCCCCATTGCTATCAAGAAGCAATTAGCTATGCTAATTTTGTCAGAAGAGTGTTTATTAATTTCAAAATTCTTAGGTCAGTGGCATAAATATTTTTCTTTTTTTTTTTTTTTTGCAGTTTCGATGTAGACAATGGTACATCATCGGGACGAAGTCCCTTGGATCCCATGACAAGCCCTGGATCAGGGCTAATTCTTCAGGCAAATTTTGTCCACAGTCAACGCAGGGAGTCTTTCCTTTACCGGTCAGACAGTGACTATGACCTGTCTCCAAAGTCCATGTCCAGGAACTCTTCCATTGCCAGTGATATGTAAGTACATTATAAAATACATCTAGTCTGTAATTTGTTCACTGTCTTAAGATTTTTCCAGCCACAAGAATTTTTTTTTTGAAAATCAGAGACAGTCATCACTTATGATACTGATTCTTATGATTCTTTAATAAAGATTATACTTTTTTCTGCAGCTTTCTGAAGGTAAGGGTATCGTGAGAGTGTACTTGATGTGTTTATGCGCTCTATTATCTTTGACAGAATAATGATGACAGTCAATACTGGTGTACTAAAACACTGAGGAAAACTCCTATTTTCTGGATATTAAGATATTTTCAAGAGAAAAACAATACGTACTCAATCTTTGCATCTTCATATTCTTAAGAAATAGATTCCATATATTTGCACCAACAATTTACTACCTGGCAGAAAATAACTTCAAGAGAGACAAAAATTATTTCAAATACCCTTACAGGAGACCTTCAGAAAGTTAGTCTGCTATCTCTCACTGTTCTTCTGTGATGTGTGTATTTTCTGCTACTGAGTCATGCTTTTCAAGTGTGTGTAAACCCCAGGTTGCATGTGTAGTGGAAGTCAGCAGTAAATCTCTGCTCATTTGTCAGACAGTAAAAACATTCAAATGCCCTATCTTCTAGTCACTTATAAGTAGGAGAAATCAATAACTTTTTTTTTTTTTGTTCATTTCTTTACCTTATCTACTCAAATTTCATGCCAAGTAGATGTTTATGGTTTAAGTATGTATCACTAAAATAAAGGACCAGGCTTGTAAGAATCCCTTAGTAAATGTCTAAAGCATTAAAATCCAACATTAATATAAACGCTCGTTTTTAATGAAGCAAAACCCAATCCATATCCTCTTTGAAAAAATAAGACTAGGCACAAAAAAGGAAAAGGATTTTCAAAATAATGAGTGAAATTACATCTGATATTTAACTGGCATTCAGTATAAATGAACGCTCCTATTTTAAGCATTTTTAGAGCTGTAATTAGTTCATTTAATTATAGCTCTTTTTCTATGTAGAGTGTTAAGGTCAGAAAAAATCGTGCCTTTGTAAAGGCTTAATGAAAGGTACATGTCTCAGTGAAGCCCTGTAGCTTACTCAGTAAGATTTGTGCCCAGTGTGACCAGTTGTGGATAAGAACAAGACCAATTTATCTGGCTTTGTTATAAGGGAAAACGCTCTTTTCTTAGAAATAATGCTCCCGTTCCAGCAAATCCTTCTCTAACACATAACCTTTCTTTTAGATGGAGTAGAGTCAAGCTTTTAGTGTATCACCTGTGCCAGGATACATTTGTAAAGGCTTTTACACTCAGGAGGGCAGTCCAGGTCACTGCATTGCTTAGATGAGTCATTTCAATGAAGAATTCAATTAGTGCTCCATCCTTGAACTCATGATCCACTTCATTTCCTAGAATTTTGAGTAATATTTCAGCACATGGCAGTAAATTGGATAAACAATTTAATTACTGAAACACCGAGCACATTTTTTCCTTTTGTTCCTGTCTATTCTTCCTTTCAAAACTTTCTTAAACACATTTACGTATAAAATCTACTGGACCTCACATCTTGATAGATTTTCACAGTCTCCTGTCACAGATGAGCTGTTGTATAAGGAAGGTAAATATTCGTGCCACTGTTTAGTATGGGACCACATTACAAAATGTAAAAGGCAAGTTGTTTTAAGTATGGAATATTAATCATATATCAGTAAGCCTAATTGTAGTAAGTTTGGCTATATCACAGAGATGAAATGAAAGAGAACCAAGGAATGAAAGAGGGGAAAGTTTAAGAAGATGAAATACAGAGGGAAAAAAATAAAAATCACAGAGATCACAAGAAACTGGATATACTTATGAAAAGGAAACTCTGAGAAGATTATTAAAATAGAGAAACAGCTCTGGCTCAGGACATTGCTAAATGAGATGGAGGATGGAAGAGTTGTCAAGGGAAGTATCAGACAATTTTTAGGTCACTCCCTTTTGTGTCTATATGCATGCTTAAATATTGCATGTTTCCGAAGTACGAGAAAAATATATTACAAAATATACACATCATTCAAGTAATGTAGGTGGATTAATTGGACATAACAGTTTAATCTAGATCCCCTAATTCTTCAATACTTGAGCTAACAACCTCAATATTTCAAAAGACATGCATCTTGTATTTGAAAGTAATAGAACATAAAAAATTCTGCATTTCTATTACTCTCAAACTGTGCTTACAGGAATACATTTCAGTCAGTAGCAACAAAAACAAAACTTCAAGATTTTAGTCAAGTATGGAAAGTCATGATAAGACAGCCAGTGGATGGCAGTGCTATAGTGCTGAATTCATCATTCTGTCATTATTCAATATGTGCACAGCTCCAGCCAAGGAAGAGAACACAGTTGTTCTCAGTTGATTGCAAACCAAAAATGAAAAGATGGGCTCTACTACAAACAATCTAAAGTCAAAGCGTAAGATGACTAATACAATCAGATAGTATACCCAGAACAAAGTACAATGCGAGTCATAATGCCCTGTGGAGTATTTACAGGACAATGGACACTTTCTGAACAATCCATACTACCAGCTCTGAGGAGCTGTAGACCTCACTTGACATCACTTTGGAGATCATCCAAAGAACAGTTTACATTTCTAAGTTATGTTGATATGTGTGTACCAACCAATAAGGAGGAAGCTGGAAAGTCCCCGGGAAAGTCCCTAAGGCGGATCGGTAGGAGGGACTTTGGTCGGTGCGAGTGACGTCAGGACGCGTGGACAAGGCATTGGGACCAGTGAACTAAGGGCATGAAGTGTGTGAACAGACTGAGCTATCCAATCGCTTTGGTGTAGTCACGTACCCAGAAGAGTCTAACTGTATAAAAGCTAAGTTCTTTTACTAATAATTTGAACACCGCTTGATCACATTGATCGTCTATGCGTTGTTTCTGAACTCCTCCACCATCAATGCCCAAAATAGTAAACCTTACAGAGCAAGCAAAGGGAATTTCATTCAGGGAGTTGAGGTGGAAAGAAACAAGGTCAGAGAAGAAAGAGGGAAAGTTTCTTAAAATCAGAGAGACTAAAGTACATTTTCAAGTGAGGAGCTGGATTAGCTATGGAAAAGAATACAAGGACGAGTATAAGGCTGCTCTGATGAGAGAAGTTAGTGGAACAACTGTGGGTGAAGTTAGAGAGGCAGAAAAAACTGCTGTATGTGAGAAAGGAAAAGAAAATGAAAATGGAGTGGGAGTCAGTAACATAATCTTTCAATTATCCCTTGGAAGAAATAGCATGGTCCTTGAGAAGAATAAAAGCAGGACATGGAGACGACATGAAATTAGAAAAAGCTGTTCAAGGCTGTCAACTGGAGATGCAGGTGGTCTAGACAAGAAGGTGCAAGGACTGAGGCAGAAGAGCACAGATGTGTTGTGAAGCCTTACTGTGGCATTTTCAGCAGAGAGATGAGGGTGTGCAAGGGAAAAAGTAACTGAGCAAAACAGTGAGGGGTATTGAGCCAATATGAGAAATTATAGGACAGGATCTGTGATGGGAGACAGGCTGGGGGTGGTGGTGGTGGTGGTGGAGAATAGAGAATGGAAAACAAACAAACAAGTCCCCAGCAGTAGTGTTGCAACATAGAGGAAAAAGAGAACCTAGCTGAAAGATGAGCAAAATGATCAGTGTTGTAGTGGAAGAATTGCCAGGTTTATATTTGAAGATATCGGTAAAGCAGGGAGCTTCATGGATGTCTTGCCCAGGTGGCCTGATTACTTAATACTGACCTGTTTGAACTGCGGCGGCTGACCAGAACTTGGAAAGGCAGGCAGAAGCAGAAGTGGTAATACTTTTTATTCCCTTCATAAAAGGGATCACTGCCCTGGTTGAAGGAGCAAGAGAACAAATTAGTAGAGAATCTTTATTTTAGCAAAACCCAGGTCTCTAGCCAGGTTAAAAAATGAATTCCTAGGAAAAAGCCAACAAGCAGTCCACTGGCTGCACCACAGCCCATATTTTACTGACACTCTAAAGGGAGAAAACACTATGCTGAAGAAGCATAATAGAGGGTAGCAGACTAGACCAGAGCACCAAGATATTCTCAGTAGACAAGTCTGCCTGAGCTCCAATATATCTTCTGAGTGTACCTCCCTTAAGTCTTTTCTTCTCCCATTTCCACAACACAGCTCAGATGCAATATTTTGGTCCTCTCAGAACTTGGACAAGTGAATCTCACTCACTAAAAAAGTAACTGGTATGGGGAGTTTTACTCCTTCTTTAAATCACAGAATCATAATACAGAGTAGTATCAACCAGGCTGGAAAAGACCTCCAAGATCATCAAGTCCAGCCCTCGATGCAACACTGCTATGGTTACTAGACCATGGCACTAAGTGCCACATCCAGTCTCATCTTAAAAACCTCCAGGGATGGTGAATCCACTACTTCCCTGGGCAGCCCATTCCAATGTCTGGGCAGCCCATTCCAACTCTGTAAAAAATTTCTTCCTAATATTCAACCTAAACCTCCCCTGGCAGAGCTTAAGATCCTGCCCTCTTGTCCTACTACTGGGTGCCTGAAAGAAGAGACTGACATCCAGCTGGCTACAAGCTCCTTTTGCGTAGTTGTTGAGTGTGATGAGGTCTCCCCTGAGCCTCCTCTTCTCCAGGCTAAACAACCCCGGTTCCTTCAGCCAATTTTCATAGGACTTGTGCTTGAGTCCCTTCACCAGCCTGGTTGCTCTTCTTTGGACCTGCTCCAGCACCTCAATATCCTTCCTGAACTTGAGGGGCCCAGAACTGGACACAGCACTCCAGGTCTGGCCTCACCAGCGCTGAGTACAGGGGAAGAACCACTGCCCTGCTCCTGCTGGCCACACTGTTCCTGATCCAGGCCAGGATGACCTTGGCCTTCTTGGCCACCTGGGCACACTGCTGGCTCATGTTCAGCTTCCTGTCAAAAGAACAGCAGGAACTCCCAGGTCCCTTTCTGCCTGGCTGCTCTCCAGCCACTCTGTGCCCAGCCTGTAGCACTGCAGGGGGGTGTTGTGGCCAAAGTGCAGGACCCGGCACTTGGCCTTGTGGAACCTCATCCTGCTGGAATCAGAGCATCTCTCCAGCTTGTCCAGGTCCCTCTGAAGAGCCGTCCTACCTTCCAGCTGATCAACACTCCCCCCAGCTTGGTGTCATCTGCAAATTTGCTAATGGTACACTCGATCCCCTCATCCAGATCATCAGTAAAGATATTGAACAGGACTGGGCCCAACACTGATCCTTAGGGGACACCACTGGTGACCGGCTGCCAACTGGATGCAACACTGTTGAAACCACTCTCTGGCAGAGAGCGCACCTCTGTGTCATAAGTTTGAAAAGAGATCTTGGAATTTTTTCCCAATGTCCATACCCTCCACCCCCCGTTTCTTCCAGGATGGGGGGAGGGACACAGAGAGAAGCTGCATGCGCTGGGCAGCACGGGAGCAGAGGAGTCTTTGGTTCAGGAGTTTTTGGGTTTGGTCCACGGACTGGACAGATGGGGAAGCCCGATTTCGGCCGCCACCTTTTCTTTTCCTGAGAGGAAGTTTTTTTTTCCCTATGGGACACCTCACAGAGGACGACTCAGAGAGAGAGACCGACTCATCTCAGAGCAAGGTATTTTGCTTTTGGGACTGCCTGTGGGAAAAAGGACTCCTTCATCGCTGGCTGTGAAGCCATCGGCTGCTGGCTGCTGCAAGCGCACGTGACTGAGAGCAGCTGTTGAACTGCAGGGACAGTCCTGCCTTAACCCCTCCTTTCCCCCCACTCCGCTCCAGGTTGCCATGGGTTTCTTCCCCCCCAGCTGGGGAATTGGGACTTTGGTTTGTTTTTTTTTTCTTCTGTAAGTTTTTGATTGCACCATTTGTTTTTTATTCAGATTTTGTTAATTAAATGCTGGTTTTTTCCTTTTCCACAGTTCCACCTGAAGCTGCTTAATTTCTAAGTTGTAATCTTGTTAAACTAAGACAACCTGTCCAAGCCGCAGGCTGCCAGCTTTTTCAGGAGTGTGCTGGTGGACATGGCTCATCACTTAGAGAAGCTCATCACTGTTTTCTTGATCAGCTTATCACTAGAAGCTCAAACTACTATTATTACACAGAATTTGCTGATTTCTATTTACACTTGCTTCCGTCTTTTAAAGGCACAGAACCTAGCCAAGGAACACTGACTGGGAAACTGCAGGGTCTTTGGTCAGGTGATCTGCTAAATGGCAGCCAGCACACCCATTACCTGAACTGGACAAACTGATGATATTTTGCCTCAGTAATTTCTGAAGATAGTAGCATCCCTCTGCTGCTGTCTGTGATAAAAGAAATATCAAGAGGATGCAATTTGCTGCAGGACTTTTTCCCTATGACGACAGTTACAGAGGATATATTTTCCAGAATAGTAAGGCAAAGTACAAGTAATAGAGCTTATTCCTCTGTTTCTGAAACAGGAAAGCTTGGTTTTATTAGTAAAATGTTGTAAGTATGAACCTGAAGTTATAGAGGAAAAATCCTATCTTTTTCCTGAAAGGTACTGGCAAAGACTCTGGGACAACAGACGAGACATGCAGTTATTGAGCAGAGTAATTGCACCTCAGTTTAACAAATTAGAAATAATTGTCTTTCTTTACAGATAAATTGCTGCTGAAATTCCTTATGATGTATCATATTCTTTTCTAGGAATCTCTGATATTACTATATCAGGGATATTACTGGCTGAAAAGAGCCAGTTAAACTTCAAAATCCAGCCTGCTTTGAAAACATATTAATGCATTTTTCATGTGCGGTTCAGTTTATAAAGAAAAATTAATGAAAAAATACATTAGATTGCCTAAGAGACTTATTTTTTCAAGGAAAGAAATGTACTTACATAACTTAAGAAAAACAGGCAAATATTTTGCTTCATTGGGTTTTGCTTTTTTGCTCTTAAGATCCTTAAACTGAGTTCCGGGTTGCAGCCTGAATTAACCTAAGTAATGTGTAAGTCATTTACAATACTTTTTTGAGCTATAAACAAAAACAATATGGAAAAAAAAAAGATGACTGTGTCCTTTCCAGTTGTTTGGCACATTTTATTAATGAAATACAAAACACTGAACTCAATTTAGAACTCAGCTTTCTTAAAATTAAATAATAAATTTGTATTAACTTTATTTGTTGATCAGGAAATCAGTTATGTTGTAAAATAAAAAGAGTATTTTTGTATCAAGAAGGCTTCTGTTCATCTACTTTTTAATTCAGGAGAGAATTTTATTGATAAAATTCAAATTCAGTTTATTTACATTCAGACAATACAGAATCATTATTGGGTTTATGTCTGAGTGCTAAAACCTTATAACTGTAACCTTATAAACACAACTCTCAGTTGTTAACTTATCACTTACCCTTTAAACACTTTAAAAACTTCTTAAACAAAAGCTGCTAGGTTCCTCTCCTGCACCCCCTATTCTGGAAATATGTTTGAATGAAAATGACAAGTTACTTCTCCTGTGCTAAACAAAGCAGATTGAATTCCTGAATCTCTTCAATCAAAGGTGGCATGTTATTAAAAACATGGTATTAAAACCAATTCTTAGCTGGTATTTCAGCCCCATCACAACACCTCTGTTCCCTGCGCATGCAAAACTGATCTGCAGTGGAGGGGAGGTAGGATGTGTGCATTTTGTGTGCCTGCAATACTGAAGGGTGGGAGCAGTGTGCAGAAAGGGAGCTTCATAAAAAGGGATTCGAATGTTACGGCGGGATCCCTCTCAGACTATTTTTCAAGCTCAGTGATTGCTCAAACACAGGTCAAATTTATTTCACAATCCAGGAAAACATCAGTTGGCATTTCACCCCTCAGGGCACAAACAGTACTCTGTATTCTTTCGATGGCACTAATGCTGTGTTAGCTGTGGAGTTCATTCCCTGAAACTAGACAGTCTGAAATTCTGGTGGTTTTGCCTTGTTTTTCTTTAAGTCTTGTTCTTTCTTATATATATCCATTTAGAGACGTTTGAATTTAATTAGGAGACCATTTTTTTCTAAACCTTGAAGTTAAGACTGTCTTTCTGTGGCTGGCTGATAGCAAGCTTTCTCAGGCTGGGAAGTTGCATTGCATGGGTGCTGTTCTCAGCAGCTCTGCTCTCATTTGTTTTATTGAGGAAATCTTTCAACCTTATCAGTAGGAGGGTTCCGTTTTAAACACTTTGGCTTATAGGGCTGGGACAAACAAGCAACCAAATGCCTGATGCTTAAAAGCAGTCCAGGGTAACACATTTTACTTTCATTTGCAAGAAACTAAGAGTTTATATGTGTCAGTTAATGTAATCAAAACTGATTATAGTAACTCATCAAGTAGAAATAGCTGGGTTGCTTTCAGTCATGTGTGTACGTCACTCACTAATTTTCTCTAATCCGAGCAGAAACAAAACTACCCTTTAGTCATTGATGCCTGTTCTTCAGTCAAAGGTGGCATGTTATTAAAAACATGGTATTAAAACCAATTCTTAGCTGGTATTTCAGCTACATCACAACACTACTATTCTCTAGGCTTTTTCCAGTCTTGGTTATAGCTAAATGATGACTTTGGTTGTATGAACAGTCCAACAATGGCAGTGCTGAATTGGCCTGAACTCTTCTGATTGAGTTCAGCACTTTTCTGATTCAAAGTCCTACGTCCTCAGGCTTAATCCAGCCCCTCCTTTAACACACAAACCAATGCCTCGTACCGGTAGCTTCTTTTCCCTTACCATGGCTTCAGTGACCCCCAGGCAGACTACCTTCTGATTTTAGTGGGAAAATCACCTACACCAGTGAGGCCCTCTGGCAAGCCCATAATCTCTTTCTTTTCAGGATTCAGTAATTCTGTCAGACTTAATAGAGACCAGTTACTCAAAGTTGTCCACTATTCTCTTATAATCTAAATGGCCTGCTATATTACGATAGCAATAAAGAATTGAATCTTGGTGGGTGGCTGAAGCAATAAGTCATAGATGATTTCTTGAGCTGTCTGTGTTTCCATATCTTGCACATCATGCTGGCACCCTTCTGTGATGCCCACTGTATCACTGTAAACGTGCTTGCCTCAGGCAGACTACACAAGTTGGATGTGTGTGAACCTTTTCTTTGGAAAAGGTTTAAGCTTCCTGAGCAAAGTAGCTGGGTCTGACATAAGAGGTTTTGATGGTCCTCAAACTCTTCCAAAGGTACTAGGAGTTTCGTGGAACATGGAAGAAGCCTAGAGGTTTTCCTACAGCTTGTTGTACAGAAAATAGTAATACTTACCATTCTTTGAGTTAGCTAATTGTGATTCCAGCTTATCCAGCAATCCTGAATGAAGCTTCTTTGATGGATCACAGAAACTTGGTTAGTTGCCCTTGTCGGTCAGCAAAATCTCTTTTTTCTAGGCTGCTCAAAAGGCAGTGTGAAAGGATGCTGTGGCTACACATTAAGGGCCACAGATAACTAGATACTACTTCCTGACAGTCCCTGGATGAAATCTCAAAATTCTGATTTAGAATTGGTAGCACTGTTCCTTTCCAGTTCCTTAGTCTGTAATGACATGATCATTTTTTCCTTCCAAGTTCTTGAGAGATCTTCTCACCTTGGGTGCTAATGCAGTTCAACTTGAAGATTGCAGTTTGGGTAACCTAACACTGATGATTTCAACGGAGCAATTTCCAAATATTCAAAGGTTTCTTCACTAAAAACGTGACATGAAACATTAAAGTACTTTCTTGTATAAAATATAATTGTATCTAGAAAGCTGCAGGTATGTTAGTATATAGCATATCTTGGTTGGTATTAGGCATATGTAACAAACCACGTTTGTTTTGCGGTGTCTTTTGGATCTCTGATCATAAGGCAGCCAAGTATTGTTTTCTTCATCAACATGTCATAGTGGAGTAACTTGATTTGTGCTCCCTATGAAGTTAATCAGGGTCTTTGGAAATACTTACATCTGAAGTTTTTGCTAGTGAGATTTATACTGGAGAAATGTTTTTATTCTTTGGTATGTCTTTCTAAGTCTAACTTTCTTAGGTAGTTAGTCCAAGGAGAACTACTATAACCAGCTTTCTTTTGGATTGGTTAATGGTCTTCTTAGGGACTGTGGCTTTTCTGAGTCAGTCCTCTTCCATCTGGTTAAGCTCAATTCAATTAGTATATTGAACTCCCCATATAACAGCGATACTTTTTGCTAATTAGGGCAAGCTATGCTGTTGAATTAGACAGAAGTGTCAGGAGGACATAACTGCACAGTGTTATAGAAAATTGTGGTGTTCCAGAACGTTCAGATGGTAGTTGATGAGAGTCTGTTTCATTCAGGGTCTAATTTCTATACACTGTGAGAGAGAACAAGTGGTTTCAAGCAGCTCTTTGTAACAGTCCTTTAAGGGACTGTTCCCAGAAATAAAGATATGGTCTAGGAAAAACAACCCCCTCCTCTTTAGCTCATGGTTCCAACAATAATTTTAATTGCTTGCTCTCTCATCCATAAATCCCAGCCTTCCTACAGTGTCGTAGTCTCTAGCCCCTGCCTTAAATACCTGCTCACCCCCAAATACAGCTTAGCCTTTCAAAGAAATGCAATTCACTAACAAGCTACTGGCTTTCTCGGAAAAGCTGTAACCCAGTTTCTGCCACACCTCTTAATGTGGGCACAATATTAGAGCTGCCACTTATCCCCATCCAGTCTTGGCTTTTGGAGCCAGGTCTAGGCTATCTCATATTAGAGCTAGAAAATTGGTTTTGAAGTCTTTAAAGACAGAGATGACATGACTTAAGCATTATTCCTGTAGAATAAGCTGACTTGAAACACTGTGATTTCTGATTCCACAAATCCAGCCCATTTGGATTCTCCAAATGCAGATGATGACAAAGTTCAAGTTGCATGGAGCTGCCAGCCACCCTTAAAGCACAGCTTCTGATGGCTAGTCCCATTACATGATGTTTCCCCGCTGCTCTATCAGGATGCAATCTAGAATCAGCTTTCATTGCTGCTAAAATCTGAATCTAAGCAATGTAAATATTTCTGCATACCTAGTTCTTATGTTTTGTGTGTGTGTATTTGACTTCATCTATAACATGTTATTGGGGCAGAAAAAAAAAATCCTAGCAGTTAGGGTACACGATCGCGTTACTGTCTCTCCTTCATTTGTGGTATATTTGTGTTCCAGCATATATGTGAACAAAACACAAATGTCTCATGTAAGATGCATTTATACCATTGGACAGTAAGTTTGAATCAGTCTTGAATACAGGAATGAGTAGATGTCATGTTTAATCCAAATTTAGATGTTTACGGTGAAAAATGAGACTGCAATATATTTTCTGATTCAAACAAAAGACTACTTACATGTTCATCTTTTTTCTTATTTAGTACATTGTATATATACAGTATGGATTTTCCCATACTTTTCTGTTTTCTATGTTCTTATATTAAAAAAATAAAACAGCCCAAATACAATTCTGTAAAAATGGAGTAAATTCTTGTGACATTGTGATGAAAGTTCTTGCTCTCGCAGCCCACTGTCCCCTTGGGCTTTTCAAACTCAGTAGGCAGCTTTATTCTCTCAAATAGGCTATGTCCCAAGTCTGTAGCCAGAGGATCCAACACAGACAGTGCCAGCTGGATTTTAAGCCTGCCTGGCATCCTCAGCCATTATTTATCCTGGGGAGATAAGTGAGTTTTTTATTCAATTGGAGGACTGTGGTAAACGAGTAAGATCATACTTTAGATTGATAGAAAGCATCAAGATTCTTTCTACTAGTATTACAATTTTTACTATAAAAATGCTATCAAGATTAACCAGGAATTTATTGTAACTTTTTCTTGTCCATGAGAACTTTATGTGCCAAACTGATGCATTTCTCCCCTACTATTTAAGTAAGACAGAACTCTTACTTATCCTGTTTATATCTCCCAAATTCAATATGTGTCCTCAAGATCATTCAGCTGATAATTCTTTATGTGTATGCAGAAAGTCTTAATCTATGTTTATTAATAGCCTTTACAAAGGCAAACCTTGAGGACCTTCCATAATGAAACTCCACACCGGCAAGTGCAGACGCACTCCTAGTGGTCTCTGGTGTCTGGGACTCATTCTCCTTAATGGTTTTCTTGAGTTTTTTCTGACCCCATTAAAAAAACACCCTCTCTTTCTTAAGTGTATCCTGGCAGGTCTGCAGAATATCTCTCCAGTTACTCCTTTTATTAGATCTTACATTAAATTATCCCAGCTTAATTATGCAGTCACCCTGTCTACCCTTGTGTTAATCTTCCTGCTTGCTTCTCTCTCTGTCCATGCATGCATCTTATTAGTGAAGGCAAAGTTAATTACTGTTCTGTAGCTGGGATAGAAACGGCAAACTGATGCCAATCTTGAGGAAAGGAAGCAGAATTTTTGTACTTTTTATTTGGCAACAGTCAGCTGGACATGTTCAACTAACTTCTAACTTAGTATAGCATTTTCATCTTTCTTGAGGGTGGGGAACAGCATAGGTTATATGAGGTGGGTTCTAGTATGTCGTATAGGAAATGTTAGGAAGCAAAAGACAGAAAATTTGTAGAAGGCTGGCC
The DNA here is from genome assembly GCA_013399855.1 of Oxyruncus cristatus. Lineage (NCBI taxonomy): Eukaryota > Metazoa > Chordata > Aves > Passeriformes > Cotingidae > Oxyruncus > Oxyruncus cristatus. Next base: position 6,412 of record VXAY01007241.1, on the reverse strand, counting down.
TTCATTACTTCACTGTGGCAAATAACATGCAATGTAGTATAGAATCTTTGGTTTACTAATGGAAATTTGGCCTGTGTTTTATGTAACAGTGATACACCTCATGTGGACTGTTGTGTGCTTTATCAGTGTTCTTTGGTAGTGGGAAATTGATCATTTTAACTTTTGGGGCTATGTGAACATTATTCTGTTTTCAAACCTGTCTTTCCTTTGAAAAATGAAGATGTGAACATGTATGCCAGGTGTTATAGTTAACAGAGTCCAACACTGATGTGAAGAATTTCTTCTAACCTTGAAGGCTAACACCTCTGTTTATATTTAGAAGCTTCTGACATATTGCAGAATTTACACTCCCTCTTGCTGCTACTGTATATAGATGTGTGGCACTGTTGGGCCCAGAATCCAGAAAGAATCCCCTATCAGCTTCGTATCATCTGTATGAGGATACTCATACATTGTAGTGTTTACTACACTGCAGGACATTGTGGATCAATGGCATTTTGAAGCATATGTTCTTGCTCTTCTGTACAGAAATAACAGCTTCTTTAGACATGTCTACTCCATTTTTGAATACTCACTTTGTCCAGATCTTCTGACCCAATGTGGATTAAAAATTACCACATTATACAATGCCTTTCAATTCAAGTGGGTCTGGTGCATGCTAAACTATTTGGTGAGAGCTGCGGGTACCTGTAATTCCAGTACCATGCTTTCACCAAAATAATGATAATTTATGGAATTGTTGCTTTTGACATTTGAAAAGTGAAAATTAAATTTTTGCTTGATTTCAGTACATCAAATTGTTACTTAATAATGCCTCTTCTAAAGAATAAGAAGCTACAGTATGATATAATTATTGTCCAATGAAATGCAATCCAGAAAGAGCTCAAGTAGAATGAAGTTTGAAAATGAGAGGAGTGGGATCATGCTATTTTATGTAAATGAAAAAATAATCTCCAGGGCAGAAAGCTTAGGAGTATGTACTTGTTGCCTTTTATAAATGCCTCAGAGTTTAAGGGCTGGCAAACAGGGGCACTGAATGCCAAGAAATGAAGAACAAGAAAATGCCACCAGTAATAAGGAAGTCCACAAGAGATATTGAGAAGGAAGACAATCTTATTTTCATTTTTTTTTCCAATCTGCAATTTGAAACTTAATAACTATATTGTAGCAGGACGTTAAGGCATGGATGAATAGTTTGTGTATTTGTGTCATGTATTAGACATTCAGAAGAGTGTTTGCCATTGACAGATGCTAGAAAGAACTATCTCTACACTATCTGGCTTATTTACAGGTAGAAAACATTTAATATTTTTGTTCTTTGTCCAGTGCTGCTACTACCTGTAAACATTTTCATCTTCAGAATGGTACTCCTTCATAATTTCAAAATATGGGAAATAGACTAGATCAGTAAAAAATGGGTTTGTGTTTTGAGCTGTGCCTCTTTTAAGTGTCAAAACAGAATTGAAAATGGAGTGGCTGTATGCAAACAGTAAAAATATTCTTTATAGAAGGTAAGAAATTAACAGACTTTACTGAGAAACAACTAAGACAGTTGTCGCATATCAGATAATGCATTTCACAGAACTTGAAGAGAAGTATAATTTTCTTGGAAGTGAGGTAGTGTTGTCACACTGTGGCTGTTTCAGTGGAGAATAGGAGAGAAAAAGAAAAGAGGAATTTGGCTTATCTTCTGCTAAAGCCTTTGTGGAATTCATTAAGCAATCCTAATCCAAAATTATAGTCTAGGGCATTTGCTGATGTTTTCAGGACCCAATGAAAACATAAAGAGGTACTAATGCAGCTGCTCATTAACTCCCCTATTAATGCCCTGGGTTGATTCATGTTGTCTAAAATACCCAACTAGATTTGGCTTCACTGAGTTATTAAAACTGCTGAGCGTTCCTCCCATGGTGACATGTTTCAGTTTGGGCATACATGCTTTCCAGCCAGTCTGGGACTCTGGTTTTATCTGAAGCAACACCCTATTCTATCCACTCCTGCAAAGACGGCTAAAACTGCAGACTTCTTCCACAGGGTCCATAAAAATCCATTCCTCTATTACAAAAGGAATAAAGGAGATGTAAATAGAAATGGTTACACAGATATTAAGTATTCTGATAATTTTTAGTATTGGGGAGTATTGTCCTTACAGACTGATTGTACAGTACTGCTTTTTTATTGAGTTTTTGCAATACTATAAAACAATTTGCAATACTATAAAACAATTCTCTTGTGGACAGTATATAAATAATAAGAATGATGTTGTAGCATCTCAAACACAAATCATATTTCTCCTTTGATCAGCCTTTTTCTAATTAACTTTTCAAGGACTTGAAATCCAAAGAGTCATATTGGATTTTTGTCTTTGGAAAATTTAGTTTTACCTCAATTGCTGTCATATACCAGATAAGATCAGTGAAACCTGCAAGTTTTCCCTGTCCCCATATTTTGACTGTATATCCTCAATGCTACAGATGCTACTCTTAAGCCCTTCAGTCAACTTGTATTTAGAAGACTGTATCTTTTTGAAACCATTTCAAGTGGCAGGTTTTGGCGCTCAAGAGAAGCAACTCCACTTTCTCTTTCTCCCTTTTCCCCTACAGTGTGTCATCCTGGTACCTTACCCAGACGTCACCCCTGGTGTAGGTGAGGTTGCCACAGCAACAGCACGCACTTGGCCACACCCTCTATAGCTACAGAAATCTGAATCAATTTGAAAGTTTTACTAGGTTTTTATTCATCTGCGATGCAGTGCCCAGCTATCTGTGGTTGGTCACCCATCCTGTGCTCACAAGCCTGCTGGAAAATGGAGTAATTTTTGGAACTTTCATATCCATCTTCTGGGATGAAATCTCTAAAGATTAGTCCTGGGTGGTCAGTCACCTGCCCAACCTGCAGTGAGGAAAACAGCTGGTCTGTCAGCCATCCCATAGACATGTCAGGCAGTTGGGCAATAACTAAGTTCATATTTACTTTTCATAGAATGTGTAAAGCAATAATACTGTGTAATTGGAGAAGAATAAAACTGCAGTTACCGACAGTGCATTTTAAAAGCTGACTTTCTTCCAGTTGAAGCAGCAAGATAAATTTTGGTAATACCTAACTCACAACTCTGCTCATTTTTTCAGACATGGAGATGACTTGATTGTGACACCGTTTGCTCAGGTAGGCACAATTTTGACATATTTCTCACATGATCTTGTAACTTAAAGGCTAAATGGCCAAAACAGTTGTTTTTTATCATTTTTATTGTATAAGATATCTTTGCTTGAAACGAGAAAAAATGTCTTAACAGAAAGTCATAAACTTCCCACTCTCGTTATCTACACCTCTGTTTCTTAACAGTTTTTGATTATCTGAAAAGTTGAAGTGCAACAGCACAATAAACACCTTTGATCTCTTTTCAAATCCTGTAACAGGCAGTCATAATAAAGACAAATCTCTGCTTTCTATTATTCTATTACTTTTTATAATTACAATTTCTTCATTTGAAGATATTTATCCTTAAATAAAATTTGATTTCTAGACATGAGATAAGTTTTACCCAGAATACTTATGTTCCTTTTCTCAATATGCAGGTTGCTCTGGTCTAATGATAAGCTGTTAAAAGAACATTTATTTAATAGTTTATTAGATATTTAATTATATTGTAAACAGATACAGTGTTTATAAAACTGGGAGCAAGTTCTTAATATGAATAATATCATTATCATTTGTTAGGAGAGAAAAGATTAAGCAAGGGCATTTAATAAAAATACTCTGAAATCTCTCAAATATTAAATACATTTCAACAATAATGGAAGAGAAGAATTTACAGAAAAAGAATAAAAATCAACATATGTCTGGTTTCATTTCCTCAGGAAACAGAAAACCTAATTCTTCAGCACAGAAAAAAAATATAAATTTTATGATGCTCAAGCAATCCAGTAATATTTACTATTGTTCCTTTTCATTGTAATCTGATTTTTTTTAGAAATTGTGCCACATAGTTTCTCTAGAACATAGTTTTGCTAGGTTCTAGTTTCCCTAGAAAACAGCAAATACTACACTCCATTAATGCATATCTTTTTCCTGGGACAAAACACCCTTTCTTTTAAGGGCAGTTTTATATTCTTGTTGGCATTAATGGATGTGCTTCAGCAAATAGAGCAAAAGCAGTTGAATGCTATGGCTACTTGCACCAAGGTACTGTAATTGATTAATTGAGAGCTTTTTCAGTGCAAAACCCTGTTAGCAGTGGTTTAAGTCAACCTAGTTTTGTTTGTCTGGAACAGGAGAAAAAGCACTCACAAGGTGAATGATTGTGTCACATTCCCTGACCCAGGAGAAACTGAGATGCAGTTGAGAGAGTGTGCCTAAGAGCAGGGAAGTGACATCTGATTAGACTCTTAGGAAAACCCTTATCTAAAAATTATAGAATATGCAAAATCTCATCTCCAAGTGGGGCCTGCTGACAGACTTGTGCCCACAGCGAAGCACTGAGCCCATCCCTCTGAGTTACATTAGCAGTGTTAGGACCTCACTCAGGACTTCAGAAACTGGATGACATCTCCCAGTATAATGTCCACACATAATACAAACTACCATTTTAATGTCTTCCTAAAAGCAATATTTTAACATATAAGTACATTTTTTTGTGTGCATCACAGTAAGAGGAGCACATGTTCTAGTTATTTCAAACCATCTGTATTTTCTTCACTTGATCAGGAAGGTGACAATCAAATGAAATAAAGCCACCTGGTGGTAATAATCCTAGTTTAGCATTTCAGTTTCTATTCAGCATATCACCATGGTAGTGCAGCTGCATTTTTTGTGTGGAGGTAGGGTGGCATACTGTGTCCTCCACACAGAAGCTGGTCCCAGGACATGATCATTTACTATATTTACTAGAAATTACTAGAATTTACTGCTGTTAAATAGAATGGAATTTTTTAAGCTAAAATTAAAAAAAAATAAATCTATCACAAGGATATTATCAGTTGCATTTCCCTATATTGTGATATACAGCAATTGCTGTAATTTAATTATTCATAGAATTTCACTTTACAAAATAATTTGAGGGATTTGAAACTTAAAGAAAAAATCTGTAGGTTTTTACTTACCAAGAAAAGTCCAATATTTAAAATTTGTTTGCAACTGTTTATATATAACTTGACTTTGAAAACATTAGTATTTACTTAGAGATTAGGCCTAAAGCACTTTGCATGTGATGGGTTGCTTTATGCCCACAAATCTAACTTCAGAAATACTAATCACAAGTAGAACCTCTGTGGGCAGAGTTAACTGTCACTTAAAGAAAATTATAGTGGAAAATCTAAATATTATTTTATGCACTTCTAATATAATGCACTTATTAATATAATATACTAATATAATATCTAACATAATACACTAATACTTTATACAAGAAATCAAGTTGTTTAGATCCATTGTAGCCAGTGACCAAACCTTTTGTAAGTTTTCACTTATACATTCATTGCAATGTATGTGAGGATGGCTTGAACTTGCAGAAACTGTCAAAATATGTGCATTTATTATCATATAATCACAGAATTGTTTATGTTGGAAAGGATGTCCACGATCATCAAGTCCAACCATTAACCTGAAACTGCCAGGTCCACCACTAAACCACATCCCCTAGCACCACATCTACATGTTTTTTGAATGCTTCCAGTGATGGTGATTCCACCACTTCCCTGGGCAGCCTGTTCCAATGCAGACCAACCCTTCAGTGAATAAATTTTTCATAATATCCAATCTAAATTTCCCTTGGTGGAACTTGAGGCCATTTCATCTCAGTCATGGGAGACTTCAACCTGGCAGAGGTCTGCTGGAAACTCAACACACATAAAGGAGGCAGTTTAGGAGTTTCCTGGAGTGTGTGGAAGATAACTTGCTGTTGCAGCTGGTAGGCGAGCCTACTGGGGCAGTGCCTTGCTAGAGCTGCTGTTTACGAACAGAGAAGGGCTGGTGAGAGATGTGGTGCTCAGAGGCTGTCTGGGGCACAGTGACCACGATATAATAGAGTTTTCAGTACTCAGTGAATAAAGGAGGGCTGTTAACAAAACCTCTACCCTGGACACTGGTTTGGAGAGTCCCTTAAAAACAAAGGGGCCCAGGAAGACTGGACATCCTTTAAGAAAGAATTCTTAAAGGCACAGGAGCAGACTGTCCCTTTGTCCCTAAAAACAAGTCGTCAGGGAAGACAATTGGCCTTGGCTGAGCAGGGAGATTTTGCAGGAACTCAGGTAAAAAAAAGAGGATGTTTCATCTTTGGAAAAGGGACAAGCACCTCAGGAAATTTTTAAGGATGCCATTAGGTCATCTAGAAAGAAAAGTAGAAAGGCAAAATCTCAGTTAGAACTTATTCTGGCCACTTCTGCAAAGAATAATAAAAAGTGCTTTTATAAAT
>VXAY01007239.1:1256-13217 GCA_013399855.1 Oxyruncus cristatus | reverse complement strand
CAATCAGTTTTTAAAACAGGTTTGCTAATTCCTTTATCAGCTTCAGAAGTCCATTCCTGGCAGGACTTCTTCCACTTTACATATTGCTGGTCAATTGCTACAGCCGGTGACGTTTACCTGGGCAGGTGTGGCCAGCACCGCCCAGCCGGAGGCCCTCAGTCCCTCCCCCCGTTATGTCAGTGGTGCCCCTTCTGCACTCATGTGTATACATTGGAATTCCCCCTGTGCCTGCATGATGCACCTTGGAGGGTCTTCCCTTAATTGGTCTGGGAGTCTACTTCATCCTCCTCCTCCTCACTTTCTCCTTCAAATGCCCTCGAAAGGCCATCAGCCAATAGTGAGAGACCAATTAATTTTAGTTCATACAAAGTGCTGCCTTCAAGGAAAAAGTTCCTGTTTATCAGGCCTTGTTTTCCCATATCCTGGCTGGAAAAGTACAAACCACAGGTGGCTGGGCCAAACATAGACCAATAACAGCAGCATCCAGTTAAGCATGGATACACATGCTCTTTCTCCCTCTGTGTGTCTCTTTCTCTAGCATGTGCATGCTGTCTTTGGGTTGCATGTGGTCTCTCTCTGGGCCAGTCACATGCTCTTTTGCAGTTTCTTTGTCACGCACACTTTTTCAGAGGATGTGCTCTGTGTGTCATAGGTATAATCTGCATTGGGCTCATGCTTTGTCTTGGTCAGATGCTTGCTCACCCTCTGATTTCAGAACTCTCTCCCTCTTTGTAGCACTCTCTCTCTGGGTCCCTCTTTTACGTGTTTTGTTTCCAGTAAGTTCTTTAGCAATATATCCTATTGAATAATAACCTTGTGGATATTTTTCACCAGTCTTACAGTAATACAGAGTTCCTGTGACTTTCATTAGTTTAAGGGTTTTTTTCTCTTTCTCTTGTAGATATTCTGTTATGTTATTTATTCTTAGAGATGTGAATTATGCCCATACATTTGTTTAAAGTGCCCTAGCAGTTGTAAAAATCCAGGTGTCTTCATGTCATATGTCTCTTCATGTCCATTATCTTTTGGTGAGCAGTCAAACTCCATTTATTATAAAATGCATTCTTGCATAATAGCTAGAACTGTTAAGGGATGTTAGGAACAGCTGCCTCCTCCAGAAGTTCCAGTCCAGGACCAGTGGCTAGTCCAGCTTGAAGTTAGCTAGCAAATACATCCCCCCACCCCATGCACATTCGGTTTGGGGAAGCCTGGCACCAGTCACATGAGCTGTGACCCACTCCAGTCACTGACGCAGAGCCTCTTACCCGCCTCACTCATACCAGTCCTTCCCAGTAGCTGGTTGTTGAGACACACACCGTTCCCACCCCAGTGGCTGGAGGTTAAAGACCCTACTTGCACCAGTATATGACACCACCAGCCAGGGCCACCTACATCCCCAGTCTGACTCCAGTAACTGACACCAGATTCCACTCAGAGATCTCACTAGTAGCTGGTACTTAGTCCTTGCAGCACACATATACACAGGATAGAGTGAGATTACTGAGAGTGATAGTTAAGAAAAGATTTAAGAAGTTATTAGAAGACAGGACAGACTGTGGTGATCAGATGCAGGGCTGTCAGACAAGTGTACCGACTGGCCTTGTTTTACATATGTCTGGTCCCTTTTATACCCCTTTCTGTCTACCACTGTTTTTGTTCCTCCCTGCTCCCCCTTCTGCCTGTATGTTATGTCATGAGTTCCATAGTTCTATGGATTCCTGCACCCCTCCCAGTCCAGTATCCAGGATCCCCTCTGGTTTGCAATCTTATCAGTTGCAAAGTCCAGGTTGATCTTCCTGGAAGTGGAGCCTGTGGTTTCTTCATAGTTCATCAATTAGTGTGACTGGTCAGGTTTATTTCCTTGTTATTGTCTCCATGCTTGTTCTGTTGGGTCTGTTTCTGTATATTTTCGTTTCTACTTTCCCCCTTTTTCCCTTGTTTTCTCAATTGACAAGGTTCTTGATCAGATAACCTTGCTGGAATAAACATTCTCAGACTCTTAGTGTGATTGAACAGGTTTGGTTCTCATCACTGACTCCCTTATCATATTTTGACCAGGTTTATGTCCCTGAATGTTCTTGTTTATGGCTTCTTCCTTTTCTTATTATCCTTTTTTTCTGTTGAAGAAGGCCCTTGACCAGATACCTTTAAAGGAACAACTCCACACAACTCTCAACATACTGGTAGCTATCATACCAGATTATCTATTAATCGTGTGTGATGGTTTTAGCTCTTGTGCTTTTTGGACAGTGTTATCAACCCATAAATTTTGCTAATTGATAGGAAGATTTTGCACAGACAAAACAGATCGCCTTGAAATGGGGTAATACTAAGATTTATTGCTACACTACAGAACTAAGGGAAAATACTTACATATATATATATATAACTCTAACTGGTTTTCTTATAATAACACACTTATATATGTACAAATGCCACCCCTCCCTTCTTCCTCAAAAACAGTCCAGAGGAAGAAAGAGAAGGGAGAAAAAAAAAAGTCTTTAAGGTAACAGTTCTAAACTCCTGCAGCTTGAAGATACTTCTCTCTTTCTCTCCATTGGAATGCAAGGGAGTTTACTCCCACCTTGCTGCTTGCTTACAGCCGCTGAGGGTTTTTATCATGTCGTCACTACGGAATCTGAAGCTCTATGGAGGTTTCTTCTACGAGGAGGTTCAGGGGGGTTTTCTCGGACTCACCACCCCTCACCGGGGTCACAGGGGTTCTGGGTCTTCCTTTGTTCAGTCCACACCCAAGAACACTTTCTGATGCTGCTTGCAGCTTCTTCTCTTTTGCCTTCTGGAATTCTCCTGACTCTGCTTTTGTCCAGATGCCCAATCTTGGCTCTCGGCTGCGGCTGGCACTCCCAAGTGGCCACCGCTCTCTCACTCGCCATCACACCTGGTCCACGCTCGCACCAGGCCCCTCATACGGGGGCTTCGTGTAAGGCTTATCTTTTGGACAAAGTCCCAAAGTCATCAGAGGCTCAGCCTCTCAAAGGAGAATTCATTCAGCTTCTCTACCATTCTGTGGCTGCAATTCTTCTGCAGCTTGCTTCATGCAACTTTCAAGTGATCTAGTCTTGGCCTCCAGCCATCGCTGCCCTCCCCAGGACTATCCAGGCCTCCGGGGGAAGAACCCACACGAAAGTCTCTTCACTCCAAATCATTTCCACAGGTGGCAGAGGTTTAGTTTTAAAGTCTTTTCCCCTGCTGGAGAGAGAGAGTAGAGGGGGGACTCTCTATGCCTCTGCACTCCCTCCTTTCACTGACCTTGGAGTTTCTGCCTTATCTCAGCTTCTCTCTGCTCTCCGCTGGCTGAAGTTTCTTCTGTAACGTCTCAGCTGAACAGCTTTTCCTGGAGTTTCTTCTCTACTCTGCTACGTGCCTCAGCCAGAGGTTTCGGTGCCATGCCTGCCCCTGGCCCAAGGCCAGGGGCGGAGGAGTCTGGCCCCCCACTCGGGGGAGGCCCTGCCGCCTCACTTACATCATGGCTCCGAATTTCTTTCTGCACCACACACAACTACCACAACGACAACAACCCTTCTTTTCCGGTTTGTGTTAAATTATGTGATTCGTAGAGACGTCAGAGAAGTCTCTAATTGGCTACCTAGCCGGAATTTCACCTGGAACTAACCATCTTCTACCCTAAAACTGAGGGGGGTGGGCTAAACCATGACATCGTGTTTCTCACATGAAAGTAGCACTCTGATGTATGTAAGATCCTTCATGTCTAGCTTCAGGATCATTCACTCCCCCTAAATCCCTTGTACAACTTGCGCTTTTGCACCTCTGGTTCCTATATCAGGGCCATACTTTGATTAATCCTTAAATCTTACTTTTTATGAGACATATGGTAGGCTATATATCAACATTTCCTCTTGTAATCGCAACATCCGACAGTTTTGGCACTTTTGGTTCCTTTTTTGGAGGGGAGGGGGTATCTTCAGGCTGCCTCTCCAGTGCACTGAGGTAATTACAGTCTAAGACTTGAACATACAATGTGTTGTGGCCTAGTTTTAGTCCTCAGGAATTACCGAATGAGATGGTTGAAGTATATGGGGAATCATCTGAACACTGATGCACTTTGTCTTCCATTTGGGTATGGTGTGTCCACAGACTCACCATGTTGCTATTTGATGAATGCTTGCAGGACAAAATTTCTTACTTTTACACTTCCTCTAACTTTCTCAACACTTGTAGTTTCCGACTAAATGTACCACGTATTTTTATCTCACTTTTTTTTGCACCTTTATCATATTTTTTCACACTTTTTACATGTCCCTAATGCTGCATTAAAAAACTGACCCCTCTATCCCGCACTCATCCACCTCACCTTCCTCCACAGTCAGGATCAAACAACCCCCTAGGTATTGTATCAAACTGCAACAAAATCCCATTCCACCCATACTTTTCCATAAACACTTTCACAGAATATGCTGAGTTCGAAGGGACCCACAAGGGTCGTCGAGTCCAACTCCTGGCCCTGCACTGGACCATCCCCAAGAGTCTCACCATGTGCCTAAGAGTATTGTCCAAACGCTTCTTGAACTTTGTCAGGCTTGGTGCTGTGACCACTTCTCTGGGGAGCCTGTATTTTGCATTACTCAGTCCATCATACATGCTTTATAAAAACCATTTGCATTATCTTTGTTTACTAATGATACCTCTGTGGTAATAATATTCAGGTGCAGAACGTATTTTGGAAAGAAAACACTTGTGATATTTTGTTTCAACATTTCAGACTGATCTTTTTCAGATACACCAATGTGGGTTTCTAAGAGTTTGTATTTTGTTCCTGTGATTACCATAGCTGTTTTTGGGGGAGGTATTTTCATGTAGAATGATTGCTAATCCCTGTGTACTTGTGATGACTGGCTGTGATACTTTTTTTTCTCTTGTCCTCTTTTTGTTCACTTATTTCTGAAGTTAGAAACCATTCTATTCTAGGGCCTTGTTTGTTAAATTTGTTGAGAAATGGAAAACATTTTTCTGCCTCTTTCATAACCAGAGCTCTTATCCTTCCATTAGCGTTCTTGAATATTTCACCCTTGTATTAGTTTTGTCATTTTATGTACAACTTGCATGCAGTCAGTGTAGCCCTGGTAGCAGCACTTCCAGAATAATTACTTGCCACACATATAACATCACATCACTTACATTGGACATTTCACTTTTTCTTTCAGGTGTCTTCATGCTTAACACAAAATAAGTCTTATCTAGGAAATTTGTTTCCTATTGTATTCTGTCTTTATGACTTGGAATGTATTTGGAACCAAATTCACTGCTGTTCATTATTTCTTTTCTTACACTTCTTTTAATATTTTTCTATAATATGCTTTCCCATAGCCCTATAAATATGTACAGCTCTTGGTATTGCCATGTCCACTTCTTATACTAAACTAACTTTGACTTGGTTACTAGTTCTATGGAGCTCATTCCTGCCTAGAGGCAGGTTTCATATAAGGAAAATGAGATCCTCCTTGCATTAACTGAAGGGGGAGGCAATGGGTGGTTTGTTTGTTTTTATATTTTGTGGCATTGTTTTTTTAAGAACCTTAGTTAACATTTTATAGTCTCCTGGTTTCTTTAGTAATGATTCTGCATGTGTTGCATGGAAAAACACAGAGGACTTCACCCTTGATTTCTTCCCAAAGAAATTTGGAAATGCTCTAGCCAAGTGGCTCTTTTTTCATCCAAGACTTTTCTTATACCATGCAACACAGGCATGCTAAGAGTCTGGTCTTTGTTTTCTGGCATCAGTCATTTAACGAAGATCTAGAGTTGTCAGAAAACAAAACTTTGAGCCCAAAGCAGGTGTCCATACCTGCAGACTTCAGACTGTTTCAACAGGGAGATGCACATAGTTTGTTCTATTTGGAATAAGTCTTACACTGAAGGAGGACACAGGAATTTTACTGCTGAGTTCAGCAGGAAAAGAATGTGGATTCCATTTTGTTTCTTCTGAGAGCTGATGACTTGCCTGTATTTTGCTCACCCAGGTGAACATGCCTACAAATGTTCCTCCTGCTCATTTTCCACCATGACAATCAGCCAGCTGAAAGAGCACTCCTTGAAAGTGCATGGGAAAGCACTGACACTACCAAGGCCCCGTGTTGTCAGCCTCTCAGCCTCACTTGGCTACTACACCTCCAAGAAACACACTTCTGCTGAAGAGGTGGAGGACTCTAATGGTAAGAGGTGCCTCAGAGCAAGAATTTATTTGTCTAAAATACTACTTAATATTATTAGTTATTATTTTAAAAAAAATTAAGGTGGCAATTAGAAAAATCCAAAGTTGCATGAAAAAGCAAGAATAAAGGTGGTGTTCTAGTACTTGACCTACAGTTGAATCTCACCAGTTTATTCTTTACCAACTTATATTGCCAATATTCCTTTGGAATAAGTCAAGCTGACCTTACTTTTCAGCAAAGATTTACAACATAGGAAATTTCAATGGCAGAGCTCCCATTAAAATTCAGTGAGAAAGAGAGCATCTAATTCCATTTGCATTTCTAAAAAACACCCCTTTATCTTGTTAGCAGAGAAGTTTAGTGAAGCCACTGGAGATTAAGTGTGAAAAGTAGAAGGAATAGCTAGACAACTTACTATTTTATGCTTTTTATGGAAATGGGTGTATACACAGATCCTGATGTTTGAAATACAGACAGATGGCTTATTTTTAAGTCTTGCCTTGTATTTAGGCTTTGGAGTTTTATTGCTTGTGCTACAAATAAGAATCCTGAGTTCAGTTCTGGGCCCCTCATGACAAGAAAGGCATTGAGGGGCTGGAGTGTGTGCAGGGAAGGGAACGGAGCTGGGAAGGGTCTGGAGCAGCAGGAGCGGCTGAGGGAGCTGGGGGGGCTCAGCCTGGAGAAAAGGAGGCTCAGGGCAGACCTTCTGGCTCTGCAACTCCGTGACAGGAGGGTGGAGCCAGGTGGGGGTTGGGCTCTGCTGTCAGGGAACAAAGGACAGGATGAGAGGAAATGGCCTCAAGTTGCTCCAAGGGAGGTTTAGATTGGATATTAGGAAAAATTTCTTCACTGAAAGGATTGTCAAGTATTGGAGCAAGCTGGTGTGGAATCACCATCCCTGGAAGCATTCAAAAAGTGTGTGGATGTGGCATTTGGGGATACACTCCCATTTTTCCCCAAAACATTTTAAATACTCATTGAGGTTTTGTGCACTTACTCCATGTTTGCTCTGAACTCAGAAGTTAAACATCTCCTTGATGAGTTTCTTTTGTCATATAGATGCTGATCTGTCTGATTCTGTAATTGATATTCTAGTATGGATTTACCAGGAAAGTGTGATGTTTTCAATTTTATCTGCCTTGCTCCCCGTGGTCATTGAAATATTTCTTTATTAGCATTTTGCAGATATAATATGTTTTCAGTGAACTCAAACCATTAAGTCTATTGCTTTTCTTAAGTAATATTTTTCCTTACATCCCCAGCTCTGATTATGCAAGCATTTAAATACATATATTAGATTTGCCTAGTTGGGGGGAGTTGTGAGACACTGGATTATTATATTGGCTCAGAACAACTCAGGTGTGTGTGTGTGGGGGGGGGAGGGATAGGTCAAATTTCACAAAGGTGAGGTAAATGCCCTATCCCACATGCCAGCCCCTGCAGCCTTGACAGGTGGCCCCAGAGCAGCTGTCAGTCAAAGGCAGTCCGGGAGCGCACACACACACCACACCCCCTGGAACCCCTAACCCAGCCTTAGATTGGCTGGCACAGTGGGAGTACCACCCCTCACCCCACCCTGGAGCCCCAGAGTGGCCAGTGGGCCATAAGTCCCACCTGGGAGGGGTGGCCACAGCAATAAAACCAGCAACATGTACTGTCCATCTTTGCTTGAGACCTATCATATAGCAGTTGAGTTTTCACTGGACTCCAGTAGTGGCTATATAATAATCTCTTTTTCTCTCTCTTTCTTTTGTCCTTCTTTTAATCTCCTTTTTTAATATATTGGGTAACTTGAGACCAAATGGGTTGGATTTTGCTGAGTTATATGGGTTAGCACATGCTAAGTCAATGCAATGCTCTGTGGAATGCTTTGTTTTGGTTGTGTGTTACCCTTTATTTGCCAAGATCTCTTATTTTCTAAAAGTTTACCAGCAAAAATACCCTCTGAGAAAATGTGTATAGTTTTTCTCCTGTGTGCTCTCTCAAAATGTGTTAAAAGAACCAAGGGCTCTTCTAATAATTTGGCGGGCAAATTTTTGGAGCCTTGTATATTTCTAAAGTAAAATTCCCTTGGTGAGCTCATAGCTTGAGACTTGGGGTCTTACAGGAGTGTTTAAATACTTTTTTCCCCTCTAATTTTTCAACGGCTCTGTTTCTAATACTTAAAACACTTACATGTGTTGTTCCGATTTGTTCTTCTAGCATGTTTTAGGTGGGTTATTTTTAGTGTTTAACTGTTGTGTCCATGTCCGTTGATGGCTCTTAAAGTATCTGCAAATAGCTAGAGCATAATTTGGCTTCCAAATAAGTTTTCTGTAACTGGATGAGAAACTTAATTTTAAATATTTTGTTCTTTCTGCAATTATCATGGTTTCTCTTCTTTTAAGACTAATACACATTTCATAGTTTCTACATAGCATGTGCTGAAAGAGAAGCTGGCAGGGAAGAAGGCCAGCCTGGCTGATCAGAGAGCTTTGGCTAGAACTCGGGGGGGGAAGAATACCAGCTTTGGGAGGCAACACAGGAGGACTACAATGATGTTGTGAGGTTATGCAGGGAGAAAGTTAGAAAGGTGAAAGCCCAGCTAGAATTCAATCTAACCACTGCCGTAAGAGATAACAAAAAATGTTTTTACAAATACATCAACAACAAAAGGAGGGCCAAGGAGAATCTCCATCCTTTATTGGATGGGGGGGGAAACACTGCCACAAAGGATGAGGAAAAGGCTGAGGTACTTAATGGCTTCTTTGCCTTAGTCTTGTAATGCCCCAGTCCCGAAGCCTCATGCTTTACTAGAAGTGTCACTTTTATTTAAGGCTCCAGAGTTCACCCATCAAATTTCTGCAAAGCCTTTTAGTTCTTTAATACATTGAAGTCACGTGAAGAGAAAAAGGCATACACTTTTTCCCAAGAGATTTCTTTTAATTTAGTGAGAAAACAGGCACTTTGGCAAAAGGTTCACAGTGGTAACATATAACCAAGGAGAACATTCCACTAAAGTACCCAACACACACCAACTCTTAGTAAAATAGAATCCATTGGTTTTAAGTTACCCACAAGGGATTAAGGAAAGAGTAAAGGAAGAAAAGAGATTAAGAGAAGAAAGAAGAAGTAAAGAAAGATTAGAATAAGAGAATTGCATAGCTACCACCAAAGGGTCCTATGGAAGTCTGGGAACTTCACATGGCAATAGCAGGTCCTAAGAGAAAAGGCAGGATGCAGCCTCTGTGCTCCTCTATTTATGTGCTTTGGCTACCATGGCTACCCCTCCCAGGTGGGACATCCAGCTCAACTGACCACTCAATGCCCTCAAGGCCAGAGTGAGGGGTGGTACAGCCAATCAGAGGCTCCAGGGGGTATGGTGTGGGTGGGCTACCAGGCAGGCCTTTTTTGATGGACAGCCGTGCCATATGGCTCCCATGCACTCAGCCGTATGGCTTCTGATGCAGCCTGTAGCAGGCCTAGCCATGTGAGTTCCAACCTGGAGGCCTGGCCCCTTCCCCCCACATACAAAAGTTGGTTGATTCAACCCAATAATAAAATAATCCAATGGGATACAAATCCAGTCTCTCACGAGTCTTTAATAGTTAGACCAGTTGTCCTCAAGGTACCCAGGCCCCTTGATGCCTAAAATCGGCTCTTAAAAGAAAACCCCTAAGACTGAATTTGTGAGTTTTAGCAGGCAACATTCCTTTTATTATGACGTAGGATGCATGAGAATCTAATTTCTTCAAAAGCATGCATGCAGAGTTATAAAAGCCTCTTGCTTTTTTTTTAGTTACCTAATTAACAATTCAAAGCATTATCTAATACTGTTACACCCACTTCCAAAACCGTCCCTCCCTTAGTACCACTCTCGACATGCCTCCCAGAATTGGGTTGCTGGTCCCAAAGACCCCTTATCTTGGTCTTCCTCATCTTGTTCCTTGGTCTTTGGCACAGTATCACGCCTTCTGGAATGGTTTCAAGGCTTCTGAGTCCTCTGAATAGTTTTGACAGTTGTATCAATTGGTGTGCCTATTATGTCTTATTCTAAGTACATTTTATACAGACAAAATGTTCCTTACCTTGCTACAATCTTTGTCCATTGGAATCCTTGACAAGAAATGTTAAGCAGCATTTTAGAAGTCTTGTATAAAGGTGCTAACAGGCCAAAGGCACTAGCAAGCTATACCAAATGTGTTAAAAGCTATACTAAAATCTATATAATATGTATTTAAGGCATCACCTTGAGCTGGAAGACAGAGATGAGGAGCAGAATGAAGTCCCCCATAATTCAGGAGGAAACAGTTAGCGACCTGCTGATCCACTTAAACATGCACAAGGCTATAGGGCCAGATGGGATCCACTGAAGGTTACTGAGGGAGCTACCAGANTGAAGGTTACTGAGGGAGCTCCCAGAAGAGCTCACAAAGCCACTTTATTAAAGAATATATGTGTATAGGTAACACAACAAAAGAACAAACAGACAAGCAAAAAAAACCCAAAAAAACCACAACAATCCTGCACCCAAATTCCCACAAAAAAAAAAGGTAAGTACTTTTTGCCTTTCGGTGCAACTCTAACCACGACCAGCAGGGAGCACTGTTTGATCTCTGGTGGAGCAGAGGCTGTAGTTGCTCTCTGATGGCCAGCAGGGGGCACTGCAGACGAACCCCACATGGCAAATGGCAGATCTCAGCCATGCCGGCTGGTTCAAGACCCCAAGGTGGGCCCCCACCCCTTGGTCACAAAAGCGGCAGCTAGCAAGGGATGGGGTTGTTAGTCCGTCTAGCAGAGAGCAGGGAGACCCAGGGAGAAAGGGAAAAAACTCACAAGATGCTGGCAGTATCCATGACAGCAGAGGTGGGGTGGCGAACGAACCAGAGCTCCCCCAGTCCTTGGCAGCTTGGAGGGGCACCCAGACCATAGGCAAAACAGGATGTGAGGGAGTCAGAGGTGAAAACTCACAGCTCACTCCCACACACCGCTCCTGAGATCCGGGCAGAAGGTAAAGTCCCCTCCCAGAGCAAAAAAACCAAACAAACAAAAACCAAAAAAACCCCCACCTCCCCCACAGTTTTCTGAAGCAATTAATCTGGAATGTGTGGCTACTTAACCAGTCCTTTGTGTGTATGTGGCTTCCATCTTTTACCCCTTCCCTTACTCAACACCTTTCTTTCACAGTGGTAAAGGGAAAAAATTCAAAGCAGAGGGTTTTTTCTTCAATACAAGACACGACACTATGATTCCATGCTATAAAACTTGAATGTTCATTTTGCTTCAGCAGGGAGTTTTCTTTATATATGTGAGAAACAGAGTCTCGAGTTAAGATAGGTTTTCGAATAGGAGTTTATTATATGGTAAAAGCAAGCAGCGCGCTGGGTGATGGGAAGAGTCTCGCTCCACAAAGCCCGCACTCCTTGAAACAGCCTATGTCTGGCATTTATTTTAGCCATATTCATTACATCATATACATATACATTTTACAATACTCTGAGAAATATCTCTAATTAAACTTTGGAAGACAGCCAAATAGAGTGAAACAAAGAACTTTAATTACAGCGTGCTGGGTGCACCGGCCTTGTGACCAGGTCCGAGCACCCCTGGAATGGGAGGGACAAGTCTCTTTAAGTTTTCTTGATTTACATAACCCCTCCCTCGCTCCTCCCATGCCAAGCCCTGCTCCTTTTCTTCCTAAAAAGGTGATACAGCCCTCTTCTTGAATTCCATTGGGTCGCTCAGGGCTGGCTCTCACCTTCCTTTGTCAGTCCATTGGTTGTCTTCTCCG
>VXAY01007238.1:297837-310481 GCA_013399855.1 Oxyruncus cristatus | reverse complement strand
AAAAGGAGATCAGGTTGGTCAGACAGGACCTGCCCTTCCTAAACCCGTGCTGGCTGGGTCTGATCCCTTGTCCATCCTGTAGGTGCTGTGTGATTGCACTTAGGATGATCTGCTCCATAACCTTGCCAGGCACTGGGGTCAGGCTGACAGGCATGTAGTTTCCCAGGTCCTCCTTCAGCCCTTCTTGTGGATCAGTGTGACATTTGCCAGCTTTCACTCATCATTGCTGCCAGCCTGGACCACCAGCAGTGGTAGAGGCCCGGATTATGTCAGGGAGTCTCCTACTAGTATCCTTCACCTGGGCCCTGGGAAGGCAGCAGACTTCCTTGTGGGATGGGTCCAGTTGGCATATAGGGCCTTCAGTTCCCCTCAGAAGGGAGTCATCAACTACAACTACCCCTCTTTTTCTCTTTACAGCTGTGGTTGTGATCCGTCTGGTAGACGGGGTGCAACTGGGAGACCCTCCAGACAGATCCTCTTCTTGACTGCCCTCTGCCAGACTCTCTGGGTCCTGGGCCTGTTCTTTAAGGGCACTGTAGGAGGTGATGGGGATAGGGAGGGAATTCCTTTACCTCTTTGATCAGGGACCTGTTTCTATTCTCCCCCATCTACTTGGTTTGCTCCATTTGCCTATGGCAGGAGGGGCAGGGTTTTACTGTCTCCTGCTGGACTTTCTTTGGGATTGAAAGCGTGCGACTCCACCACTCTATTTCCCTTTCACTCTCCTCAATACTTCTTAGCTTCTCCCCCTCTTTCTTGAGCTCTGCCACTAAGCACAGCAAGTCATTCACCTGCTCGCATCGTACACAGACGTCACTCACACTGTCCTCTGGTACTGACACCAGGCTCAGACACTGTGCAGCCAGTCATTACATGCCTGGCCCAACAGAGGGTGCATTTTGCTTGTTTAAGAAAGGAAAACTAAACCAGAAAACTTTCATCTGGGAATTTCGAGTGGAAGTTACTGTGAGTTTTGATGATCTTTTGGAATGCATAAATAGAGATGAAAATCTTGAACAAATAGTTACATTATGGGGAGATTCCATTAGACTGGGAGGATTAAAATTGTATGCCAGTCTGTCTCAAATCCAAAGAGAAACAAATGGCTTTTCTTTGTATATGGTTCTTAAAACACTTTGGATATTGGAAAACAACAACAGCTCCTGCTGTGATTGCTCTTACCTACACCAACTGTACAGGATTTCAGTTGTAGCCAGTTTGAGATCTCTGATTTTACCAGATTTCTTACATTTTCAAACTTTAGCTGCAGCTTCAGGTCTTTGTTAATATATGGTTCTTTGGCTACAAAGAACAATGCTTCTAGGAGGTAGCAGCCTGATGAGCAGATGGTAGAAGAACCCAGTTCCCTATGTGTTGTCTCAGTGGGGAGTGTCCCCACTGTGTCCCCACAACACAAGAGTTTGTATTGTAAGAAGACCAAGAAACCTGGGGAGACAAAGAACAATGATAGCAGCATGTTTATATCCAGAAGTCTACTCTGGGATTGTATTTATGTTAGATATTTATAAGCTTAGAAGTCTGTTTTGCTTGAAGCAAATATTTTAGACCATGCTTTTGTTTATGAGTAAAAACACAGTGCCATTAAACAGGAGGTAGAGGAGGATGAAAAGGTGAAGGGGTTGTTTAAGTAAGTGATGAGCAAATGCAGAAATAAAGCAGCAGAGTGAGGAGCCTTTGAAGAAAGGAAATAGGGAGACCAGAATGGGAAATTTTATTAGGTGAGGATGTAGTTAGTGAAGGGAGACTGATAGCAGGAGGATAAGGATCAACTTTCCTAATACTTGATGTCAGTGCTACTGGGACATATCATAATTACAGCATGTAATCTACCTATTCATACTCTTTACTCTTCTACCTGAGGCAGCAAACTGTAGGGAGACTGGCTTCCACAAATCCTGCTCCACTTGTGGTGTATTTGCTCACATGTTTGTGCATGTACACAAAGATGCACAACCTGAAAATGTGACTGTGGCCACAAAAACCCAGTCTGGCTCCTTATGGCTTTAGTTTCTGTGGTCAACTACAATCAACTTCCATTCCTCAAGAGTAAAGCAAAAGAGTTGTTCTTTGGTATAGGTGTATTCACATGAAATCTTCACTCTCTTGAGAGGAGGATCTCGTGTAATGGGCCAGAGGTGGTTTATGTGGTTTGACCAATTTTCATGTACAAAGAGTTAGAGCTTTGTGCATCTTCTTGACACAGCGTTAAAATGCATGTTTAAAAAAACCAAAACAAACAAATTGGCCTTGAATTGTATATGTATATCTAAAATACATATGCATACTTGTTTTATTTATATTTCTTCTTTGTAATCTACTTATTCCAGTCAGTATAGAGTGTTAAATTGAAAGTGGTTACTGTCAGTGTTAAACAATGTCTATTTACAATGCAGGTATAAAATTTGCCTTCTGTAAATGAAAATCTCCAGAGCAGTTCATTTGAAAGTAGAACCATGACTCTTACTTCACTCAGGAAGAGTATAATCAAACGAAGAATTTGTCTCAATATAAACCACACAAAATTAATTGCTAATTAACTCAGCTTTGTAAGACTTTTTTTTCCCAAAGTCTGTACCACAATGTGTAGATCAGTCCTGAAAGGAAATTTCAGTAAATTAGGTTTGTTGAGGTACGCTGAGTCTGCCACCATTCTTCAAAAGCAAAACAAAAAAGAATTGTGCAAATGGACTGAACCGAACACTCTGGGTTTCAGTAAGTGCACAGTGTTAAGATTTTTGCAGTAGAAGCAGCCTTTGCAGCTGCTTTCTCTCTGAAATAGAATAAGAACCCAAAGCTGAAACTTTCTTGAAACCTTTGCACAATTCTTTGTACTGCTATTAAAAGGCATCCTTCTTAGTGAAACCAACATGGCACTGTTACAGCTTTCATCAGTATGTAGTTCATTTGTTTTTTGCTTTTATTTTTTGAACAGAAGTAGATATAATAATTAGAGGTTGCCATCTAATTGGACTTTGTGGGAATTTTTAGCTAGCCTGAGTATTCCTGCCAATGAGCTTGAACTAAGATTTTAATTGGCTTATAGAATCACAGAATCATTTAGGTTGGAAAAGACCTTTAAGAACATCAAGCCCAACCATTAACTCAGCATCGCCAAGTCCACCACTAAACCATGTCCCTAAATGCCACATCTGTATGTCTTTTCTTAGTTTTGTGTTTCTGTCCTCTGGTTTTTGTTTTGAAGGCAAATAATATTGAAAGAATAATCAGAGGTTTCTTATTGAGCTAAGTGTTGCATAACCTGTGCACTGGTTTACAAATGCTGGAATAAGATACTAAAACCTTCCTAATTACTACAGTTAAGGTCTTTGTTGAAAAGCAAAGGTCATATAAGCAACTATTTAAATTTTGTTTTGAAGTATTGTCTTTGAAAGTGACTGATCTGTCATATGACATTCTTTAGTATAAACAGTGAAAAATGTAAACTATTTTTTAGCTGGTAATAAAATTTGCTGTTGAACAAATACAAACCAATTTCAGTTATATACTTCCCCTACAAAATGGTGCAGCACTTTCTGAATTCAGTAAGTATCTGTTTGTGGGTGTTTTGGGTAAGAATAGCCATGATGACAGGACCTCTAAATGTTTTTCTCAACTTTACCATTATGGTATCTTCTCAGCTAGAGAATCCAGAGGTATCTGTTCGGCATAATTTCAATGTTATATCGCTGCTCACCAGAGAGGAGGAAGAGAGAATTTGTCTTGCATGACCTTAGTGTTTTGATGTGTAGCTGACTGTTTATCAAGTAAATCAATAAACATGAAGTGTGGTGTGTTTGTATTTCTGGTATACAGTACACTGCTTGCTGCTTAATGCAGAAACTCCAGCTGATTGTAGTGAATGCACTGTGCTGTTTTAGCACTAAGTGCCATATGCTGTCCTTAAACTGAGGTCTGAATTGTCCCTGTAACTGATAGCTGCAGTCACACGAGCAGCTCAGGTCATTAGGGGTATGGTTTCTACTGGAGCAGAGCTGCTTGATCATGGCAGCTCCTCCTGTACTGTTGGTGAGTTACCTGTGAGTCTCCCAACCCTTCACCTCCGTGACTATGAGCTAAAAGTGTAGATGCAAAGTGTTGAACTGTATTTAAAAGATGCAAATGTCCAAAACTTGAATCTTTGTCCTGATAGGCTGTTTTTGGGCTGCAAAAAATCCCAATTGAAAAAAAAAAAAAGTATTGCAGATATAGGTAGTTTTTTCCCAGTACTTTAATGTTTCTTGTGGTGGGAGCTGAGTTGTTCAGGTGGTGGCTGCCCTGTCAGCCAGTGCCACCCTAAGCTGTTGTCTTGGAATCAGAAACCAGACTGAAGAGAGTCAAAACTGGACTGAACGTCTCACTTTGCATGTCAGATGGAACAATGTGAAACTATTCCAACACCTAATCTAAACACGGGACGACTCGGGGGGATTTTTTTTTTTTTTTTTTAAATAATAATACACAGGTAAAGTTCCAGTGTAACTTTGGTCTGGAGGCGTCCATTGAAATTTCGGCTTTATCAGGAGGGGTGATGGGGTGCGGGCGGCGGTCGAAGCGATGCTTCCTCCCCATAGTTTCTCCCGGGAAAGCAGCCGTGTCGTCCGCTCCCCCGGCGCTCAGGAGCGAGCTGGGGCGGGAGTGATGTCAGCGCCGGGCGGGCGTCGAAGCTCCCTCCGCCTGCCCCTGCCTGCCCCCTGCGCGGCACCGAGCGAGAGGCGAGGGCGGGCGGCTGAGGAGATAAAGAGGGGGCGGGGAGGGACGGAGGGAGGGGAGTCCCGGGGGGAGCCCCCCGAGCGGCGCTCCGGGAGCGGGCGGGCCGGTAGCAGATGTTGCCGGGGGAGCAGGCGGGGCGTTCCCGGCGGCGCGGAGCGGGGCGAGCCGGGGCGCTGGGCGGCCGCGCCGGGCGGGACGCGTCAGCGCTCCGCGCCGGGGGTTTCCCTCGCTCGCCTACTTCTTCGCAGCTGCGCTTCAGAAGTGAGGAGGAGGGAGAGTGGGCAGCCCACTCGCTGCAGCTTGTAGTCGGGACCTGCCGAATGTAAACCTGCCGTGCCTTCGGGGGACGCGCCGCGCTTGCTCTGCTCTGCAGCTGCCTTAAAGAGCTCTCCGGGATGGCACTGGGAGAATCGGTCTGAAACGTTCGTTTTCCGACGGTCTGCTCAAAGGACGCATTGGCTTAGCTGCTAGAAAGTGATGTTTTCCTCTGGGAGTTGTGGAGGCACCACGGACAAGCCTGGTACAAGAGGAGGATAAGCTGCCTTTCAGATCAAGGTTATTTATAGCTACTGCCAAAAAAGTAAAGGACTGGTTTATTATTCTTACTGTTCTGGATTTAACTTATTTCCTCCACACACCCCGAGATTTTCTCCGTGCCTTGGTCAGGACCATACAAGCTACTGTGGATTCTATCTTTACGAGTTACCGCACCATGTTTTATTTATAAAGGAGATGGGACCCTGCAAACCAGTTAAATGGATTACAGTTAAGCAGTCATCTACAGAAGATAATGTACTGCCTTCTGTAATGCCTGTTCATTTGGAAGGCTTATTTGGGAAACTTTAGATACAGATGCTGACCTGGAAAAATAAATGAAGACTTCCACTGAATGTTTAAAATATTTGGCTACTGCTGGTTTTTGCTATAATTTGTTTTTCTGTGATATTGGAACATTTCTGTTACTTTCCAACTGAAGCACTTTATATTTTGGGGTGTGTGGAACCTCACATCCAGGTAAAGTCACATTTAAACGGATGCACTGATTATGAATGACCTCAGCCACCTCATAACTTATGATGTATATTTTGTGTCTATGCATTTTACGCTAAGGACAAGTTTACTATTCCTTCAGACTGCTAGTGTTTTTTAAATGTTTCCCCTGAATCCATGTAAACAGAGGTAGAGTAGTGCACTTGTGTGAATACTTTGGAGATGGGGAAGCCACTTAGCAGGCCAGACTGTCTACGCCAGAATCCTCCATGTGTTGGCAAAGGGGAAGAAGATGAAGATCTGAATATTGAGGACTGCTATGTTCCCCAGAGGTCTATCTATGACACTGTGCGGCTGAATGAACAGATTGATTCAGGCTCCAAGGGCAGCCTCTCTTCGAGGCATTTCACAGACCGGACTTTACCCTACAGTCACAGAACACTGGACATCAGCACTTTGTGCTCCAATGGTGCCCTTACTTCTTCCAGTGTTTTTGAGCTCCGAAGCCGTGAAGCTAACAAGTTAGATGAAAAAATGATCTTTGATGCTCTTAAACTGAACAGTGATATAATTCGGACAGCTGGATTACCCAAAGCGAAGTCTCACACAGAAAAAAAGGAGCACAGAAGATCGTGGAGAATGCTTGTTCCACCCAACTTTTCAGATTACACTAATAAAAGTGAAAGCTCCTGTAATGAAACTGCTGATATGTCAGAGGCAGCTAGACTGGGCAAATGCAAATGGGGTACGAATTCTCTTACCTCAGAAGAGGATGATTCTGGTTTATGCAGCCCTCCAACAGAAAGGGAAGATAAACAAGATGCACTCTTAGCAGGGGATCAAGCTCAAATACGTAGTCTGTCTTCTGCAGAAGATATCCATGCAGTTGGTCAGTTCAGACCATATATCCCAACAATTTGCAGAGAGCAGCAAATCCTACTGCATGCAAGCACGAATGTCACTGTCAAAGAAAACTGCAGATTGGCTTTGCATGACGTTTTACCCTCTGGAAAAGTAAAACAAAGCAATGCACAGACATGTGAGAGTGATCAGGAAGAGATGGGGGGGAAATACTCTCACTTAAAAGGTTTCAAAGAGAAATCTCTGTCACATGAAGATCCTCTTCAAAGTGATGGAAAAGGTATTAGCCTTGGCAAAAATGAAATGGAAAATGCATATGAAGTTCATGAAAAAACTAAAATGCAAATCACAACAGTAGAGGAGGATTATGTGGATGATGCACCTCCTCATGTAGATGTTTATTACATGAATGCTGCTGTAAATACTAGTGACTTGGATTTTGCAAAATATGAAATTTTATCTGATACGGAGGAATTCAGTGTGGCACATACAGGATCAAATGAAATGGCATTTTCTGTACAACAGCTTGAATTAGATAGTACTGTAAATTGCCCAAAAGCTTTTCCAGGGGGAAATGGCAATATCTGGACTACTGGCATCCAAGACACCTTGGATAGAGTCTGCAATGGCCTCTTGTCCAATAAGGTAATTAAAAAAAAATAAAATCCACAGGTTTGTGAAATAGTTGTAATATAACCTTACAGATACTTGTTTAAAACTCTGTATTGTTGTTGCAAAAATGTAACCTTTTTATTAATTAGGCTGATGCAGTAATCATTTGTGTAGCACATATGGGGTGTCTGAAATAGTTAGGATGGTCAGTATGGAAGATGAATGGAGGGCAAATTCTGAGAGGGGTGATTACTCCAGCTGTTTTGAGCAGGGTTATTTATTGCCCAGCTGGTGCTTGTTACTCCTGACTGGAGTGCCTCCTCCGTGCTCCGTGATGGTGTCTGTACAGAGTGTGGCTACAGGCAATGCCATTCAAGGGCAGCTACAGCCCATGTGTTCATCTTGAGCAGCCTTACTCATCAAGGTATAAGCAACAGTATCAGATGGTTGTGGTTTCCAAAGCAGGCAGATTAAAGGTGCACCGCCTCTTCTGAGAGCTGCCTTTTGCATTTGCGTGCCAGAAAGCAGATCTGACTCTATGGTAGTATTTTACAAGCACTGGATCTTGCAGTGCTTTGTGAGTGGTGGATGAGGTAAGAGAGTAAGTGAAACTTTGTAATAAGGAAAGGGTGTTTGTTGGGTCTGTAATCTTTTTCTTCCCACTCTGGTTGAAATCTGAGATACTTCCAGCTTTGTTGCTAAGTTGTTCTGGTAAACTTTGGCCTCAGCAATAATTGTAATTTATTTTAAGCTTCTCTCCACAAAGAATGTGTACGTTTTTAAAGGGCAGATTATGGAGATCAGTCCTCTCTGTGGTAGGATGTTTCTCTCAAAAGATGAGGCTTTATGGCACATAAAACAAGAATTTGTTATTTATTCTGTGTGGAAATATTATTCTGCCTCCTCCCTACCCTACAGTCAAGAAAAACACAATCGTTTTCCTTTTTCTAGGAGCAGCCAACTCATTCCATGCTCTCACTTTTCATGTAACCACAGTCTTAGAGTTTTCAGGGAGGGGGGGATGTGTAGTTTTGTTGCGGGTTTTTGTTTGGTTTTTTTGGTGGTGGTTTTTTTTTGTTTATTTGTTTTTTAAAGAACGAAACTGTTAGGAGTGCTTAATTATTTTGTCCCTCGTGTTTAGTGTATTTGCTGTAGCCTCTAAATTGACTTGTCAAGCTGGTGGAAGTGTGCTCAGCCACTTGAGGTCTGCAGCTTTAAAAGCAGTCATTTGCCACACTGTGTTTGGTGCAAAAGAGGAGAGTTGCTGGTATGTTCAGAGTGATCCTTGCTTTTCAGGATGCTAAGAAAGGTTGCTTTGAATGCACTAAGTGTACACTAAAACTGTTAATGAATGCTGCTATAGAAATTGAAGGATTTAGGGTCAAAAGTTGAGCATTCTTTAGCATTGTTTATTCATTGGTTATTTTTCAGTGGCCTGTGTAATTAATTCAGGGGCTTCAGGCCATTTTCTGATCTCATTGACGCTTGTGTCAGTGCAGCTTAATGCTGCTGAATACAAATGGAGATTTACATTGCTGTTGCTAATTAAAATAATCTGACTCTAAAAAAGCTTAAATACCTGCAAGAGTAAAACAAAGCAAACAGAAAAGTGCTCGGACTGCTGTTGGGCACAGTCAAAGCCTGGGCAATTTGCAAGAGTATCCCTTTAATGAAAGCCCATTTTTCTGGGTTGTCTGTTGGGATACTGTTTCAACAGCATCTGTAGTGCCTCCTCCTCACTCGTTACCATTATAATCTCCTAAACCCGACCTTAAAATATCTCTTCCTTCACTGGTTCTTTGACTTAAACTTTGGTATCTGTCTTAATTTGGAAAAAATGCCCAGTTGTCTCTCTTGGCCTGTACCATTTTTTTTACCCCCCCAAACTTCCACTGCCCCTCTTTTTCTCTGTCCCTTTCCCTTCTATCTAAAATTACTCATGGAAGTGTACGTCATTTCCCCCTCTATGGTGTATTGCATTTACTGTTTAGATTAAGTCTATTCTGTTTAGATTTATTAATATTTTTAGGAAGGTCTTGATGAGGAATGGATTTCTTTCTTCTAGACAACAGTTTTAAGATATTTTTTTATTGCATACTGTCATGTAAACACTAGACATATTTTATGTCAGAAGATATCATGTTTCATGTCTGTCTTGGATTTCAACTGCAGGTATTCCAGAAAGAAGAAATTGAACCCTTGCAAGTAAAACAGCAGGAGGTAAATTGGTTGGGTCAAGGCCTTATTCAGAGTGCTGCTAAAAGTACCAACACAGAAAACCTTGAACATGACCTTGAGGATGTCAACACCCGATGGAAGACTCTTAATAAGAAGGTTATTATTTTGTATACTTTTCTGCTTTTGTTGTGTTCTGCCATTTGATTCTTTGCTTGCTGATGTGTTTTAAAATACAGGAAATTAAATATTCTTGAAGGATATGAATTATATTTACTTTACACAATCCCTTTGTTCATAATTCTAAGGATAAGGTATCACTAGTAGCCAGAGGTATTGCTGTCATTTATAAGGTTTTGTCAAACTCTGTAAAGGTCTGTCCTGGATTTTTATTCAGGAAAGACTCCCAGAATCACAGAATGGTTCTGGTTGGAAGGGATCCCTGGAGATCATCTAGTCCTGCTTTCAGTGTTTGTTCACATGTTTTTTGACTCTGTTGTGTATGCTCAGGTATACAGTGAACAGAGCAGTGATACAGCCCAACATTGTGTGACTGGTCGCTTGTTTCCTCTGTAGCACCCTAAGGACTGTATTGCTTGAGACATCAGGAGGTCCAACTGCTTTGGAAAACTGGCTGTAGTTATTTTTTTGTGCTTTTCAAGAGCTTTCTTCCAGCAGTAGCTGCTGTTGGAAAATGGGAAGGGTGGGAAGTAGAAATTGTGCTCATCTTGCTCTGTTCTCTCTTCCTGAAGGAGTGATGCAGCAGAACCACAGTACCTATGGTTCACCTATTTGCCTTCTCCTTTCCTATTTTTTCTTCCCATTGATAGCATTATTGTCCTTATTAAGAGTTGCTACTTTGGATTCCTGGCTCGTTCTTTCTGTAAGGAAAATAAAGACCATCTGAAACACAAACATCCTGTCAGCATACTTCATAATACTGTAGCTATATAAAACAGGACTATCTTGTAAGGAATTACTAGAACAGGCTGATTTACTGGGAGATAACCTCTTCTTTTCATTGGATGTCTGCAGACCCAGGAGATTAATGCTGAATTGTGACATAGTGTTGTTATGAATTGTTACAAAAAGGAGAGTATTTGTTAGCGATACTGACAGATGTTCTACAGATTTTGGCTAATTATTTCATAGAAATAAAAAGAATAGGTGAGATCCTCTACTTTTTCCTAGGTTGCCCAGCGTGCTGCGCAATTGCAGGAAGCCCTCCTCCACTGTGGGAGATTTCAGGATGCCCTTGAATCTCTGCTTAGCTGGCTCATTGATACAGAAGATCTGGTGGCTAATCAGAAACCACCATCTGCTGAATTCAAAGTTGTGAAGGCCCAAATACAAGAACAGAAAGTAAGTGAAATGGTTTCAGAGTATCTCTCCTTCCACTGGATCAATGAGAATAAATTCCCAGTCTTTGGCAAAGCATATTATCTGTTCAAGTGTATTATAATACATTGGAGTGTGCTGAGGTTTTTAAAGGAGCCATCTGTTCAAAATTTAAGACTTTGTCCAGGCTTGGGAGAAGTGCTCATCTTCTGGGACATGAAATGAAGAGTAGTGCTATGCAATCTGAGGTCTGGTTAGAATTATTAACGTTATCTGGAAAGGATTGTTGAAGGTCCATTGGAAAAAAAGCAAGAATAAAATCCAGTGTTTGGCCACTTGGAAGGTAGGAAATAAAAAACTAGTAAATTTTCATTGTAATACTTCCAAGATGATGTTGCAGATTATGGACTTAAATACTTGGCTCTTGGATCCTGATGTGATCACTGTTGGTAATTAGTCGAAACACAGTTGGGAAATGGCCTCTGCTAATCTATAAGCACTATCATTGTCATCAACTTTGACAATTTTTAATAATGGTTATAGGAAAAAAAATGCTGATGTAGCTGATAAAACATACAGTTCATGTAGTTGGACTGTGTGGTCCACTGCCACCCACAGATTTAATATGAAGTTATGGACAGTACAGGTTGTCATATTGGGATATCTGCAGATGCAAAACGTTAATGTTCCCAAAGGCAAATACAGAATGGAGGAAGAGAGGATTGTAGACAGAGGTCTGTTTTATTCTTCACAAAGGAATTGATTTACCAGACTAGATTAGTCTCAATTGTATCTCAAACAAGTGATGAGTCAATTATACAGTGGGTTTTATGTCTATTTTCCTATCTCTGTGTGTATCAGAATTACCTTTGTGATGCCAAATCTAGAAGGGCATGCAGCTTTCTTATAAATGTAATGTATAAATTCTTATAAAATGTAGCAGATACTCTAAATAGCTTGTTTCCCTCAATGGTATTAAGTAGAACTTTTTCCTCTATATATTCCTTTTTTGGGCTGCCACACATCGTTACCCCAGAGAAATCAGGGATGTTGTTTGGGCTTTGTGAAACTGCTGTTCTAGGAAAACTACTGAGAGAAACTAAAATGAGCCTGTGTTGGGGAGGGGAAGGGGTTGATGTGTGTGGCTTGCGTGTGTCTCTTTGATTAGCGTTCTTCATGTTTTTATCACCATATAGGCATTGTGGTTTGAGTGTTTTGTTTTTTTTTTTTTTTTTTTCTTTAACAGATTTTCAGGAGGTCCACTGTTTTTACATTGTCATTATTGCAATGTTTCTTAATAACCTAGTGCTTGATCACTTTCTCTGCAGCTTCTCCAGAGGCTGCTGGATGACCGCAAGCCTACTGTTGAAGCAATCAAGCGTGAAGGGGAGAAAATTGCAGAGTCAGCAGAGCCTGCTGATAGAGTGAAAATCTTGAAACAGTTGAGTTTCCTGGATAGTCGGTGGGATGCATTGCTCAGTAAAGCTGAAACAAGGTATTTGACATTCTTTTATGGACTAGAAAAATGTAGACATAGCATAGATGTTTAGAAGCAGCATGTGGAACACTACAGTGTAAGTTCTCTGTAGAGTGAAGTAGTATCATTGTTGTTATTGCATTCCATTATAGTGTCTTGATGTTGATATAATGAGGGAAAAGGGGAGAGAAGTGACTTGAACAGACCAAAAGCTTGTAAAAAAATTTTAGTCTAAGATGCAACAGTCTGCTAAAATTAACTGCTTATGTATCTTGTCCCCCAGGGATCAGTGTTGGGCCCAGTTCTGTTTAATATATTTATTGATGATTTAGATGAAGGGATAGAGTGCACTATTAGTAAATTTGCAGATGATACCAAGCTGGGGGGAGTGTCGATCTGCTGGAAGGCAGGAGGGCTCTCTGCAGAGGGACCTGGACAGACTGGAGAGCTGGGCTGATTC